>JAESUZ010003907.1:0-484717 GCA_017311185.1 Proteles cristata cristata | reverse complement strand
CTATACGATGGAATACTACATGGCAATGAGAAAGAATGAAATCTGGCTATGTGTAGCAACATGGATGGACCTTGAGGGTGTTATGCTGAGCGAAATAAGTCAGGCAGAGAAGGACAGATACCATATGTTTGCACGTATAGGAGGATTATGAGGAACTTAACGGAGGACCATGGGGGAGAAGAAGGGGGGAAATGGTGGGGGAGAGGGAGAAACGCAAACCATGAGAGACTCTTGAATGCTGAGAACAAACTGAGGACTGATGGGGGGGAGGAGAAGGGGGGTGATAGGAATGGAGGAGGGCACTTGTGGGGATGAGCACTGGGTGTTATATGGAAACAACTTGACAATAAACTATTTTTAAAAGATCATGGAACGTGCCTGGCAGGGAGCTAATAGTCAGTAAATATTAACTCTTATTTTTAAAAATTCCCATTTAACCTTTATTATCATCTATATATTTTCATTTCTCCACTCTAAAATCCTTTGGGGGTAGAATCTATATCATAAACCCATCCACTTCTTCTCCCTCACAGTGCCTGCCATGTATTAATACTCAGAAAAAAAAAATTACACAAAATCAGATTCACGGCAGCCTTCGCTGGGCGCCCTGTCTCCAGTGGCTCCCCTCTACCCCAGTCACATGCTCTCTCTCCACTGGGCCTCACTATGACATGACACTAATACTCATCTGAAGTCACAGTATGTACCTACTGTTTTTGTCATACATATATTTTATTATCTATCTCCCCCACAAGAATACACTTTCAGAAAGATAGGCCTTTTATGTGTTTTGACTATTGCTGAATCCTAGCACCCGTATCAGTGTGCATAGTGGATATTCAACACATATTTGCTGAACACATGAGTGGATGAGGAGGTCCCCCCCCCCTTTTTTTTTTCCTGAGTTGTATCTCTAAACAAAGTGATGATATTTATTACCAGGTCCTCAAAGCTAGCTAGGTTTATAGAGAACAAATAGAATAGTAACCAGATATTTTGGTTCATAAGTGTCAGGTGATTGAAAATGGGTGGTAGCCATGTCTAGTGCTCAGTCATCACTCCTCTACCTTTCCTTTGGGGCGTGTGAGAGCGTAACATCTTTCTGCCTCCCTTCCGGTTAGGCAGGACCATGTTCTGGAACAGAAGTGAAGCATGTCACCTCCAGGCCAGAGCATTTAATTATGAGCATGAGATCCTCTTCATCTGCCCTGTCACCTGAGGAGGTCACATGTTCCAGGAGGTACAGCTATGGAATGGTGGGCTCTCTGTTGGATCTGGATCCTGAGATTGTTGTCCAGAGGGCAGCTGTCTTAGATTGAGTCACTAGACCCACAAACAGCTTTGTAAAAATGAGAAATAAGCATTGTGGTGCTCAGCCTCAAGACATAGGGGTTGTTTGTTACTATGCATAACCTAACTACACTGACTAATACAAACTATATTGGGTGGATTGCATGAAAAGTCAGAAGGAGAGTCTTGGCCTTTACTGACAAATCTTCCAATGCAGAACAATCTTTCATCTGAAATATTAAGTAACTCATAACATATGCTCCTTAGTTTATTGTAGTGATCATGGAAATGCCCTCTCATCTTCCTTAATTGTCCCTCATTCTCTGTAGTAAGGGAAACGTACAAATCTTTACTGGACTTTATTGGAGTCCTCTCTTTGCATGCTATCATATTTACTGAAACCTGTGCCTCTCAGAACTGAATGGTCCTGATTCTAAAATGCATGTGATTCAGCCAATGTTCTACTGTGCAAAGCAAGACTGCCCAAATTTGACTTTACTAGACAGTACTGAACTATACAGGGACAAGACTTTGACACTCGATTTCCTGACAGTTTTCTTTGGTTATATTTCCTGACAGTTTTTCTTTAAAGATCACAAATGTTTTCCTATAAATTAATGTGACTTCTCAATGATAATGAACTCCATAAACTCTATCTTAACATTGCTGATTGTCATGGTCTTCTTTCTTCATATCCAAACCACCATTCTTCCAAACATATAAGTGATATTGGTTATTGACTCCTAATCATTAATTCATCATCGGTTCACTCAAAACTGCAGCACGAACTTAAAACCAAAGAGCCACCCTCTTCTTTTGTAAAAATGCCTTTCCTGTCTGTGGGCCAGTCCCCTTGTACAGAAATAATGAGGCCAGTCCAGGAGCCATGAATTCTTCCCCAGGACTAAGAGATGGATTTGCATGAGTCTGTCACTCTTTTTGCCCTTTGAGCAAGGATGGGTATTGTCCAGAGGATGAGATATGGTTCATGTCCACAGGATGGGACAAATGGATTGACTTTCCAAGGGATGAAGTCCCTGCTGTTGGCTGCATTAGCGCAATGCTCTGAACAGCTGAACTCATGAGTCGTCTGCATTCTTAAAGAGGTCCCCAAACCTATTGGTTCATTACTGACACCAATCCAACCCATGCCAGTGCTAAAAAAAAAATCGTATGACTTAAGGTGTAGTCTATGCCCTGGAGTGTCTTTCAATCTAGTTTGGGTCATGAGTGACTGTGTCTTCTAAAGTAGAATTAGAGAGTAGTGCAAAATTATTACATTTGCTGTTTCAGAAAGTCTAGAACTTTCTGTTATGTCCATATTACACTTTATTTTTTTAATGTGTTTTTTTTTTTAATTTCTGAGAGAGAGAGACAGTGTGAGCAGGGGAGGGTCAGAGAGAGAGAGAGAGAGATACATAATCTGAAGCAGGCTCTAGGCTCTGAGCTAGCTGTCAGCACAGAGCCCGACGCGGGGCTCGAACCCATGAACCATGAGATCATGACCTGAGCTGAAGTCGGACGCTTAACCCACTGAGCCACTCAGGCGCCTCACATATTAAAAGATAATGATATGTGATAAGGGCCAAAAGCAGAGTAGGCAGAGTAAGTGCTACAGGAATGAACTGCCACGGGAGGGGTTTGGAGGACTGGGCAGTTTTATTGCGGAGAGGAGATAAAGGGTAGGTAAGTCTCCCGTCTGAGATAGGAGCTCACATGTGCAGAGGGCTGAGCAGAGAACGTGAGCGAGTGAGGGCTGGAACGAGTGAGCGGATGTAATTACTAATGCCGCATGCCAGGCCTGGAGGGGCCGGCCACTACCTACCTCTGCCTACCAGCTTGGGGACATGCTACCCGACCTTCAGATTTCCCAAGGAAAGTTAGAAATCCGTATTTGTAAGAAATGGCCAGATTTTAAACTACTGGCCACTTGGATAAACACTCTTGCGGGTCAAATAAAACAGTTTCAGGCTGGACTGGGCTACAGCTTCGCAACCTTTACCCCAGATGAGCCAGGCTTGAGACGACCCTTTGCATTTCAGACGACTCCACTTCTACTGGGGGCAGAATACAGTTAGTTCTGATTAACCTGACATTAGATACAGTGCATCTACTTTGCATAATTCCCTAATTTCGAAGAGGAAATTTATATCCACACCCCCATACTTAATTTTGCTCTGTCAACAGCAATGGTCCTGAGCCGCTACCACACCGTAAGAGCTGCGGAAGACAGGGTGGCCGTGATTAATTAAATTCTATTTGCTGAGAGCCACAGGCAGGGCCCTCCATCACACTTCACGCCTCTTCGGCTGCCTCGAGAGGAAGCAGTTGTCCAGGATTCTAAAACTGCTACTTTGCCTTGTATTCTATTTTTTCTGGTGGTCATATACATGTACGATGGACCATTCTTACCATTTTTAAGTGTGCCGCTCAGTGAAGTTAAGTACGTTTACAGTGTTGTGCAACCACCACTGCGTCCATTTCCAGAGCGTTTTCATCATTCCCAACAGAAACTGTTTACTCACTAAACAGTAAGTCTCCATTCCTCCCTCCCCACCAACCCCCGGCAACCTCTCTCCCACTTTCTGTCTCTGTGAATGTGCCTACTCTACATCCTTCACTAAGCGAAATCATGCAATAGCTGTCCTTCTGGGTCTGGCCGGTTTAACGAAGCAGAATGTTTCATGATCCGGCCATGTTGTGGCAAATGTCTCATTTATGTTTTATTTTGTTCCTTTCCCCCTGTTTCCTTCCCCGCGTCCCCATTTTGGTGGTAAATATATACAAAAAGGACGATATTTTTCGCATATAAACCACCTAAGTATGCACCGTTCAAAGCTTTAATACTCTTGAAAAGAAAGGATCTGGATTTATCCAAATCTATGGTTTTCAGACTGTCTGGATTTGAATGCTGACACACAAGAAACTATTGCATGATTCTAGCAATGCTACTTGACCTTTCTGGGCCCTAGAGTTCTCACATAGAAGCCTGGATAATAATAATTCATATGTAAGGTAATAGCCCATGTGATCTATAACACAGTAGAAGCCATTCATTCAGAGCGGTTTTAGTAATTTAAATTTTTTGGAAACATAACAAGGGGCTGATTTTATATCTGTGCGTGTGTATTCTAAATAATTTCTTTAAATAAATTCTTGTTAGTAAATGTGGCCTGTGTGCTACTCAGGGACTGCTCAGGGACCCAGAATTGTTAGTGGGAGGAGATGAAGCTGCCGCGGGGCCCTTGCATGGCTTCCTGTTCGGGTCCCATGACACTTGACAAAGTAGGACCACAGAGACAACTCTCAGTGGGGAAGTTGACAGAAGTATTTGAAAGGAAAGAAGGAAAAGAGAGAAGAAGGAACAGGGCAGGGGTAGGTGACACGGAGGATTCTGAGCCACTGAACAAGGTCATTCGGCGTAGGAGCCGAAGTCCTGACATACCCCTCATCAGCCTCAAGAGCATCAACTTTTTCGATAGCCAAGCACCATTCAAGAAGTACAGGTGAGAGAAAAGATACAAGTGAGAATGCTCTCTACAGATCCTCATACAAAGGAACTGAGTGAGATTCTCCCCGCCCCTGCACACACACACACACACACACACACACACACACATAGGCAGATCACAGATAGGAGAACCCGCTCTCGGAGGGTCAGCAAAGCTGCCTGGCATATATGACGTCAAGGCTAGAATACTGAGAAGCTCCCAGTCAGACCAGAAAGCGAAAGAGAGACAGGGTACGGGCAGTTGTACTAGGGGATTGTTTAAAATCCTTTAACACTGCTGGAGCTTAAAAATGAGTTGGAGAGGGGCGCCTGGGTGGCTTAGTCAGTTAAGCGTCAGACTTTCGCTTAGGTCATGATCTCGCGGTTCGTGGGTTCAAGCCCCGCGTCAGGCTCTGTGCTGACTGCCAGCTCAGAGCCTGGAGCCTGTTTCAGTCTGTGACTTCCTCTCTCTCTGACCCTCCCCTGCTCACGCTGTCTCTCTCTCTCTCTCTGCTAGAAACAAATAAAACATTAAAAAAAAAAATGAGTTGGAGAGGTAGGTAGAGAGAGGAGCGAGGAGCACTGTGTGTGAGACTAAGGTATGGGGACCCTGGTCTTATTGATGAGACCAAGCCAATAAAGGGTGTAATCAGGAGAGGGGCATGCTCGGAGACCTGTGGGTTTTGAACGATCATGCTAGCATTGGTGAAGAGGATAGAATGTGGGCAGTAGAGGGGCACCTCAGGGGCTCAGTTGGTTAAACATCTGAAGCTTGCTTTTGGCCCAAGTCATGATCTTATGGTTGGTGAGACAGAGCCTTGGTTCGGGCTCTGAGCTGATGGTGAGGAGCCTACTTGGGATTCTCTCTCTCTCCTCTCTCTCTCTGCCCCTTCCCTATCATGCTCAATCTCTGTCTCTCTGTCTCTCTCTCAATAAATAAGCAAACGGGGGCACCTGGGTGGCTCAGTTGGTTTAGCGTCCAACTTCGGCTCAGGTCATGATCTCATACTCTGTGGGTTCGAGCCCCACGTCGGGCTCTGTGCTAACAGCTCAGAGCCTGGAGCCTGCTTCAGATGCTGTGTCTCCCTCTCTCTCTGCCCCTCCCCCGCTCGCTCTCTCTGTCTCTGTCTCTCAAAATAAAATAAAGACATAAAAAATTTTTTTAAATAAAAAATAAACTTTAAAAAAGGTTTTAAGTGGGTAGTAGAGATAAAGCAGAGAAGGCAGGGACATTAGCCAAGAATCTACAGGCATCTCCTGATGAGAATTAAAACCAGGGCAATGGCCATAAGAATGCTGAAGAAAAATAAACAAACTCTATGCTTTATTTTTTTTTAGTCTTTTTTAAAAAGATTTTATTTTTTTAAGTAATCTCTACACCCGATGTGGGACTCAAACTCATGACCCTGAGATCAAGAGTCACCTGCTCTACTGACTGAGCCAGCTCGGTGCCCCTAATTTTTCAGTCTATAGCCATTGATTTAACAGGTATTGAATGAGCATTCACTGTTAACTGAAGCATTTCATTAATACATGTAATACTTTTAAGATTTTTGAAGCATTTTCACAAGTGTGTGCCCTGGAGTATCTGGGCAAGGTGCTAAGTTCTATCGTTCCTATTTTACAAATGCAGAAACTGAGGTCCAGAGAGGTGAATTCATTTTTTCCCAAGGTCACGCAGAGAACTAGCTGCAAAGCCTGAGCTTAGACCCAAAAACCTCACCCTGGACCAGGTGACCCCCTCCCCGCCCACATCCCATGACGTCAACAGCTCCAAACAATTTCCCTATTTATGCATCCCCAGAAAATGAAAGTCAGCTTGACAATGGGTTATTGGTCAAGGGAATGGAAAATGTCAAAGAAAGCCAAAACTTGCAGTGAACTGAGAATTCTTGGAGTCATTGATCTGGTTACAAACGTCCCAGCTAACAGGAAGGAATGCAGGGCTGTTTCTCGTTTTGTTTTGTTTTTTTTTTAATAAGCAGTGAATCCACGTATCCATACACACAGCTCTGGCACAGTTAATAACACGGATTTATGGGGTGCTTGTCAGGGTACCCGCGCCTCCTTCCTGCTGTTGGGGTAAAATCTGCAAAATCTCTGCATTAGATGGAAAGGGCCATGAAGATCTGTCTTGATCACCAAGAAAAACCAAAAAGCATTTGGTGACCCATTTAGGCTTAATTTGCTTTCAGGATTCTCTACCATCTGTGGATGCTGGGAGGTGAGCTTTGTTTAGCCCGTTAACACGCACTGATTCTGTTTGGGGTCTCCACATGCCTGTGTCCCAAACCTGAGTGCCTTCAAAAAGGCGAAGTCACATCTTCTACCTCTTGCTAAGTCCGTCACTTATTTGAGGCTCCCAGACCTATTTGTTGAAAACATTTTCCATTCAGAGTTAAATCTGGCTGATTCCACTGCTGTATTTGTGTGACTGGGTCTGCGTTTTATTGCTGAAAAAAGAGATTAGTCCTGCTGGAATAATCTTTTCCATTTAGAGAGCACTTTGGGCTGAATGGCACGTTCAAAACCACAAGGTTTTTGGGGGCGCCTGGGTGGCTTAGTCGGTTAAGTGTCCGACTTTCGCTTGGGTCATGATCTCGCGGTTAGTGGGTTCGAGCCCTGTGTCGGGCTCTATGCTGACTGCCAGCTCAGAGCCTGGAGCCTGTTTCAGTCTGTGACTCCCTCTCTCTCTGACCCTCCCCTGCTCATGCTGTCTCTATCTCTCTCCTAGAAATAAATAAAACATTAAAAAAAAAAAACCCACAAGGTTTTGATGCCGCCTCTTCAAAAGCAGCCACTTTCTCTCATCAAATTCTGTAAAAATGACAAATACCTTCTGGGCACAACCCCTGCAATCACCTGGTAGGGAGAATAGCCTTTTTTTTTTTTTTTTAAGTTTATTTATTATTTTGAGAGAGAGAAAGAGAGAGCAGGGGAGGGGCAGAGAGATAGGGAGAGAAAGAGAATCCTAAGCAGTCTCTGAACTGTCAGTGCAGAGCCTGATGCAGGGCTTGAACCCACAAACTGTGAGATCACGACCTGAGCTGAAGTCAAGGGTCAGATGCTTAACCACCCGAGCCACCCAGGTGCTCCAGGAACACAGCCTTAAAGAGGACTATGTTGGCAATCTTTTCGTGAATCCCTGTCAGAGAGGCTGCCCACACCTCAAGTTCAGACCCAAATTAGAGTCAACCAAATTAATGGGAAAAGATTGGAGAAAAGGCAGAAATCACCTTAGAGTTTGCCAAGAAGCATGGTTTTCTTTTTTTTTAAACGTTTCTTTATCTTTGAGAGAGAGAGAGAGATAAACAGAGAGAGAGAGCAGGGGAAGGGCAAACAGAGAGAGGGAGACACAGAATCTGAAGCAGACTCTAGGCTCTGAGCTGTCAGCATAGAGCCTGATGTGGGGCTTGAACTTACAAACTATGAGATCATGACCTGAGCCAAAGTCGGATGCTTAACCAACTAAGCCACCCAGGCGCCCCAAGAAAAAGTGATTTTCAAGTTTATGTTTTCCAACAGAACTCCTTACCAGACAGATATATGGTTGGCATTAGCACAGCCCTTTCCTGGTGTCCCCTAGGCCTCCCAGGGAACATTCTCTGGAAACCTCCACTGCAGGCCCACTTCCTCCTTTTTTAGATAAGGAAACAGAAGTCTGGAGAGATGAGGTAACCTGCTCAAAGGCCGTCAGCAAGTGACAGGGTCAATGTGGTGTCCAATGGTTCTCCTCGGCTCAGGAGGAAATTAACGGGAGCAACCAAAACAGCATTCTGGTTCCTCTTTGATCACGTCACAGTTGGTGCATTTCTCCTGAGCGGGACTTAACAGATCTTCAATTGCGGTTCCTCTTCGGCGTGCTCCTTCCTGACCTCCCCTTAGTGAGGTCCAGTATCTTTGCTTTCTTCTGCCTTGAACCTGGGTTGAAACTACATGACCTTTTGAGGACGTGCAGAACCACATGCCCCAGATCCCTCCCCTTTGTGAATTGCAAAACAGACCTCCAGGGGACAGAGCCCTGGCCTTTGCACAATGGTTGCGGGGCACCCCACCCCCTGCTTCGGGGTCCCACTCATTGCCCTGCCCAGGGGCTCCTCTCTCTCTGGCTCTCCCACCTCCGCCCAGGGACCTCTCTCTTCCTGTTGTGTGTGTCAAAAAAAAGGGCAAGCAACGTGAACATAAAATGTCAAGATCCAAGAAAACTGCAAGACCAAGCTGCTTAACCAAGCATTTCTGGAAGGGAAGAGTCCTTTTGACTAATGCTTTCAGACGGTTTGCTTGCTGTCATTTATCACCAGTTCCTGTTTGCCAATCCCAAGCATATCATTAATATGTGCCCAGAGCCCCTGGGTAATGGGCATGCTGTAAAAATAAATAGAATAAATAAATTAGTTTTTGAGCTTCTCGAATAAATCCAGTTGAATTAAACGCTCCTAAAGTCACTCAGTCTTGAAGAGCAAAGTGAAGGCTGCAATGAAACAGGCTTTTTATTCGGGGGAAAAAGTGAGAACAGGGTAAAAACTGCACTCAAAGACATGAAAAATTTTAAGAAACGGGGGAGTCTTATTTGCACACAGTTAGTTATTGTTATTTTCTAGAGGCTTTGTCTCTCAATTGCCTTTTTCCATAGCCTCCTTTGCCTTGCATTTCTACAACCTTCCACTGAAATTTGAATGCAGGCCTTTAAAACATTTTTTAATGTTTATTTATTTTTGAGAGAGAGAAAGAGAGAGTGCACAAACAGGGAAGGGGCAGAGAGAGAGGGAGACACAGAATCGGAAGCAGGCTCCAGGCTCTGAGCTGTCAGCACAGAGCCCGATGTGGGACTCGAACCCACAGACTAGGAGATCATGACCTGAGCCGGAGTCCGATGCTTAACCAACTGAGCCACCCAAGTGCCCCAATGAAGATCTTTTCAAACGTAAAGTCAGTGACAGTTACCTGTCTGCCCAAAGAGAAGGTAAGATTGTTTGCCTCAAAAATTACCCCTCCAAAAGGAGAAAGAAGCTCGAATTTTCACACCCCCATTGTCTTCCCTAGTATGAGGTTTGTATATTTGAATAACAAAGCTCAGCCTGGATTAGGCTAGAAACACACACACACACACACACACACACACACACGCACGCACGCGCGTGCGCCTCAGCCTCTGGTCGAGACCTCACAACATACCTGGCACTGTTCTAAGTCCTTGATTTGCATTAAAGGTTTTAACCCTCGCAACAACCCTATACATCACGCACTACTATTATCGTCTCTACTGGGATACGAAGAAACTGCCAGTTTTAAATTTTTACAGAGGTCACCTGATAGAATTTTTTAAAGGCAAATAGCGAAACATCACCCAGGAATTAAGACCTATTGTACAATTAAGGTAAATTATATCTAAAGCAGACATTTGACATCTCTGCCCATAAAACTTTATATATTCAAGTTGGCCTAACTTGCATATTTTTTTAGATCTTCTCGCTGGAAAGATAAGGTATCACCCTGTAATTCGGATTATTTTCTACCTGATCGTATGCAGCGTTTTCTGAGCACCCACTGTGTGTGGAGCCCCTTTCCCAACTGCTGGCGGAACTGACATTTGTCTGGCTCTCACTTCTGATCCCGTTACAGTCCATACTCACTACCCTCACACACACTCACCAGTGCACACTTGTGCTCACACATGTTCACGCTCACATACCCACACTCACATGCATACTCACAGCCAGGCTCTCCCCCGCTAATGCACATCCATGCTCACTATCACACCCATGCCTACACTCACACTCATACTCACACCCATGTTCTCACACACTGATGCACACTCATGCTCATGTTCAAACATCTGTGCTCATGATCATATACTTACTCACCACTCATACCCACACTCATTCACGTACACTCTCACTGATGCGCAGTCATGCTCACACTCACATATCCATGCTCACACTCACAAACGTACCCACGCTCATACTCATACACCCACGCTCTCACACACTGATACACACTCATGCCCACACTCACCCACACTCATACAGTCATCCTCACATACACACGCTCACACTCACAAGCACACAATCACACTCACACATGTCCCCCTTCCTCTTCCCAGAGCTGGGACTGAGACGAGGGGAGGGAGGCGTCCGGGAGCGAGCACCCACTCCAGCGTTCCACAGCAGCAGCCTCACCTGCCCGTCTCTCTCTAATCCAGACCCTGCCCTCTCCTAAAACCCACACCGCACACCGTAAATCAGTACAACAACATAGGGCATGGCCATGGGATGAGGAAACACACCATCTGTAGTCGGTCGAGGGAGAGGCTGGTATAGACTTGACATCAGTTAATTCTGATGAGCAAGTGAAGTCACCAAGGCAGTCAGCCTTGAGCATGAACATTTTAAGGAAGAGGAAATGACTTTATTGCCGGAAAACAGCTGAACAGGAACAGCTCATTAAAATGGGCTTGATGGGCAGGAAAGAGAAAGCAAACGATTACCCTCAGCCAGTGGCTAGAATCTAAGTGTGGAAAGTGATGAGATCGGCAAAGAAGAGAATCCCAACCACCCCGGTATTCCAAAACCACCAGCGCGTCTCAAGCCTGCTGGTGCCGAGTTATCCCAGCAGACAGGCTGCCTCATCTCCTCATTCATTCAGCAGATACTCACGGCACCTCCATCACTCCTTTGGGTGCTGGGGGTGCAGTGGTGAGTGCAGAGCACAGACCGGTCCCGGTCCATCAGGGGTAAATCCAGGGCAAGATTAACATGAACTCCTCTGTCAGTGGTACCGTGTTTAGATTCTCTTATAGGAAGTCTTTCCCCATGAAAACCCCACATCCACTAATTCTGCTTCTCCAAAACTTACATATTCAGTCCCTTCTCTTTTTATTTTATTTTATCTTGAGAAAGGGAGAGAGAGAGAAAGAGAGAGAGAGAGAGAGCCCCCAAGCAGAAGAGAGAGGTAGAGGGAGAGGGAGAGAGAGAATCTCAAGAAGGCTCCACACTCAGCACAGAGCCCAACATGAGGTTCAATCCCACACACCTAGGATCAAGTCCTGAGCCGAAATCAAGAGCTCAACCTACCGAGCCACCCAGGTACCCCATCCTCTTTTCTTTTTTTTTTTTTAAAGCAAAACCCCACTTTTCAGAATTATATACACTGAAGTCATTATGAAATCAATAATGATTTCTATAAAATTAAGTCACCAAATCTCTATGGAAAAGGCTGGAGGAGCTCGGCTGAAATTTGACGAAGTGCAAATCTTCTACTTTGGAATGAATGTTACCTTTAGGATGGCTGAGGAATGAGGCAGACTAGAAAGGGTAAAATAGGGAGCATGTCTTGGAGATGTGATTTGTCCTAAATGGTGGGGATGGGGAATGTAATTCACTGTGCAGTAGGGTCAATTGTGTTTAAAGTATATATAAACTGGGGCACCTGAGTGGCTCAGTTGGTTAAGTGTCTGACTCTTGGTTTTGGCTCAGGTCATGATCTCCCAGTTCGTGGGTTCGAGCCCTGCATCGGGCTCCACTCTGGCAGTGTGGGGTCATCTCAATTCTCTCTTTCTCTCTCTCCTTTTCTCTCTGCCCCTCCCCACTCTCTCTCTTAAACTAAATAAATAAACTGAAAAAAGTAAAGTATATATAAACTCATAGAAACTTATGGAAGCATAGAGTGTCCTTATATTGCCTATATATTGAGTATATCAAAAGTAATTATTACAACTACTGATTTCATTCCATGAAACTTATATTTCTATTACAATGATTTTCTATGAAATGAGAAAACAATTTATTTTTACTTTATGTGTCTTGCATAGCTCCGCAAACTCCTTTGTTTGTTTGTCTCATCCTCCAGCAGCGGTTCTCAAAGGGTGGCCCTCTGCCCACCTCTGCCCACTGCAGGGCCGACAAATCTTCCCAATCTCAAAACTTCTTCTTAAGTGACTGAATGAGATCAACTCATTAATGACTGCCTACATGTGTTCTGCCACATTTGGTATTTTTGAACTAAAATTAGCGCTTTTTAGACTTTAGAGAATTTAGGCCTGGCTCTAATTCAGTATTTTACTAACATTGCAAGGCTCCAATTACATGTGTGCATATGCAAATAGTTGGATTCCTACAATTTGGGGGAAGGATACATATTAATTATCAGGACTGCCTTGAATAATCATGTGTTTAATTGCCACTCTTCTTGCTTCTTCACAGAAAATTATTGTCAGTTTTGTTCCTCATTATCAATTTAGTTTGTTGTGGGTTGTTTTTAACCCCATACTATGTAGTAATGAATATTTATGAATTTTTAGGCTATAATTTTCCGAAATTACTCTGGTATGTATGCACAGTGTTCAAGAATGAATCATCCCTTCCGTTATTACTAAAGCAGATGTATACATATTTCCCCCCATAATTTACTAATATGGGAACATTTCATCTGTCATGTGTGCAGTGCATGGAGTTTTAGCATGAAAATTACAATATAACATGAAAGTAAATCTAATAGAGGTATTGGGTTATTTTACATTTACATGTTATTGTTTTAAACAGCAAACATATGAGCTAATGGTTTAATATTCTTACATAAAAAATAAGCACTCTGTGTGTGTGTGTGTGTGTGTGTGTGTTGCCATATTTTAAGTATCTAGAATAAGTCAAGGTCAGTAGCCTCCAAACTGTGTTTTGCCAGATGTTAATAGGTGTTCTGCAAATAATGGATTCTTTACTCACATCAGCTGGGAGAAAGTGATATGTATTATGTTTCCTTTTTCCGGATTTCCAAGGCCCTTTAGCATATTGTGATGGTTAATTGTATGTGTTCACAGGGATAGTCCATGATGCCCAGCTAGTTGGTCAAACACTGGTCTGGATGAAACTGTGAAGGTGTTTTTTAGATACGATTAACAGTTAAATCATCGGACTTTGAGTAAAGCCCATTGTTTTCCATAGTGTGGGTGGGTCTATTCAATCAACTGAAGATCTTAAGAGAAAAAAAATACTGACCTCTGGGGAAGAGGGAATTCAGCCAGCAGACTTCTTTGGACTCAAGCTATATAACATTAACCCTTCTCTGGGTCTGCAGCATACTGGTCTGCTCTGAAGATGTCAGCTTCTCTGATTCCAAGAGCCAATTCCTTAAAATAGCTCTTAGAGATAGATACATATACAATATGACAGATTTATATAGATATATGTATACATACTCCCATATATATAGATACACACACACACACACACACACACACACACACACACACACTCTATTGGTTCCATTTCTCTAGAGAACATGCTACACATGGTAAAGCCTCTGGAAAGTTCTGCAATTAAAAAAAAAAACTGTTTAACCCAGTATTATCCCAGTTTATTTAACCACAAAACATTTTTCATATAATACCTACAACTATCTCCAAATACAGCTTGGGAAATGCTTTTCTCAAGACGTGATCCTTGACAGCGGTTGACCCATGGCCGATGTCAGCAAGATCAGACTCTACACCCATTTGACTCAGAAACTAAGAGCATAACTATTGAAACAAAAGACTCGACTTTTCTTTTTCTTGTGCACATGTCGCAGGAGGATGAAAACAACCACAGGCTCCGTGACCGCAGGGAGGTGAGACACTCATTGTGGAGCGGGTTTCGCATACAGTGATGTCTGATGAAAATAGGTACCGGCGAAACAGATCCCATAGCTGTGCTTTTATAAAACGTTCTTTTGTGGCTATTTCTAGGGACTGGAGAGTCACACTGAAATATCATCAATTGCCATGCAACGCGGCATAAGGTGATGCCCGGACGGCAGGGAGCCTGACCAGAAAAGCCAACTCTGCCTCCATAAAAGGCATCATGTCTCCTCTGTCTCTTATTGTCCCTTCTCGAATGCGTTTTCACAAATGGTTCTCGCTGACCCCAATTTATCCTTCAGATCTTATTCTGGAAGCCGTTTCCTCCAGAAAGCCTTTTCCGACTAATGCCTTACCCTGAACCCACCAGACCAGCCTGCCCTCCTCATTATGTGCATTTAAACACCACATACCTCTGCATAGGCCATCAACAGTATTGATTTATTTTTTAAAAATTTTTAGTGGTTATTTATTTTTGAGAGACAGAGAGAGAGCGATAGAGCATGAGCAGGGAAGGGGCAGAGAGAGAGGGAGACACAGAACATGAAGCTCTGAGCTGTCAGCACAGAGCCAGACAATGGAGCTGGAACCCGTGAACCACAGGATCATGACCTGAGCCAAAGTTGGACGCCTCACCAACGGAGCCACCAGGCACTCCAGCAGTATTTATTGGTTAATGCCTGTCTTCTCTAGGACTGTGGGGTCCAAGAGCACAGGGGCCATTCTGTCTCATTCATGTTGGCAGCGTCAGTGCCTGGCAAGCAGCAGGAGTGCCGTGTGGAGGAATGAACGACCCAAGGGGAGCTTCCTCCTCCCTATTTTCCCAAGTGATTCTATATAAATTATCTTTTCTTTGTAGCCCAATGGATGTACTCTTCTCTACTCTGATCTACCTCTAAACTTCACTTCTTCAATCTTTAAAAAAAATCTATGCCAAGAGTCTATGAAATGTTCATATGCATGTTCATAGGAACATCAAGTTTTCACAGGGATATATGCACACGCAATACACATACACATGCATGTGTGCACACACATGCACATCTCTACATTCACCTACTCTTGCAAATAATAATAAAGAGACTCATTTATAGAGCAAAAATTGTGTGAAGAGGTGGGGCATGCAGGGAATAGGAAGAGGAATGAGAGAGACTGAATCCAATTACAGCTATAGCATTTTCTGGGTCAAGAATTGTGCAAAAGCTTTCAAACCTATAAAAAGAAAAGCAGAGGCTCAGTCTGCTTCCAGCATCAATTCCTTTGCCCCCAGTTGCCAGTTACCCAGTTTGGTGCTGTACTATGTACACGGAACTTGGGTTATTCTTCAAGAATGATCATTGGAAGCATAAGCATTGAGAAAAACAAGGCGTTGGCAGATAGATAGGCTTTCATTTCAGGAAATCTGGCCGGATATTTGGAGAGGACGCGTATGTAAGAAGTGGAGGTGAGGGTGGCGTACAGCGGATGCCAGGCCTGGCTCCAGTCGCTTCCCGGCATCTTCCGCCATTCCCTCCCGACCCTCCACTGTTCATGCGCAGTACCCCTTTGTTGGGAGGGGCCGGAATGCAAAGACATTGGAGTTGATCCAGGCTCTCCCCCTCCACCTCCCCAACAGCCTTCTTCCAACTCGACACCCAGGGGCAGAAAACCTGTGGTAGCCAAATAGAGTCTCATCTGAAGAAGTTGCCTATGTAGGCTTCCCCAGGCAAGACGTTCACGAAGGGCTGGCCTGTGATTCCCTCTCATTCACCCAGTTCCCACTAAGTCTACAGAGAAGTCTCCAGATAAGGTGCTGGGCACAGTCCAGTTACGGAATGGAGGAGCTAAGACCTGGAGAAGCTGTTATTTAATAAATGCCTTACATGCCTTTCCACCCCCTGCCAGTCAACTCCTTCTCTAGCTGAAAGAAAAAAATCAAGCACAGAGGAAGCAGCCTTAACAAAAAGGGAATCCCTCCCCACCCCTCCCCTCCCCAACACACACACACACACACACACACACACACACACACACACACACACACACACTTGCTCTGAGACCAGGAAAAGCCACACCAGGAATTCTAAAATATGCTAAATAAATTTCTCATTTTAAAAAATCCAGACTCCATAATACAAAGCTTGCTTTTTGGTACAAGAAATGGGTATTGAATCACAGTAATCTCACACTTTTACAACTATGGAGATTATGTTTTAATTGTCCAGAGAGAGCCTGGCCAGGCTTATTCTAGCACGCATGCATATGAGATTATTGATAACCCCTCAAGTAGGACTAGGCCACTTGCTAAACTGAATTGAAATTCATTCATGTGATCCAGAGGTATTGAAAGGCAGGATGCTTTTTATAAAAAAAAAAAAAAAGGGGGAGTGCCTGGGTGGCTTAGTCGGTTAAGCGTCCACCTCTTGATTTCAGCTCAGGTTGTGATCTCGAGCTTCATGAGACAGAGACCCATGTACGGTTCTGCGCTGACAGTGCAGGCCTGCTTGGGGTTTTCTCTCTGTCTGCCCTTCCCTGACTCAAAATAAATATATTTTTTAAAGCCTTTCCAAAACACTCCATCTCATTGATGAAAACATATTGAAAGATACCTTTCCAAACAGATCCAAGAGGCAGATCGCACTGCCTCTCACGACACAGGAGCCTGTGTGAAGCTGTTCTATACATAGTACAATAAGATGGTCCACCTGGGGTCTGACTCTCAATGCCATTTCTAAACAGTAGACGAGAGAGGTAGGGCCACCAGAAGCCACGAACACCCGAGCTGCAAAACCATGTTTGGGCTTACTCACTACAAACGCGTTCTTTGGCTTCTCAGAGGAGCCACTTGAAGGTCACCTCCACTTAAAATTCTTGGCTCGGGAGCTCCTTGTTGCTTTATTACCCAAGTCTATTAAAATTCTTAGAGTCGCTGATGATGAAAATTCTAGCCAATTTTTTTTTCTCCATGGAGCGGGAAGAAACAAACAAACACGTGAGTCTATTTGAAATCGTTTTATGAATTTTAATCATAGCAAATGTGTTTTAACAGTAGTCATAAAATCAACATTACCACATATACAAAGGACAAGACACCAGTTTGGCATACAAAAATACCATATATTAAAATTGGGTTCATTGGAAAAACTCAGGACTTGCTAAGACACCATCTACAACAGAGAGAGCAAGCAAGAATGCTTTTAAGACATTCAGATTTATAAACAGCAGCTTGATATCCCTCTTACAAAGTCAATTATTTGGCAACATTTGAACAATATTTTCTACACAGCCCAGCAGCTCATTTATCTGTAGGGCTATTCGGCCCTTTAAAAGAAAAGCTCCTAAAATAAATAATCCACATAATTGTAAATGAAACATGTCAAGGACTGGAGTTAGCCTCTGAGCAGCATTAATCTAGCCATCTGACTGGAGCATTAGTTATCCAGGGGGCCAGGGACTCACCAGTGGAAGCTGGAAGGGCAGGAACCCCATGCAGCGGCATGGCTTACGTTGGGGGGTTTGTACCTGCCCCCAAGCTGAAGCCCCCTCCCCACCTGCAACTGTCAAGTGAGGCAAACAGGAACAAGTGGTGGTATAAAAAATATATAATAAATGACAACCATCAGGATAAAAACCGAAATATTCTTGAACGAGTCTTCCCAATAGTATCAACCTACTCAAGTCAGGACACATCCACAGGGACAGGCACGGCGCATTCCTCGGTGAAGAGACTGTTGTTAGTTTGTCTGCAATGACTGAGCAACCACCTCTAAGAGCAAGGTCTGAAATCATCTGTGGGGTGTGGACAACCCAGGGGTCCTCCTTGATCCTCTTATCCGCTGAGCCTGCTCCATAAATGTCCTCAACTTAAGCATCCTGAATTGGATGTGGTAGGCCATTCTAGAATGACAAATTGTGCTTGGCTAGTTGGCGTTTCTTTAGCTGATTTCCGCCATGATGGACCTTTGGCCCCTTTATATTTGGTTTTGGACCCATAATCCCAGTATAGTTTTCCCTCCTTTAATCAAGTATTTTCTCACTGTCTTGGGCATCTCTGCCTACCTATCACTATAGATCCAAGACCTCATCTCCACTGCTCCCACACAGGATCTGGCTGGGTTGTCTCTCAGCCAGAAATATCAAACCAGGACTTTGCTAAAGCACAGGGTAAGACAGCAGCTACTCTGTTCTCCCATTGTTTCAACAAAGGCGACATAGACTGAGGTTGATACTTGTTTCCCTCCTGGGGGCATCTGCCTCATCTATTGCCTCCTTCTTACAGCCCATGCTCCTTTACCACCGTCACATTCAACCGTCTTACTTCTGGATTCTCAAAAAAGCAAATGTCAAATTAAGAACTGAACATCCCTTTTGAAAACCCTTATTAGAATAACCCAGTAACTCACAGGAAGAATACAGAAAGCTTTCACATGAGCTACTAGCCCTACATGCCGCGATAATGAATTTAGAGCAGTGTTCTAGAAGAACAGGGACAGCTACGAGAGCACCTCCAGAAAAACAAAGAAAATACATGCTGTCACAGACTTTGAGAGACTCCTCTGTACTTTCCCCCAAATATTACTGATTGTTCCTATAAAGATCATAATATGAATAGTATCAAAAATCTTAGACTAGAATAATAAAGTCCAACTAACGAGATGAGTGTTTTCAAGCACCACTACATCATAAGTGAGAGATACATAGTGGGATACCCCAGGCAGTGAATCCTGAAAAAAATAATGAAAAAAAGAAAAGAAAAGAAAACTCCATTGGCCCAACTGGGCAAGGAAACCTGTGCAGAGAAATAGGAGCCATGTTGTAAGAGTTCAGGAATAATGGTACACGCCCCCCCACCCCTCACCCTGCCATGATGCTTGAGTAGAGCCAAAAAACAAGCCATTTGGGAGACAGAAATTAAATACCCTACCTGCTTATGTTCTTCAACCATCAATGGCTTTCCAATAAAATGTATACAGTAGAACCCACCTCTTCATATATTTGAAAAGTCTCAAGGGTTTATGTCTAGACATTCCCAAAGGTGGTTGGTTTGATACAATGTATGTAGCCTATAGCATTGCGTTAAGAAATGAACATCTAAATTCAACATCATATAACCCACAAATGGGAAGACATGACTAATAACATTTTTACTTGATTTTTAACTCCCATTACAGCTAAATTGTGTGTGTATCTACATATATGTCTATACCTACATATGTAGATATAGATACATCTCTATACAGTGAATCATGTCAGAAAAATAAATCAATGGCTTGAATTTCCACTTATGTTTTTTAGAAGTAGTTCATGCTTAATAAAATTTAACTGATCTTCAATTGCTTTTGAAATAGACTGCTATTTTCAATATAGTTGTGAATGGTCTTCATCACTTAATTCTTTGGAGCTTCTGTTTTGGTAATGGTTACCTTGTAAGTGATGTTTTACTGGTAACGATGGAAATGGCAAGGAATGGTCTTTCCTTTCAGATTAAGGACAACTGACTTGTGACCTTTGTGTCACCAGAAACAAAACAGTGACTGGCTGGCAGCAGCTTTCTTCTAAGAGAAGACAGAAATTCAAACCTTTTTGATATTGCTCCTCATATCAATAGCCTTTGGACATCTAAGTTCCTCTTAAATCTAAAGAAAAACTACATTTTGGCAAAAACCAAGCTAAAGAGAACAGTCATGCCCATGGATGAGTTCTAGGGGAAAAAAAAGTTCACCAATTCTGCTCAGTTGAAACAAATGCAGTGTTTATAAAATCTAGACTGGAATAAATTCCATACTATCAGGAAGAGTCTCATCTTTCTACAATATCAGGAAGAGTCTCATCTTTCTACGAAAGTATATCTCAGGCTGAATTTTTGGCTTTCCTCTACTCACGCAAAAAGCAATTTTAGTCTTTCTAATAACCCTCAAGTCTTTAAGTTCCATGGGCAATGTTTTTTAATGTAAAAAAAAAAAAGTCTTTAAGCAGGGCTGCAAATTTTCAATTCGTTCAGTGATAACCAAAAGGAAAAACCAAAGAGACTAAAAGTGTCAAATCTCACTCTAAAATCGTACCTATGTTTTAGTCTGGCAGCTGAAAAAGGATGTCCACATACACCCACATCAAATACAGTGACAAGCTGGCAGACTTCAAGGGCAAACGGAAACCCTCAATGAACACTGCAAAACATGCTTGCTCTTACAACATTTCACACCTTATTAATGCAGTGAGAAGTTTGGGTAAGATGATGGAAGTGAAGAGGAATTTCATTTGACTTTTTCTTCCCCCTGTAACGTTTACTTTTTGGACATAAGACCCTAAACACAGTTTCACAGTACAGATCATGCATAGCTTGCAAGTCAAACATTTTACAGCTACTGTCTAACTACTATTTTTGGACAATAGATTCACATGCAGCTAAGGATCCCAGAGAAGGGGCTTCGTAAAGCACTTTTTAAGCATCACTGATCACTCTTTGGCCCAAAGTATGTAAGTAACAACCCCTAAAGGCAATCAGTGAATTTTTATTGTCATACTTGAGATCATATACTTTTTAAGCCCAGAATGGAATTTTTTAACCAACTGCATGTTATTAAACCACACACTGTCTTCTTAGCCTTACTCTGTTACTCTAGTAACACTCTGATGCTAGATCCCATTGCACACCCCTCCAGAACTACACTGTCCACTATGGTAGCCACTAGCCATATATGAGTGACTGTTTATAAATAAAATTAAATAAAATACAAATTTCAGCTCCTCAGTCGTACTCCCCCCATTCCAACTGGCCACTAGCCAATGTGGCTAGTGGCTACTATCTTGGACAGCAGAGGTTATAAACCATTTTCATCATCAGATGAAGTTCCACTGAATAGACTAGATCTCAAAGGCTGCACCAGCACACGGTTTAACCTTCAAGGGACATACTCTTAAGTCATGTGCAAGATTAAACTTAATTATATTCTTAAAGAAAATACCTTTTAGCTTTCTAATCATAAACTATGACCAGAACCCAAAACCAATTTGCCTTTTCATCACAACTTATGCCCTAGGTCAATACACAAAAATTTTCCAAAGACAATGCTGTTTTGATAGCATACTTGGCTCTACTTAACATGTTAAGCATTCTCTTGCTTATGTCAAGATCGTTAATAAAGATGAAAATTCATGCTTCTTAAGGTTTACTATTTACACAACACTCAGTATCTTTTACATAAGAGGGGGGGGGAACCAATGGTTTGCAATTTCAAATCTTCACATCGCATTGTTTTTGTTAAATGTCTATTCTTTTCCTTAAATCAACCCTCCTGTCATTTCCCAGAGAGGTAGATGCTAACTAAAATGAATATATATATTAAAAAAAAAACAAACCCTAAAGCAAGAGCTGAGTTAATAAAGGGTATTCATCCACCCTCAAAAAGATCATAGCCCAGTAGAGATGTCAACAGGCCTAGGAAGGAGCAAGAGAAAACTACAGTGCAAAGTTCTCGTCTCCTCTTTGCTGCAGAATTATAAGCTGCCACACGGCTCTGTGGCCTCAATGGACTCTCGTCCGAAATGAGGCCAGCAGACACTGTGCTTTCGGTTGTGACTTTTTCATTGATGCGCAACTGTGATGTCTGGTTGATTGTGTCACTGGACTTTGGTCACAGGGGGCAGAGGAGTTGTTAGTGTCATGGGTAAATGCCAGAAGAGGCCAGAGAGCAGTGGGATGCCAACTATAATTAAAACATCAAGTCCAGGAAAACTCTATCTGCAGGCTGAGATATGAAACACACACATATATACACACACACAAGTGCACAAATGCACACCTTAACAAGCAGTGCATGAATAACTACAGGCGGAGTCCATTTAAACAGTATTTCTTATGTCAGTAGGATTCACACAAAGAATCCTGGTTTGGGTGTTCTCGTTACCTTCAACTGTGAAGTCAAGAATCTATCACAGAGCCGATTGATGTCGCACTGCTTAACTGCGGCTCTAGCATGGGGTCGTTTTTAAGTTACGTGGACATTTTTACTCTACGGCTTTGCACTAAGAAACACAGGGCGCTGTATCGTCACACACATTAGTGTCTATATATAACCTACTTAACGCGTAGAACTCTAGGACGCACTGCACTATAGGGCCAGTCATTTCCTACTGTACATAAACAGATGTAGATATCATTCACAAAATTAAGTTAAATATGGCCTGGCTGAAAATTGCAAGGGTAAAAGTCCATTTGAAATGTAGCATTCTTAATGCAACATTTTTGTGAGTTTTTCTTCTTTTTTTTTTTCCTCCAAGAGGAATAGAAATTAGGTCAGACATGCATTACGGCAGCCTGGCAGAGTTTGAGAAGTTGACACTAACCAAACAGTATATTATGTTACGTAATAGAGGATAGTATTCAGCTAATATGATACCTAAATTATTAATACCAAATAAATCCTAGATTATTTGTTGTATAATGCCCAATAGCTTACACAATAAAATGGCATTTTAACCTAATTTCTACTTTGAGCTTTCAAATACACTTGCTTCATGAATTCCATAAAAGAAATTAGAAGAGAACTGTAAAACTCATAGCTATTTCCGAATGCACACACATCCTGGTATAGGAATTTACCATTTAATGCCAGTAGATCTTTCTTCACGAGCATCTACAGACCACTACACATTGAAGAATATTTGAGAGTTTCTGATGAACTGGTCCACTGAAATTGGGAATGTGAGCTGTTAGTTTACCTTCGTCACTTTTCTCAATAAAAACGTATTTTGAAATACCAGAGATTTTCTCACTTACACCAACAAGGAGACCAGAATGCTAAATGGTTTAGCTCCCACAGAACAGTGTGTTTCAAAAAGTCATCACGGACTGTCTATGAAAATGCCAGTCTAGGTGTGTCATTGATGGACAACATTCATATCTATTACGATACCTCCAAACTCAGAGAGAAGACAGACTCTCTTCCGTTACTCTCCATTTGTGTCTCACAGAATACAGGACTTGAATGCACAGAAGAGGAGCAAATGTTAGAAGTGACAAGTGTGTGACACTTCACTGTGTGGGTCCCGGTGCTCAAGGAGGGGCCACCATTTCAGACCCTGGACTCAGGCCCACAAAGTCTTACTCCTGGGATTCTTCTGAAAAGATTCAAAACCTGAGGTAAATCAAACAACATATACACACACGTGCGCGCACACACAAATACACAATATTTACATTTAAAATTCTTGTTTTGTGAGATGGCTTGAGAAGAACTGGCATGTCGGGTTCCTGTGGGATTAGACATTTCTCATTATCACTCAAGTTTACTGCTCCCCTGTTGGGCTTTCCGTTTAATAAACACGTAGCAAGCTCTAATTACAAGGGAAGAAAAATGAAGGTACGTAACAAAACACAACACACTGGAAACACTTGTGCAAACACTGTCTTCAAAAAACGACTCTTCACTTCACTTATTTGAATTGGGGTGCCATTCAAAAAGGATAAAAAGCCTCAGCAACTGAATGAAGACTGGGTTTCCGTTACAAAGAGGAAAGAAACCAGCACTGCGTGTCGCTGCTGCATTTTTACATGGATTCTCAGGTTTAATTCTACTGTATACATAGCATCTTTATTTTAATCTACCACATTTAGAGAAGATCACATTGTATGCACTTGCACGGTTAACGTCTAAGTAGAATACGTCTGTCTATCTCGTAACGTGATTCTGAAAAATCATAAATTACAGTCCATTTAAATAAATGATTATGAGGATGCATGCAATCGTCTTCGAAGCTGTCACCGCCAATACTCAGAATGATTTGCCTGGCATCTCACTGAGACCTCGCATCTGCCCTTCGTGTCTGTCTGCGGTTCATCAAGTGGCAGCCCAGAGGCCAGCGATCGGCACCAAACGATCAGCGTCGCCCCCCATCTGCTCACTGCGACCCCATCACCAACACCTGCTCAACCCCCTAGTTGGCACCCACGAGAAACCTCCCCGCGGCCCCGTTCAGCCACAGGATATCACAGTGAAGCGCTTAGAAATGCAAGACATGTTGTGCAGCACGATGCCCAGAAGGAAGACCAGGACGCAGGCCACCAGGATCACAGTGCACACCCCGGACCAGGTAGAGCTTTTGACCACACCCCGCCTGTCTGGCTCCTCCTCCGTCGCCTCCTGGGGAGCCCCGCCTTGCAGGGGCTGCTGTTCTGCGGGGATGGTCACCACGGTGACGGACTTCTGCTGGCTCCCGGGCAGCAGGCGGCAGCCCATGTCTCCGGGCAGCAGCGCTCGCTCCTTGGCGATGGGCAGGGGCAGCATGTAGCACCCATTGCTGGGAAGTTTGATGAAGACCGGAGTGTGCTCGGACGCGTGCGGGATGGCAATGACCGCGAGGACCTCGGGGTCGTCGGGGAGCTGCGACACGGAGAAGCCCGGGGGCAGCCTGGTGATGCCCCGGCACCAGGGGCACCTCACGTCCTTCTGGCTCGTCTTCATCTGCCGGAGGCACACTGAGCAGCAAGTGTGTTTGCAATCCAGCAACTTGGGCCTTCGCCGGGGGCTATAGTAATTGAAACAGATCTGACATTCCAGCAAGGAATCTTGGGAGAGCGTCTCCATCGTGGGCTGGGCGCAGGAAGGCCAAGGCCAAGGGGAAGGAGGTTGTTCTCAGAGTCCAGAACCCCCACGCCTCCCGTGGCGTCTTTCCAAAGTCGGGTGGTGATCCCGTAGCTCACAGGCACAGAGCATGCTCGGGTGGGTTCATTTCTGAAGGAAACAAACAAAAAAGAAAAAAAATGCACGAAAGTTAATGATTTCAAACAAGCCGAGATGTCAGCTCGTCTGATGGACTTGTGCACCGCTGTTCACATGACTTGACGTTGCGTCAAAAGTGTAAAATTTCCCACTCGTGAGGCTATGGGATTCTCACTTGTAATGCCCCACCGAAGGTAAATGGGTCGTCTCAGGTGGCTTCTTACGTGAATCCTTCGCTCATGTCTAAAGGGAATACCTTCATGGCGGTGCATGCTGCCCATGCATTTGATAAAGAGGGAGTCTTGATCCTGTCTTGTGTATTTCGGTGGACCCTGGCTTGTCCTTCCAAAATACACTGCAGATATTCTCTTGCTTCCAATTTGTAACATTTCCTAAGAGTAAATGACTTTCCTTAGACCCTCTGGTCTTCTTTTCCTGACACTACTTACCCTACTGTAAGTATTCATTGCCAGATTCAGGCAACTTCCCAAACCTGGGGACTCCACGTAACTAGCTCGCCCATTTCATGCAGGTTAGGACTATTTCTCTCTCGTAGGAAATTTAAACGATGCCGCCAAAGCGCCACACACAAAGCCATCTGTTATTTTTCCCCACCAAACCACTGAACCAAAGTAATTCTTGTCATTTGGCTTTAAAAGAGACAAAAACAGAACAAAATCCTAAAACAACAGCAACAAAACCCAGCAGCACCACTGCACCTTCAGGCAGCAGGCATCACAGAGGCACCTAAGGACCGCTTGTACCTTTCTGTCAGTTCTTTTTTTTTTAATATTTTTATTTATTTCTAGGAAGAGAGAGAGACAGCGTGAGCAGGGGAGGGTCAGAGAGAGAGGGAATCACAGACTCTGAAACAGGCTCCAGGCTCTGAGCTGGCAGTCAGCACAGAGCCCAACGCGGCTCGAACCCACGAACCACGAGATCATGACCTAAGTGAAAGTCAGACGCCTAACCGACCAAGCCACCCAGGCACCCCTCTTTCTGTCAGTTCTAATTTCATTACCATTTAGGTTTGCACAGGGCAACCGGACCACAAGCAAATCCTATTAACGTGCCAATCATAACCAGGTATTAAATAGTGAAAGGCTGTCAGAGACGACTGGCAGGCAGCCCCTCCACCCCGCCCATCAAACAGTGACAGCAACAATAGTGTTAGCCTCCCAGTATCAAAAGGAGGGACAGAAACTTAACCGGGGCGTGAAGAAACCGCCAGTGCTCCAGTGTTTCAAATGAAGGCTGCCCACCCCTGTCTCCTGTGGAAAGCATCCAAATTACGTGTCCCTGGATGGAGTCTCGAGGACTCTGGAAGGAACGATCCAACCACTACTGCAGAAATAATTGCTAGCCCAAGAATCCCACCTGCACCCAGAGCCAGGACCTGACGACCCGGAAAAGCTCCTGCACGTGTTTCTTAAAAAGCAGCCCTTTTTCTAACTCCCTTTGTGAAATTAAGAGGGCACTCCTTGCCAACAGTATGATTTGTTAAAAATCCAAATTAAAAGCGCAGAAAAGGTTGAAAGTAAAGAATCATCGCTGGCAAAAATTAACAGTGGCTGTCAAAAAGAGCATCATAGTGTGAAACGTCTCAGCTGTAGCCAGAGTGCCTAAATTCCATGACGGAAAGCCAGGTGTCGTAATACAGCATTCAGAAAGCTCATATCATAACTGCATCTTTATCCAGTAATTCGAGAAATGTTTATTGCATAACGGAAATTTGCTAGGGTAGGCCTTAAATGTTGTCACTGAAAAAAATATATATGTGAGGTATATGTGTAGCAAATCACCACCATGCACACCTTAAATATCTTATAGTTTTGTCAATTATACCTCAATAAAGCTGAAAAAAGTAGAAAGTAAAGAAATAAATATCTAGGAGCATCTATCATGCACAAAGCACAATGCTAGGAGCTACTGAAGGGTATAAGATGAATCAGATCCACATCCTACTCTTAAGCAATTTAGGGTTACGTGAGAATGAAAGCATGAATAGATTTCCTCTCCCATTCATTCGAATTATTATTGGACATCTAACACGTGTGAATCGTTATGATATTTGGCTTTGTCCCTTGTAACTAAGACCTTATCACCGCCCATAAAAGCTTTCCAGCCTAGAGGTAGCCAGTTACTCCTATAAACAGTCGTACTATAAATACAAAGTGATACAGGCCCTAGGGGGCTGGAGGAATCAGGGATGGCTCAGTGAAAAATCTGGATTATGGAGAGGATACTTAGACATGGAAAATCAGGGGACAGTTTATTTTCAGGTTCAGAAATCAGAGTGAGCAAAGGAAAGAGGGCGTGCAATTACAGCTTCTTCTGGACTCTACCTGCGGTACTGGCTAGAGGACTTTTTTCCTAATACAAGAGGAACTTTAAAATGCCCACTCTGATTACTCGGCAATCAAAAAGAATGAAATCTTGCCATTTGCAACTATGTGGATAGAACTGGAGGGTATTATGCTAAGCGAAATTAGTCAGAGAAAGACAAATATCCTATGACTTCACTCATAGGAGGAATTTAAGATACAAAACAGATGAACATAAGGGAAGGGAAGCAAAAATAATATAAAAACAGGGAGCAGGACAAAACATAAGAGACTCCTAAATATCGAGAACAAACTGAGGGTTGCTGGAGGGGTAGTGGGAGCGGGGAAGGGCTAAGTGGGTGAGGAAGACACTTGCTGGGATGAGCACTGGGTTCATGCAGGGGATGAATCGCTGGAATCTACTCCTGAAATCATTGTTGTACTATATGCTAACTAACTTGGATGTAAATTTCAAAAATTAATTAATTAGGGGCGCCAGGGTGGCTCAGTCAGTTAAATGTCCAACTTTGGCTCAGGTCATGATCTCACAGTTGGTGGGTTTGAGCCCCACGTCGGGGACTTCACTGACAGTGTGGACCCTGCTTGGGATTCTATCTCCTTTTCTCTCTGCTCCTCCTCCACTCACACTTTCTCTCTCTCTCTCTCTCTCTCTCAAAATAAATAAATTTTTTTAAAAATGCCCACTCTAAGAGTTTTGTAGTTTTAGCTGTTATGTTTAGGTCTCGGATACAGATGCCTTTTAAAGAAACAAAATGCGTACCGAACTTGCAAGCACCCTTTCACTGGCCCAGCCAGGGAGCACAGTCCTGCAGGGAGAGGCGAGGGGAGCATGAGCACAGTCCCACGCAAACCACAGCCTACAGACCACAGACCATGGACAGCCTGCAGCGCCAGGCTAAGGATGTGGGACTCTGTAGTGAGCACTGGGAAAATACCAGAGAGGTTGAGTCTGAGAATGATTCACTAGGCAGTCATCCTCAGGACAGATTGGAAAGACCTGTCAGGAAGCTAGTATAATATCAGACAAGAGGTACCGAGTAGCTGAAGGAAACAGTGGCAATTAGGATGAAGAGACTAGAAGGGCCGAGTGGTTCTAGAGAAGCCGGGTGGGAAGTGGCAGTGTATTGCAAGGCGGTGCTCTGGTGGCAGACGTCACAAGTCCGGAGAGGCGGTGGCATCCTTAAGAGTAACAGGGATCCCAAGAGAATGGCCATGAGTTCTGGTTGGGCCCTATTTCACTTGAGGTGCGGGGATGATACACGAAATAAGTTATTCAGGAAGATATGAAAGGCAAAAAATATAAAAGCCGAGGGGTGCCTGGGTGGGTGGCTCATGCAGCTCTTCGATTTCGGCTCAGGTCCCAGGGTCGTGGGATCGAGCCCTGAGGTGGGCTCCCTGCCAAACATAGAGTCTATTTAAGATTCTCTTTCTGTCTGTCTCTGCTCTTCTCCCTGACTTGTGCTCTTTCTCTAAAATAAAGTAATAATCATAATAATAGTAATAATAATAAAAATAAAAATAAAATCTTCTTTTTAAAAAGGCTAAAAATGTAGTATTGATATTGCAGAGAAGAGTCAGGCTTAGGCCTTAGAGACCCAGCTGATGGCCTCAGAGAAGAGCTAGCAGCCAGAGACAACAGAACAGAACAGAGAGACACGCTTGAGGAACACATAGCTAAGTCTGATCAAAAGGAAGAATTGGGACGGAAGTAGGAGGAAACCCACCAACACATTCCAGCATGCACTGCCGGCAAAGGAAGGTCTGAGCAGCATAGGGTTATGGAGAGGGATCCTTAGGCTTTGGGGGCCACAAAGTCTCAGTACTTTTTTTTAAATATATTTTTCATGTGTTTTATTTATTTTTGAGAGTCAGAGAGAGACAGCATGAGCAGGGGAGGGTCAGAGAGAGAGGGAGATACAGAATCCAAAGATAGGCTCCAGGCTCTGAGCTAGCTGTCAGCACAGAGCCTGACACAGGGCTTGAACCCATGAACTGTGAGATCATGACCTGAGCCGCGACTGAGCTACCCAGGCACCCCAAAGTCTCAGTACTTTTGAGAGCATTTCCAGGGGAGTGCCAGGGGTATGCGGGAGTCTGCAGGGATGCTAGCATCTGCATACTGGAGTCCCTTATGAGGTGGCGTGAAGTGAAGGGTAAGCCAGTAGCTTAGAGGGAGAAGACTCGAGACATACTTTGTTTTGAGAACAGAGGAATTTGAGCAAAGAGAAGCACAGTGCAGGAGGGCTCCAAGCCAGGCCGTCTGTGCTGTGCTGTCCCCCATGGTGACCACCAGCCACAGGTGCAGACGAAGGTAGCGTGTGGAGGTTACAAAGGGGAAAGTTGATGGGCGGCTGCAGTGGGGTTAGCGGGGTGCAAATCCTCACTGTGTTAGCAGTTGGGGTAAAATCTGCTAATTTCATACACAAGGTACTGAATTCAGTTCTTTTTTGCGTGCACACGTGAGCAGGGGAGGGGCAGAGAGAGGGAGGGAGAGAACCCCAAGCAGGCTCCACGCTGACAGTACAGAGCAGGATGAGAGGCTCGAACTCCCAAACTGTGAGATCATGACTTGAGCCAAAACCAAGAGTTGGATGCTTAACAGACAGCTACCCAGGCACTCCATGAATTTATTTTTTCTTAAAAGAACAAAAACAAAACACAGGGTTTGCTGGTGAATCTTGGCAAATGCCCTTATCTCTTCTTACCGTTAAAGCCTATGGACAGAGCAACGGTCATAGTATTACAGACCACAGGGAGATGTGAATGTGTGTGCGTGCAAAGGATTGACGGCTCTGAGCTATGGTGCCAGAGATGACACATTGGGGAGGGATACGAGGAGAGCACAGATTCTTGCAATTTTATGAATTTGGAGACAGCTTTGCTCAACAATGGCATTCAGAACAACCACCTTCAATATACAAGGAGCTGGAATAAAAAGGTTTCCCTGGCACCAAAATCAAAACAGTGACCACCAATTTATCAACCCTCCCTCCTTTGAATTATTTACCTTACTTCTATATAAAACGATGGGAAGCAGCTTAGCAGAGGATGAAGAACGGGGGCTTTGGCCTCAAGGACTCCTGGGTCAAATCCTTGCCCTGTCACTACCAGCCGTGACACTAGAGCGGGTCATGTAACCCCTGGGAGCCTGCTTCTTCACTGGCTAATGAGTTAAGATGGAGCTGAAGACCAAGCGAGTTCAAAGAACTCAAGTACTATGCTGTAGTGAAGTGTCCCTGACCCGGACGCCTTCCGGTGCTGTGCGCCATCTGCCCAGAGAGCGCTTCCTGGCTCTCAGAGAGCTGCCATTCTGAACAGCTTGGGAGGAGGCATGCAAATGTTCGCCTTGGCTGCGCCCCAAGACCTGCCACACCGTCATTTGTCAACAAAACCCACATGCAATTTTACTCATGAATTTATGTTCCAAGTAATGTTCACCTAATTGGTGTTGAGCTCCCTTAAAATTAGATTATACCACTCGATTTCCAACTCTGTCCAAGGAAGGCTAGGCCCTACAACATAGGCTGAGCACAAGAGAATGGGGAAACAGCGGCAATTTACATGCCCAGCCACTCCAGCCATTTTGATGGCTGCACCTCTGATTTATACATCGACCTGCTCCATAGTAAGCCAGCCTGTACTGCATTCCAGTGTATTTCCTGCAGCATAATTAGTAATAATTATGATTTGTTAGGTAAAGAGAAGAAAATCTGCGAGGCAATGGACCGAAGCTAATGATGAAGCATCCCATTGCCCTTTCTTCAGAAACTGGAAAGATGTGAGTCAACCACGGAAGAAAGGGAATGAAACCAAGGCTCACATCAGCTGGAAAATAAACTCGGAGTTCTTGGCCAAATGCATCTTACACAAAGCACACACTGGCGGAAGCTTTAGGAACCAGAGTTTGATGTTATTTCTTTACAGGAGCAAGATACACACTCAGATAAAACACTCATTACATTTAAAAGGAAAGCGCACCTCAGTGGAATGCGTACAAACACGTGCATGTGGGAATATCCTAGAACAATTTTTAAACGTCACTACCATTTCTCTTGAAAGAATCTAAAGTAAAAAATCAAAAAACAGATCACAAAAAGAGGAATAGCAACTAAAGGTGAACATTCTCAAGATAATTACGGCTTATAAAATAGAATTTATTTTCAGACATATTTTCATAAAACAGTACTTGGTTTCATAAATGATGTCAGCAGTACCGTACACAGATCAAAGGTCTTGAAAATCATTGAATGCAATACTAACACATGCCCTGCTTTAAAATACTTTTAAAATTGGATTGAGGGGTGCCTGGGTGGCTCAGTCAGCTGGGCGTCTGGCTTCGGCTCAGTTCATGATCTCATGGTTCGTGGGTTCGAGCCCCGCGTCAGGCTCTGTGCTGACAGCTAGCTCAGAGCCTAGAGCCTGTTTCGATTCTTATCTCCCTCTCTCTCTGACTCTCCCCTGCTCACGCTGTCTCTCTCTCTCTCTCTCAGGAAAAAAAAAAACCCAAAAACAAAAAAATCATTTAAAAAAAAAGTGGATTGAGATTTGTGTAAATAGAGGGAGGTGTGATTTGGGGTCAGGGGGAGGCCAAAAACTAAAGGGTTGTATATGTTATTGTTCTTTGGGGGCAGTGGATAGTTGACGTTTTACAACACTGATCCATCCATTTACACAAAATAAAATTTCCTCATTTAAAAAAAATGTATAATCTTAAGCACCTTTATAAAAGGTATGGGCATGATAAAGTGGTACCATGAATTTAGTGGGTGGTAAAACAGCAAAGATCTCCAAAACGGAATTTTTATGGTCCCAGTTGCTGTTACAAGTTCAGGTATATAAGGATAAAAAAGCCAATGAAATAAATAATCCAGATAGTTTTACTCTGCTTACATTCTTAAGTCCCTTCATACATTCTGATTTAGATTGGTGGTCGTGACATGGAGCGCCTGGGTGGCTCAGTCAGTTTAAGTGTCCAACTTCAGCTCAGGTCATGATCTTGCACTTCATGAATTTGAGTCCTGTGCGAGGCTCTGTGGTAACAGCTCAGGGCCTGGAGTCTACTTCAGATTCTGTGTCTCCCTCTCTCTCTGCCCCTCCTCCACTCTTTCTCAAAAAAATAAACAAACATTTTTAACAAATTTAGATTTGTGGGCGTGACATTACTTGGGAAGCCTCCCTCAGAACTGTGGCATGAACTGATAGTGATTACATCTGGCTGACCTTGAACTCTCCCATCTGATGAACTCCATGAGGACCTTAAATTCAATGATTATGTTGAAAAAAATGTCAAAGTCAAAGATTAAACTAGACACTGTACTGCTCTGCTTACTCTTTTGAAAGAGCATGGCTTTCTGATGCAGGTCATTCACTTAATTCTTCAAGAAAATGTAAATATTTGAAATGGGATTAAATAAAATAAATACAATTCCATTTAATTTGGAATTTCAGCTGGCAAGACCACTTAGTTACATTGGATCTTAGCAAACACTCTGATTAGTGACAAGAATGGGAACGGCCTGGCGGTGACAGATGTGTCACTGACTTTTCGTCCTCTGGTGGCCGAGAGCAATCCTTTGAGGACACAATTGCCTAATACGTGCAAGACTCCAACTGGTGGAACCATCTCTGATTTAATGGAGAAGGCAGTGGATTCTAGGGCTTTGACAAATTTTAGACGAGAATGCCATCAGCCCAGATTCGAATGTCTGCATTGCCTTCTATGAGCATCTTTGGTTTGCTGTGTTTAACGATGTAAGGAATCTAGAAAGTGAACACTGTCACTTACGAGTCTTGGGTGACCAGAAGGATGCAGCAAGGAATGGTCGGGAGCCAGACTGGTCTGGGTGGTAGAGGCAGGCAGAGTGGGCCAGAGATACTGTACTGTGGCTAGACAGGCAGAGAGGGCAGCAGATCAGTCAGAACGCCACAGTCAGCCCCGGGGACAGCTGCAGTCCCAACGGACCAGGCCACGGGGCCGGTGCCAGTTCCGTCCTCTGAAATGCACATAACCAAGCAACTGAAACGGAACCAGAGATCCTGTCCACTCTGGCACAGCTTATTTACTCAGAAGTGAGGAGGAAGATGAACGAGTCTGACCCCTCCATGATCTGGCAATGCATATTTAAAATCAAAGTATATTGAAGTCAAAACATATTAGGAAGGAAAGCCAAATTTCAGAAGGCCACGCATGACAATAACCATTTTTGTGCGTTTGTTTCTTCTAATAACTATCAAGCAATCATTGATTGCTCTTAGGGCTCAGGAGATGAGGATTTTAGTTCTAATTCTGTCCTAATCAGATGGGTTACCTGAAGCCAGTCACTTCTGCACGAGCTGCAGTGTTTTCACCTATGAGAGAAATAGACTAGACGATCACCTAACGTACCTTCTAGCAAACCTAGTTCTACCATCTGAACACACTGCTGGGTTTCTGAAAGCCTGACAAAGCTGTCAGGCTATTTGTTCTGTGCTTATACCTGACAGATAATTTGTAAATATCATGTTAATGATCTTACAAGAATGCACATCTAAGTGAGAGACCAGGCAACTCACATTAGAAATTTCTTCCTTTGTGCTTCTGCTTTAATGAAGGAGTCTAACTAGAGCTAATGTGCTAATAGAAACGGCCACAACTTCAATTTGTAGCAACAATTCAAAGAATAACCATCTTACGTCTAATCAATAACCTTCTAAGATCAAGTACGATATTGCTATTATCCAAACCTGCTACCGGGTGAAGGTGGTCCCGGCTTTCCCTTGAAAAGAATTCTGCACAGCTCTCCACCTCACACAGAGGCTAACGCCAGCATAAATCAGACACACTGCTTGACCTTTGCTTGTTCTGATCACCCAGGAATGGTCGAGAAAAAGTTGCGGGTGCTCATAAATGCAGGGAAGAGATATAAAGGCCTGTCAGGGGCTCCCTGGAGGCTCCCTGGGCTCCCTGGAGAGAAGGGATAATAAAAGATGCCATCAGACAGACAGGCAAGCAGAACAAAGGGAAAATGATCAATTACCCCAACTCCTGAGTGCAGCTGAAGGAACTGACAAGTCAGGCATACAAGTAAAGCCAAAGAAATGAAAAACAAACAAAAATCTTAAGCCTTCTCAGTGGCCGGTCATTTACTAAGGCAAAACATTTGGTAGGTGAGCAAATATTTATTGGGGACCCAGCGTGTACCAAGCATTACCCAAGACACTGGAACATTATGCAAACTAGAGCCTTTGCTCTCGCAGGGCCTCTGGATGTGCACCCGAGAGAAGAGCTATGGAGAGACAGCCACAGGAGAGGGGGGAGGGTGGGCAGAGCACTGAAAGGAGCCGCTTATCAAGTGATCATACGTGTTCAACGGATCATACACGGGGCTTAGACAGAACTACCAAGCAAAGAACTATCACTACCTGTTAGAGCCAGAGAGGATGCTGGAACTGAAGGAGGCTACCAGCTGGCCCGCTGCTCTTTCTAATCCAGCGACTGGAGAACAGAAGTCAGAGGGAAGGACACGAACATTGCCTTTTAGGATTAAGCATCACATCTGACCCATGTGGGCATCACCCCAGACAGCAAGGTGGGATCCGCGCCTACAAGCCTGAAGAGAAGCAGGGGTTGGAGGTGGTGCCTCAAGGCAGTTTAAAGACAGCCCATTAGGGCCTCACTGGGGAGGAGGGTCTGAGTGCTCAGAGTTGTGCATTAAGGACGGTGAGGCTCCAAGTAAGCAAACTCCTTGGAGAGCCAAGGCCCCTCTCTGTTGTGGGTCCCCATGACCTCTGATCTTCACATGCAGGGAACAGGGGACCCCTGAAGCTCCCCGACAGACTTCCTATGTATATATTTGCATCTCCATAATATGAATCAATCACACATGTGCATTCCCTGCTTTTTTTTTTTCCTTACCCAACCACCAATGCCAGCACAAACTGAAGCCTTCAGGCAATTTGTTTTTTAATGTTTTCCCAATACATTTTATCTGTATCAGGGACCCACAACCTTCTTCTGTAAAGGGCAGGGTCTTAGGCTTTTAGGCTCTGTGGGTCACAGTCTCATCCACCGATACTCAGCTCTGCAATCAAAGTTGTGGAAGCAGTCATAGACAGCAGACAGGGAACAGTGCCTTTACGAGAACAGGCTGAAGCTGGATTTGGCCAACAGGCCATCATTTGCTGACCCCAGGTCTCCATCATTTCTCCTCAGCCCTGCCCTTGATCTCCTACATTCAGTATCTGCCTTCAGAGGCACCCATCCTCGCGTCAGCTTCCTGTTCTAACATCGGTTATGTCACCTGGTTTCTGTCAAACTACACAGGCAAAATATTTTCAGTTATTTAGGAGAGACAATAAGAAAATATCAGCTTTACAGATGCAACGCCTTCTCAACGACTGCTGGAGAAAACAGGAAGAAAGAGAGGTGAGGAAAGAACACAAACAATCATCATTCACCTATCCAAGAGCAAGCACTAAGACCATTTGTGAGAACATAAAGGTAGGGTTCCAGACTTCCTTCACACCTAGCAATATGGATCTAGTACTTCAACAAAATGGGCAGGAACTCTAGAATTCATCGTGACCACTCCAGATTAAAGACAACCCCTAATTGGATAGAACTCCACAGAGACATGATGGTAATGCCACCTGACTGTCTGAACCATGGGTACAATCAATCCTCTGTTCATCTCCACAGTTAGGGCAGGCCAAGAAGTAGCTGAACAAATTTGTTTTTTATTTTCAACAAAATTCTTTTATGTTTATTTATTTTTGAGAGAGAGAGAGAGGGCTAGAGACAGAGTGTGAGCAGGGAAGTGGCAGAGACAGAGGGAGACACAGAATCTCAGAAGCAGGCTCCAGGCTCTGAACTGTCAGCACAGAACCAGACTCAGGCGTGAACCCACAAACCGCGAGATCATGACCTAAGCCGAAGTCGGATGCGCAACCGACTGAGCCACCCAGGCGCCCCTGAACAAATTTGGATCTGGCTAGGGGCATCTCAGCTTTATGCTGTAGCATCTTACGGTCGTTCACCTTTATCAAGAAGAAACATTGTGTAAATTTCCCAGACACACAGAGAATTCCTTCAATGTGCCGCAGAATATGTATGATGATCAGAGCTCCATTAATCTGAGGTACCTAAGGCTAGAATGGGTGCAGGACAGGAGAGTCTTGGCTCAACCAAAAAAAAAATCAAATTTTAAGACTCATCTACTTTTACATATTTAAAAAACCTGTATTTCTTAAGATTTCTTCAGATTACCCAGAAAGCATTCTATATTAAACATTTGGAAAGAACAGCACATGAAAAACCTGGTGGGTTTTATGGCTATCTCTTTAAATAAATCCATTCAAAAGCCATTCATACGATTATTTTCTTTGAGCAGAGAGTGTTTATGACTGCAGTCTCCCTACCCTACCGTCAATTTCGATGATTCATGGCATCAGTTAAGTCTCAAACTGAAGTTGCTAAGGATTCCTAAAGGCATGGGCTCTAAATGAAGCCCAGGAAGCAGCACGGGAGGGGGGAGGGGCGGGCATGGGGGAGTCAGCTGTCAGCCTGCATGCCACACTTCTGCTTTTTCTGACATTCAGCTGCCGCAACTCAATGAGACTTGATTTTCCACTTAAGCAAGGTAAGAAGAAAAGAGTACAGCCCCCCCTCCCCCCACCACCCCCAACTGGATATTGAACGGTGGTATAACCAAAGACCACCAATCATTAATCCATCCTTCCTAACCAAAAAAAGAAATCCCAAAGATTTCTCCTTGGCTTTCTTAGATTTATTTTTATGTCAACACTGGAGTAATATTTGACAACAGTAAAATGCACATATTTTAAGCATGCAGTTCAATGAGTTTTGACAACGGTGCACAGCTGTGTGACCCCTATGCCAATCAAGCTCTTTCCGTCACCCCAGAAGGGCCCTTTGTGCCTCACCCAGTCTATCCTCCCTGCCCCGATCCTTGCTCCATCTTTGACTTTGTTTCTGAATTTAAAAACGTATCTGTAGGTGTAGGCTTAGGGGAAGTGGTAATATTCCGAGTGTACTTTCAGATGAGCTAGGACTGTGCTTTGGAGAAGAAGGGGTTGAATCAGCTTCCCAGAGAAAAACCACAGAGTAACGCACAGTACTCTGAATGCCCGTGCTGAGTGCATGGCGCTATTCTGGGTTTGGGGGACCCAAAGAGAAAAAGATGGTCCCTCCCTGCAACGATAACCACGTGAATTGCTGCAGCGCACTGTGGTCTGGGCTTAGGGAAGCAGATCAGAAGCAATGGAAAGGCAGCACCGGGGTCTGTCTGGGGCCGCCCGGAAAGCTTTTTCGGGAAAAGGTGGCATTTTAACGTCAAGGAGGACACAGCTTATGCGACAGCGCAGAGCCCGAGATGGGGCAGTGCCAGCATTAGGAGCGGTGATCAGAACCGGTGGTGTCCAGCAGTACTCAAACGTGTCTGTAAAAGGTGGTAATAACAGCGCCTGCCTCATAGGTTGGTCAGATTAACAGAGGTAAAACCCTTAGAACAGTGCCTGACACCCTGCTGGCTCCTGGTATGAGGAGGTACGACCACTATTTGATGAAGATGAGAGAAGGTCTACACAGGAGGCGGTGGGGTCTGAGCAGTATATTAACTAATCAATCAATCGAGCACAGCCCTTCCCTCCTTGCTCTGAGCCCAACAGAAAGGCAGACAAAGAAACAGGTGGGACTTAAAATACAGCCTTGGCTACACTGTTCTAAAGCAGGACTGGAGGAAGTGGCTGGGCCCCAAAGCCGAAATGGCACTTCCTGTTTCTTTGCATTCTGCTCCCAGAACACAGCAGCTGTCCCTGCAGGCTGGGAAAGGCCAGGGCACTAGGTGGCAGTAGGAACAGAGAGCAAAACGTGCCCCCAAGGAGGGCAGCAAAGTCAGCGAGAGAGTGAGGGGAAGAGGAAGGGAATGGGGAAGGAAAGAAAGCAACCCACAGTGGGCCTTCCCCTCCCCCCTCCAAATCCTCAGCAAGGGGCGCAAGGCCCTGTAGCAGGCAGGAGCAGCGCCTCTTATTCAATGGAATCCTATTCCCCAAGGAACGGAAGCACGGCTGCCCCCTTCCTGTTACTCCGAGTTTGCGTCTTGTCCTGTGAGTCGCAGGGCTCCTGAAGACTTCACTGGGGAGGAACATCACACTCATAACTGCATCACCTTTTTTTCTTTTTAACCATCTTAACCATTTTAAAGTATATAACTCAGTGGCATTCGGTGCAGTCATAATGTTGGGTACCCATCGTCACTGTTTCCAGAACTTTCCCGTCATCTCAAACAAACTCTTATAGGGGCCAAGGGCAGGCCACCCCAAGATGGGCCACTTTGACACGAAGAAGATTATTTTGAGTTAAAAGCAATCCAGGGGCGCCTGCGTGACTCAGGCAGTTGACCCAAGAGTCAACCGACTCTTTGTTTCAGTTCAGGTCGTGATCTCACTGGTTCGTGCGATCGAGCTCTTCGGCAGGCTCCATGCTGACAGAGTGAAATTTGCTTGGGATTCTCTCTCTCTGCCCCTCCTCTGCTCACTTTCTCTCTAAATAAATAAATAGACTTAAACACAAAACAATCCAAACCCAAGAGATTCAGGAAATGCTCTTTGCCTCCCCCTCAATTGCCTGCTTGTACCAAGAAGAGAGCGCTTTGCAGATTCCTCTTTACCTATGAAACTTACCTCCAAATCAGAGTAACCTTTGTTTTGCAAACATCCCCTCTCATCTCAGCACGAGTGGTCTTTCTTCTCTCTGTATCCTCAGACCGAAATCCTCTCCTTGGCTCTTTGGGATTCTGCAATCTGTGTGGATTCCCCCCTGCATAAAACTGCATTTGATTTTCTCCTGTTCAACTGTTTCTTGTCAATTTGATTCTTAGTCCAACTAGAAAGACCTTGAAGAGCAGAGGAATTTCTTCCTCCCTGACACTCTGTATTCTAGAACAGTAACTCCCCACTTCCCCTTCCCCTCAATCCCTGGTAACCTCTATTCTGCTTTTGTTTCTCAATGAATTTGCCTCTTCTAGGTGCCTCATGTAAGTGGAGTCATATTATTTGTCCTTTTGTGTCTGGCCTAGTTCACTAAGCATGTTTTCAAGTTTGCTCAGGTTGTGGCATGTTCTCAGAATTCCATTCCTTTTTACGGCTCAGTAATATTCCATTGTGCATTACTTGTTAAAGCTCCTTGGGTAGCAGTTTGGGGAATTAATTGGGAGGGGTTCAAGTGAAGGGGATGTCACGGCTGGAATGAAGGCAGGGGGGATGGGAGGGAGGGGGAAGAGCCATCGAAGAGGACATGAGTCTCGTTAGAATTAATCGGAGAGGAAAGGGAGTGTCAGGGAACCCTCCTGCTCAACTGTAGACCCCAACAGTTAACATAGAAAAGATAGCTGAACTCATGCTCTAACTGAAATGCACTGTGTTCATTTCTTACTGCATGTTCTTGAGGCATTGACCAAGCTGTCTCACAATGACTGGAACATTCGAACCACCAAGCCAAAAAGGCCCAAATAGCAAGGTAATGCCTAAAAGACCATACCCCACATGCCTTCTTCCCTGCCTGTGATCATGTGCTGAATACACACCAACCCCCACCTATGATCATGAGCTCCCTGCCTGCTCAAATCCTCCTAAACCTCTCCTATTAAGCCCCAATGTCCATCTTGCTGGCATAGAGGTCAGCTGTTATGGCTTGAGCCTGATGCCTCCCCTGGCTGCCAGCACCCAAAATAAATTTCTCCCTTTCTCTTTTCCAAATCCTCATCTCTTGAGTCATTGGCTTCTCTTGCAACAAGTGTATCCAAATTTGATTGACAGCAATGTTGGCCAACCCAGCCAGCAACTATGCTTTTGATCTGTCTGGCCCCCTTGGGTTCCCCGGGATGAGCGGTTGGCCACAGCAGGGCCAGGGTTCACGTGTACACTTCTCGAGTTAGTGACTGTGATAAGACCTTGGTAACACAAAGTGGGGGAGGGAACGATCCCCAGGCTTCTGGTTCAGACAACTGGATGGAGGTCAGACTTCTGAGGACAGGTCTGAAGTTTACAGAAATGGCCAATACGTTCTGAATTTTGAATTTTCTAACTGCTCAAGTCATGACTTCTATATGAAATTCAGATCACCACTGGGGAAACCAGCATTACTGCATAATTTTATTTATATGAAGTTATAGTTCACCAAATCAATTAGAGAACAAAGAAATGGGTCTTTTCATTACTGGGTCTTCTAGAAAAAAAAGGGGGGGAGGAGAAGAGACTATGAACCACAAATGTTTAAGTTCACAGAGATTAAACCTTAGCAGTATTCAAATTCTTCTCTCTGAAAAGGCACAGTAAAATACCTGTATGAGGTTCCATGGTGCCAGGCTAGAGTTGTTTATCAGGTCACCACATTGTCAAATTACAACTGTCACCAGGCTTCAGTCTATTTTTTGCATTGGAAATTTCTTTCTCTTTAAACCCTGGCTTGATTAACAACTCAATGCAAGGAAAGACTCTGTTTCACCATCTCTCTCTTGCTTATTCAGTTTGAGCTCTCCTCCTCTCAACAGACACATCTTTACAAATTAATAAAGCTTGCCAAGCTCAGAAGACGGCATACAGTGGGCGCTTGTTTATGAAATAACACCCAGATAAAAGAGTACACCTACCCCTCGCTCTCTTATTATTTCGATAAGAATAGTCAAACGTTGGGCTCTGCGCTGACAGTGTGGAACCTGCTTGGGATACTCTCTCCCCCTCTCTCTGCTCCTTCCCTGCTTGCACTCTCTTTCTGTCTCTCTCAAAATAAATAAATAAACTTAAAAAAAAAAAACGGACATTCAAGCACATTTATTCAACGCCAAACTAAAATGTGAGGTTATGGATTATCCAAATTTTTATATCCAAGACCACACACAAAGTATTTAAGCCTCAAGGGAGGAAAAAAAATCAAGCAATCATGTTCGCCCTACCTTCTCTCACCAAGTACCCATGAAGCAAAAAGACACTGTAAAAATACAATTTCTAAGTTTGTTAGAAGGCAGTGATTCATTTTATCAAAAAATTTTATATGTAAATAACTTCTAAAAAAAAGTTTTCTTGTTAAATGTTATAGCTTAACGATCAAATAAGAAACAGTTTAGTTCCAAACCATTTTTAAAATTATGTAACCTTTTCAGAATGTGAATACACATTCTAAATAGAGTATGTACATGTGAGGATATATAGGTGTCATGATCTATAAGAATATTTACATATAGGCCACATAAATATTCAATTCATTTTTTTGAAACTAAAAGGAGTAATTCCTAAGTCTTAAACTAGTTTTATTACAGAGTTATTGTAATTATTCTTCATAAAATCAAATATATTCAATTTTAGGGGAAGTAAAATATTTGTCACATTTTTAAACTATTGACAGTCACTTAAACACCTGAATTAATCAGAAATGATCAGCACTTAGTAATAATTTTTACTAATGCAAAGGATACTTTTTGGTTGGGATAAAATCATTCTGTAGTAAAGTCTGCACTGTTCTTCACAACATGGGTATTTAATTTTTGTTTTACATATTTATACATATTACTGAACTTAAACTTCTTGAAACATAAAAATACCAATCTATCGATCCTTACAGTACACAATATTTGTCCTAAGCTAGTAATTCAGTTAAATAAAGTAATCAATGTCTTATTTAGGGAAAAGTGCTATCTTACCTCACTAAGACAAAAATATTTCCCAACTAGCCATGTACTACCCTATTAAATTAAGCCTGTTAAATCTACCAACTAACTTACTGAGTTTCAGCTTTCATATCCTTTGTGGAAACAAATTTTCATACTTCACCTTTCTCAGAACAGTCACAAAGTAGATCTAAGAGCAATGTTAACACTTTTTTTATATTAGTCAAATTCAACTTTTGAATGTAAAACACAGAGAAACAGCAATAATAGGTATAAAAACAACAAATACAGATTTCAGTGAAAATAGATGTCTCACAAACCATTAGTTGATGTAGGTCACGGGAATCAGATTATATCGGTTTATTGAGACAGCCAGTCTATTACAGAAAATAATTCTCTAATGCTCTCAAATTACTGAGTAACTTAAAATAAAACAAGGCCGAATTTAACCTATATTGAAAGGAGGGAAGAGGCAGCAAAGCCTCAAAGAAATTCCAACCTATGGGGATTCACAGTGTACCATTCCCCCCTCCCCCCCATAACCTCCCCCGCCGCCCCTCCCCCCACCCTGGCAGCTGCAACCGGGTCCCAGCACCCACAGGGACTCCTGTCCTTCACTTTAACTGTCGCAATCCCTGTGTGTTCCCGTCAATGGAATATCAATGAAACCACAGAACCACAGACACACACAAATACAATTTCCTGAGGAAGTGATTCTAGAGCTAACATCACTGAACACGAGGCCCGACTGTTAGTCTCATCGGTTTGTTTTCTTTAAGCTGATGGGAAACATTCTAGGGCTCTCAAGGCCAAAGGGACGATGCAGTTTTTAAATGCCATCTATCCCTGAAGCTGGATTATAATAAGCAGATAAAGAGACAGAAACGTCATGACAAAAATTTGAAGAGCTTTTTCTTTTTGCCCATCAATCCAGAATGGGGCAATACATCACCCAGGCGACCCTTCCCAATAGAACCTGATTGCCACTGGCATTGAAAAAAAAAATTCATCCACAAGATAAAATATCAAGTACATTGGGAATACCAGCTCCTTTTATTAGGGGTGTGGTTAGCAAAACTGCTTTATTCTACAAATCAGCAAGTCATCATTCATGCAATCAGCCATCCAGTGAATTACTGAGCACCTACTATCACCAGGCACTGGAGCAGATGATGTGGCCCTTGGTTGCTTAACCAAGAACTTGTCATGCTCTGGCTTGAATCCACCCTCCAGCCACTGAGCTACTTGCACTTCTGCAAAAGCGACGTGCCCCTTTCGTCTCCGAGCCCCTGTACACACATCATTCTCTTAGCTTTGAGTGCCATCCCCTTCTTTGGCCTGGAAAAATCAGCCCAGATGTCTACAACTCATTCCAAGAAATCATCTCTTACCTCTAGCTGGGTTGGGCACCACTCCTACGTTCTCATACTCTATTTACTTGGGTCTCTCCCATTGGAAAGAGTTCCTTTAGAGCAGGAACCTGCATACACCCTGTGGTTGACCCAACTGAGACGTTCAATGGACTCCAGTTTACCTGCATCTCCCCCAAGCAGAATGAATACCTGAGGACAGGCATCTGACCTGTCTTGTGTCTTTTCCTTAGTACAAAGGCAATGACTGCCATCCATCCAGTTAAGACTCAATAAATGCTTACAGACTAAATGAAATCTAACTGAAATCAGGCCACTTGTGAAAAATTAAGGACATACAGTCACCAGTATTTGTAGGGAATTCAGAAATCATGAGCATGATTATGCTTTGTGCGTTAACTGTATGCTTTCACTTACTTCTTCCTTGAATGGCAAGTTAAAGGAAGGCATTACTGCGTATAATAAACTTAGATGTTAAACTAGTACTTCTACAAAATAATTTGAATCCGTCCCTCATAATGTCCACTGACCACTGAGTAAATCAGTGCTTGGGATAGTGGCACCAATGCAGAAACCTACCTGACTGACTGTGATGTCAACTGAGGTTTGGGAGCCACTGATCCGCTCCTCACTCTAACTAAAAAGGGCTCTAACAATCCATCCCACACCAGGCACACAACACCAGGAGGGGGCTGTGTCGTTATCTACTAAAGCTCTGTGTGATTTACCTGTTGACCTAGTAATTTCACTACCAAGTGCTCGTTCTGAAAATACACCTCCACTACTACAAATTGAAACATTCACAAAGTAAGTCGTTTCACCATCATTTGTAACAACCCTATGCTGGGCTGGGGGTGGGGGTGGATTTAAATACCCACTCACAGAAGCAAATTGGTTTCTATCCACTCAGTTGGAGTAGCATGGTATGTAGTCACAGAGAAGACTGTGGAAGATGCTATGAACGGCTTTGGAACAACAACCTGGTTATACTAAGTGGAAGCGGAAAAAGCAAGGTGGAAGAAGAGGAGTAAGAAGATATATTTGCTTATTTTTATGGAAATAAGCAGAGAACAAACCAATGACTGTAAATGGCCACAAATAAGGGGGTGGGTGGGAATGGAGAGGAAGGGCTTGGGGGTGAAGCCTCGCTCAGTATCTCTTAGGTACAGCCGTGATTTGAGTCATGTATACATTTTACATATTCAAAAAAATTAAATCAAAAATGGAGGAGCAAAATCAAGCCCTAAAATTAAATATATAAACAGAGGGGTGCCTGGGTGGCTCAGTCAGTTGAGCGTTTGACTTTGGCTCAGGTCTGATCTCACAGTTTGCAAGTTCCACCCCCAAGTTGGGCTCTGTGCTGACAGCTCAGAGCCTGGAGCCCGCTTCGGATTCTGTGTCTCCCCCTCTCTCTGTCCCTCCCATGATCATGCTCTGTCTCTCTCTGTCTTTCAATGATAAATAAATGTTAAAAGAAACTTAAAAAATAGAAACAACTGAGCTGAACTCAGATAGATCATATAACCACCAAAATCAAAGGGGGAAAATGTAGAAAGAGAAGAAGACAGAGAGGAAAGGGGAGGAAGTTCTTTCTTAATTATAAATCCTGGCTTATATATGAAAAACGACAGATTAATTTTTACAACCATTTTGCCACCTCTAATGTAGTGACAGATTTAGGCAATGAGCATCCATAAATGCTAAAAATCACTGGGTTGAAAGGTTGCTGGAAGACAGCATAACATATTTACTTGCCTCAAAGATGAGCTCACAGACTGCTTATTAATTGGTGAAGAGAAAAGTCACCTCTACAATGGAAAGATCTGGCAGGTATCACCTTAACCAAAGACCTAACTTAGCACCTCCCAATAAAGGCAAAGACTGATGTCATGTGCCTTCTGCAGTGGTGATGGAAGAACATGATATTGCTTATGAAGTACCACGCCAAAATGTTCATCCTGAATTTAAACACAAGGAACTTTTATGGGCTCCTCCAAACTGGCAACATTGTGGAAAGGAAAACAAAAGCAAGGAGACTGTTCTAGATTATGAGACTAAGAAGATGCATGAACCGTGTGGAGATCCATGACGGGGGGTGGGGGGGGGACTCTACATGATAAAGGACATTTTTTAATGTGGACTATTTTTAGATGATATTACTGAATCGATGGTGAATTTCTTGGATGTGATGACGTGATTCTGTAGGAGAATGTCCTTGTTCTCAGGAGATAAATGCTAGAAGTATTCTGGGAGTGAAGTGTCATGATGCCTGCAAATGTGTAAAATTCATCTCCATTCCACCTGTTCAGTTAGTCCTTCTATTTCTAAGATTATAGGTGAGAGAAAGCTAAATACAGCCAACGCAAGCCTCTTACACTTCTCCAAAAGCTGCCAATCATCCTTCATAAACTTGTGATGACCTACAAAAATAATACTTCTTATTATGGGTGGAATCGTGTCCCCTCATGGTTCATACATTGAAGTTCTAACCCCAGTTCTCACCCTAGAATGTGACCACGTTTAGAGACAGGGCCTTTAAAGAGGTGATTAAGTTAAATAAAATGAGGTCATGAGGGTGGCCCTAATTCACTATGACTGTCCTTCTTATGAGGGGAAATGAGGGTCTAGACAGGTACTTCAAAGACCACATGAAGACTCACGGGAAGGTGGCCATCTACAAGCCAAGGACACAGGCCTCAGAAGAAATCAACCTTGCTGATACCTAGATCTGAGGCTTCTAGTCTCTGGAAGAGTGAGAAAATACATTTCTGTTGTCGAAGCCACCCAGCCCCGCACTACGTTGTTACAGCAGCCCAAGCACACAAATACACTGGCTTTGTGCTTTTCTTTTCTTTCTTTTAAAGACTTTATTTTTAAGCGATCTCTAGACCCAACATGGCACTCAAACACACAACCCCAAGATCGAGAGTCACATGCTCCACCAACTGGGCCAGCCAGGTGCCCCTCATGCTTTTCTTGATTAATTTTCTATTTTAAAAGGCGAGTGTCTGGCAGAGCTCCTGGCTCACGGCACCCAAATGCCTTCCTTCCTTTAGACTTCACTAGAGTGGCACTCAGGGTCCTTAGAGTTCATCCCCATGAATCACACAGGCTGTATTTCCCACCCCATCCCTAGGCTCCAGGACACCCTCCAACTCCTGATTCTTTGTGCCTTTCTTTGAAGAAACATACACACTGTTACTCCGGACCTGAAGGCTTCCCTCCACAACCCTTATAACATTGGAGGCGGGGCGCCTGGGTGGCTCGGTCAGTTAAGCGTCCAACTTGGGCTCAGGTTATGATCTCACAGTTTGTGAGCTCGAGCCCCGCAGGGGATTCTGTGCTGACAGCTCGGAGCCTGGAGCCTGCTTCAAATTCTGTGTCTCCCTCTCTCTCTGGCCCTCCCCCACTCATGCTGTCTCTTTCTCTCAAAACTAAATAAACATCAAAAAAAAAAAAAAAAAAGGGGGCGCCGGTTAAGCGTCCGACTTTCGCTTAGGTCATGATCTCGCAGTTCGTGGGTTCAAGCCCCGCGTCGGGCTCTGTGCTGACTGCCAGCTCAGAGGCTGGAGCCTGCTTCAGTCTGTGACTCCCTCTCTCTCTGACCCTCCCCTGATCACGCTGTCTCTCTCTCTCTCTCCTAGAAATAAATTAAACATTAAAAAAAAAAAATTAAAAAAAAAAAAAAGGTGGAGGCTACCTCCTCCCCAGTTCCTCAGCCCTGTATCAGCCTCTATGAATCCCCTTCCCATGCAGCATTACACGCATTACAACTATTTGTTCATTCACACTTCTCCCCTCCCCCCTCTGGTTCCTCTGGAGCAGGAAATGCATGGTTTTTGTCTTTATAAACCATAGCTTTTAAGCATTTGCTAGGCATTCATATCTTTGGTGGATTAAGTTAATACGAAATATGAACAATCCTATTAACTCAGTTTGGGTTCTTTTCTTTTCTCCTCCTTCTTCTTCTTCATGTTTGTTTATTTATTTTGAGAGAGAGAGAGAGAGATTGAGAGAGAGAGAATCCCAAGCAGGCTTTGCACTGTGAGTGCAGAGCCCGACACGGGGCTCAAACTCATGAACTGTGACATCATGATCTGAGCCAAGATCATGACCTGAGCCAAGATCATGTCCTGAGCCGAGATCGAGAGTCAGAGGCTTAACCAACTGAGCCACCCAGGCATCCCGATGTCGAGCTCTTCTAACTCTTCATTTACTTGGCATGTTCAAGGGATGAGAGAAGCCATTACAAGAAGGACTCCAAAGTTCAGACTTATCACCAAAGGTGGAGGAGTAATGCTTAAATGCTCACATTTCAGCCTGTACTTGAAGCCAGCCTGATTTTCATTAGTATTAGCAGAAATGAAACTCAGGGAACCAAGATCAAATGGAATGCACCTCAGTGTGAACTAAAACCAACCTCAAAGTATTTCCTATGTAACTGCAGTACAACTAAAATCAGAAAATTTCACCCAATGTCCTAATAATGCAAAAGGAGAGAATCCATGGTCACAGGCTATATTTACATGTCACAATTCTTCATTCTTCTTCAATCTGAAACATTTCCTAAATCGTCTTCTCTTGACTTTCTATAACCTTCACAGTGAAGATTACCAAGAGTTACTTTGTAGGATATCCCTCAAGTTGAGTTTATCTGATGTTTTCTCATGAATAGATTTAGTTTATACATTTCATTTGGTGGGGAGAGGAGAGAGTTTACAAAAGTAATTCTCGTAGGTGGTTATGTTATATTAACTTGATCACTCATATCTCCCGTTTCTCCACTGCAAAGTTCATCTTTAATCCCCCACCCCCGTCTGTATTTAACAAGTGGTTTGTAGAGAGATACACTGAAGATATATAAAGCTTATTCCTTATCAAACTTTCATCCACTCACCTTAGGATCCTTTAAAATTTCTTGCCCGAATTAACTATAACATAATGGCTGCCAGATGGTGATTTTTAATTCTACCTTTTCTTCTACATTAGTTGACATTCTGTTCAAATGTCCTCTTTTCCGTATCTATTTTATTCATACTATTATGGGTTCATTGATTTTATATTATTCAATGGGTTATGACTCATTATTGCGATATTTATCTTAATGCTGTATATTTATTTGGCTACTGGGGGCTCCTATAGGCTGGTTCCTATGTCCCCATCATTCTTTGAGCACTTCCTTACTTTGTGACATAAAAAGATGTTTTAGGCTCATCTTATACTTCTCCTGCCCCAGGGCCAGCATCAGCCACTTCTCCCAGGAGCTCATCCCTCTCAGTTGCAGAATGGCATTCAGAAACCAAGATCTAAATGGGACACCTGGCTGGCTTAGTTGGTAGAGCATGCAACTCTTGATCTCGGAGTTGTGAGTTTCAGCCCCATGTTGGGTATAGAGTACTTAAAATATTTTGTTTTTAATTCTTAAAAGAACGACACCAAAATCTTAGAAACCATGGAGGTGCTCACAGCCATCAGCTATCACTGCTCGCAGGCCCTCTCAGTGGACAAAGTCAGGTGCTGAACTCCACTGGAGATGTCCATCCATGTAGCGGACAAGCCTCAACATCAGTTAAATTGCCTCGGATCCTGCAATTTGGGACTGGTGTGTCTTTTCTTCATAGCCCACAATCCAAGGAGCTATGCCTACAACGCAGAGGTCCTGTCCTGTCTCCCGTGGCTTCCTCTCCTCTTCCAAAGCCCCATGCTCCAGTCTGGGAGCTTCTGGTTCTGTCTGATTGCGTCAAACTTGGTCTTTCTCCTTGTCACTCTAATCTGAGTGTTTGCTTCTAACTTGCTGGCCTTCCAGATGGACTTTCAGGATCCGTGGCTTCCAGGCAGCCCAAAAGCCAGCTGTGCCTGGTGAACAACCCATCCCGGCCCCCAGAACCCACGGACTCATTTGTCCCAGAGAAGAATTCTCTTGCTGAAAAATAGCACCAAAAAAATACTTACGTTCCTCATGGTAACAGTCCATCTTTCACTATATTAATTTCTAATGGATAAAAAAAAGTTTAAGGTGATGTAGCAAAGTGATATGTACCTTTTTTGGTTTGTGGGGGTGATATTTTGGTTCCAAAGTCAGGGCTCCTCAGCTAGGCTTGCATTTCTGAGCTTCTTCATTTTCTCTACCTCTGACAACACAGTTGTTGGGTTTTTTTTTTTAACGTTTATTTATTTATTTTGAAAGAGAGAGAGAGAGAGAGCAGGGAAGGGGCACAGAGAGAGGAGACAGAATCCCAAGCACGCTCCGCACCGTCACTGTGGAGCCCAACACAGGGCTGGAACCCACGAACCGTGAGATCATGACCTGAGCTGAAATCAAGAGTCAGATGCTTAACTGACTGAGCCACCCAGGTGCCCCACCAGTTTTTTTCTAGAAGTACCATTGTCATTCCTTCCTCTACTGATCTGCTCAGCTTCTATCCCCAGAGACATGTCCATATAGTAACCTAGAGATGACATATAAATCTCTGGTTCCTGCTTCCACCTCTAGGTGCCTAATCTGGGGTGAGAAAGCCTCACAGAGTACATGAAACAGCTGTTCATGGGTAAGGTGATCAGAAGTTAGCCCTAGCCCATTATATAGTCCATCTTCTGCTTCTTGGAAATTCCTACAGGTTTCCACACATGATAGATGTTTAATAACGTTGTCAAGCTAACTAGCAGTCATTTCTAGTGGATACCCATAAAAAGTCACCACAAAGGCCTGTAATTTTAGATCTCAGAGCTTTCATTTTTCCAAATGGGAGAGGCATGTAATAAATATCTCCAGAGCCACAAGGTGATATGACACTAGCTATTAAGGCTCAAGGAACCAATATCCATGAAACAGTCCCTTATCCATTAATAATAGTTATGAAATGTCATATCTCACAGCCATATATTGGGCTGCAAATCTTATATTCTTTATTTAAGAATACATAAATAAATAAGCATGAGTTGGTCTGACTTCTCTTGGTGTAAAGTAGTAAGATCTTTGTAACCAGTATTTCAAACATGAATCCATGAGTTCTGAGTCAAGGTCTCCCTCTTTTAGACTAATGATTCTTCACTGTTAGGGGCTACAAACCATTCTGAGAAAGTGATAATGGGTACGGACTCCTCATATCTGAGAGGGTAGAGGTACAGAAGAATATGCACGTACAACAGCAGAAGTGTGCCCAGGACTTCACGGAGTTCAATCACCTCTGTGAAGGCGATTAGGTAAGGAACGCCTGCCCCTGGCCAGTGCTTCCCAAACGTTAATGTGCCAATGGATCACCAATACTGCTTTGGGTGGCAAACTTCTAGAACAGAGATCAACACATTCTTCCTCTACAGGGACAGATGGTAAATATTCTGGGTTTCGTAGGCCACTGGTACAACTATTCAACTCTGCCACTGCAGCAGAAAGCAGCCATACGCTTATACCCAAACAAATGGACGTGCATGTGTTCTAACAAAACTTCGATTTACAGAAACGGGGAAGGCTGGATTAGGGCTGAGGAACATGCTAGATGGTATTACTTTGAACCCAGCACAAGGACTATAACAGCAAATTACAAAACTAAATGCAGCTCTGATTTTTTTAAGGGCTCACATTTATTGTTATAAACGTAACCAGCAATTCCCATTACTACACTTCTTCCTACTAAACAGTCTGTTACGAAGAAGCCGTTGTTCCATTCTGCAGCCAACACAGTGAGGGTCAGAATAACTCCACATTATAAACATTTCCTGAAAGACCCCTCGTGGCCTGCTTTTCCAACTCACAGCACAGTTCTATTAATTGACAGCTGACCACACGCCAGACATAAAAGCAGAACATTCTCTTGTGTTCCAAGCTGCCCGTTTCTCTTCTGAATCCTGCTGTCATTTTAACAAGGCTGGCAGCTGTCACACTCAGGCCAACAGTCACAAGGCCTTTGTTTCCACAGAGACTTGTTTTCGCAAAAAATTGGAACCCACACAAGGCTCTTCTCCGGCCTATCCCTTCCTTCGTGGCAAAAGGGCAAACGCTTGACCACTGAGCACCTTCCTGGGCGAGCTGGCCCGAGTCGAGTCACTTCCTGTCCCCTGAGTGTTTCAAGCAAGCCCCTTCAACCGCAACCACCTGACTCCACAGAATGGAAGTGGTTTCGACGGGGTCTCCTCCCAGGTGTACTGCATTCTGAAGTTCACACCTGGCCAGGGGGCTGCTGACCTGCCCTCCCAGAAGGATCTCAGAATGACCTATGTGGGTGGGTGTCAGCGATACCTCAACAACCACCTTTTTTCTGTGGGTTTTTTTTTTTTTTTGAGAGAGAGTGAAAGCGCGAGTTGGGGAGGGGCAGAAAGGGAAGGAGAGAGGGAATCCCAGGCTGCCTCCACACCGCCAGCACAGAGCCCAATGCGGGGCTCAAGCCCATGAGCCATTAGATCATGACCTGAGCCCAAATCAAAAGTCAGACATGCAATCGACTGAGCCTCCCAGGCACCCCCTCAACAACCATTTCTGAGTGACTGAGAAAACTTTTCGGTTTGTGCACACCCTAGTAGAAAGGCCAGCTCTAGGTCCATGGTTTCTAGCCATTTTCACTGGTTTCCCAAGGTGAGCCTCACCAAATCAGACATTAACTTTTTTAGGATTGTCAGCTATTGTGTAAAAATCTACAGCAGCTAGGTGTCTCAACGGCACAAAGAACAAAACTCTACAAAGCACAAACGATGCTTAGCATTTTGTATGAAAGTCCAAGTCAAATTCATGAGCAAATGCCTTTTATAAAATCTCACACAGTGAATCTGAAAAGAGTTATAAGTAACCGAACACCGGAAACCATAAAAACAACACCCTGCTGCCCACCTCTTACTACAGCAAAGGACATTCATCTTCTCCATCTGGTGGAATAAGCCAGCGCAGCGGCTCTGGTGTTTCTCGTGGGTTTGTTATTGTTTTTGTGTTTGAGGAACGTACTTGGGACTGGGGGCATTCACAGCAGCATTTGTACCTGGAGGTCAGATTTTTTTTTTTCTGTCACTAGCAGAGATTGTCCAATCACAAGTGATTCATCTTGTGCCTACACAGTAACTCTAGAGGTTACGAGATAATAAAAGTAATAATAACGTGAGTGTGTAGGTCACATGTACTTTAAACTTGTATCTCCGATGAGAGCAATAAGATGCAATGAAACTTGATGTCTGAAGGGAATGAGCAAAATACATTTTACCTTGGGTTTTAAAAGCTCTGATGACCCTTAAATATTCACAGTGGCCTCTTAAAAAGGCATTCATTCACTACTCACCTCGGTGATGAACAATTTATGGAGGGCAAGTAACAAAGAGGCTATTTCATTCACTTTCTTCTTCCTGTTTCTCCTGGGGGCCATAAGCGGACACAAGAGTAGAAAAATATGGGTGATGCCGTAAGATTTTCATATAGTAGGGAAGGGCTAGGTTAAGATGACTTTCTTACCTACTTGCAGAGGTGACAGCTTTGACTGTGCTAAGAAGAGAAATACCAGGGGTCTCAGATAAAATCTAGTTTAACACCAAAGATGGCCCGGCGTGCCAGACCTCTCACCACGTCCACACGCCGGCCCGTGCCAGCTGGGCACACAGCGCGTGCCGACCAGGCCATCTGGAAGCTTTGTGCTAGAAAACATCAACCTGTAGGTGCTGAAGTGTGAAGTGTACAGTCCAAAGGATTTCTTCCCTTATACTCTAGTTGTTTTTCTTTTCATCCATTTCATCTCACACGGGTAGGCACATGCGTCCTTTAAGACACCGCCGGGTTTATGTGAGTGCCCCCCAAACACTCACACTCCCCACTCTGAGACATGAGCTGCCCAAAGCAGAGGCGGCCCAGCTCACGCTCCTCCCAATTAAATCTGTCCCACAGCAATCACACCTGCACGTGATGAGCCGAAGCAGAATTCCGCTCAGAAGCAGCCGTGCGCACTCAGGCTTTTTCTGGTCTTTTCCCTAACCTTTAAAAAACAAATCCTCCCACAAAGCTATCTTGAAGAGCAGCTATGGGATCATGAAATAAGAAGTCAAAGGTACAACAGCCGTTGAGTACCACAGAGCAGACCACTTCTGTCTATCCTAGACCACCTCTCGGCCCTCTCCGCTGCACCTGTGTCTCTACCTCATCTCCCCGGGCTCAGCCCTGCCTCCCTTTCTTCCTGCTGTGCCTGCTTGCCAAGAACCTTCCTCCTCACCTCCCCGACTGGACAATTCCTCAGCGTAGAGGCAGAGGGGGGCAGTGGGTAAAAGTGGTCCTAAACAGAGCCAGGCACACTCGTGATGCACCTGCTCCTTCCTCTTCATGCCTTTCACCCGCGTATTTCACTTACTGTTTGCTCAGAGGTAATAAGCCCTGAGAACCTGCCTACCGCCAATGAACCTGCAGAAGCATTTACGAAAGAGGCATCAGGCACAGAAATATTAGACCCATTCCCCTCTTCTTCCTCGGTAAGGCCAGATAAGGCAATGCACTAACATCTGGAAACACTAAACTGCCCGAAGACAGAACTTTGCTTGGGCAGACCAGAGTCCCTGGACCTTGGAAATTCACTGATGGGAATCTCAGCTCGTCACTAATTCGCTACCTGGCCTCGGGCAAATCACTTAAGCACACTGAGTTTCAGTTTCCTCACCCGTTAAGCAAGATAACTCACACCTCTCTCCAAATCTTGTTTTGAGGATGACATGGGTAATCGGTAAGGTACCCAGCCCAGCACCCAGCCGCTTGATAAACACCACTCTTCCCTCCCCTACTTGTCACCTAACTGAGCTTTGGGAGCAAATGTGACATTGCCAACAAGAAAATAGAACTTTCAGAAATACATAAAAAGGAAGGAGTGGAGAGAAAAGCACAAGAAAGAGGTGGCAGAATAATCTTTAAAGGAAAAATGTATCTCCAAGGGCAGAAGAGTTTTAACACACAAGCAAACAGGAGCCTTGCTAAATGTGCTATTTCCATTTGCATGAGGTCTGCTTTGGTGGCTGACTCGAAACCCTCATTGCATAACGCCGTAGCAGGCGGCTCTGCTCTAAAAAAGGTTTGGTGTAGTTATAGTAGGAGCTGGTAAAAACAGTGCCAAAGTCTCTTGGCTCAGAATAAATTCCCACAAGTGTCCTTGAATCTGTTAACTATGCAAAGATGGCTTTCCATCAATGGAAAATATAGGCATTGCATAGTCTGCCTTGAGGCTTACTCTCAAAATTACTACAGCCATGGTATAAACATTTCTTTAAAAAAAATAATGTTTATTTTTGAGAGAGAAAGAGAGGGAGAGAGCAAGGAAGGGGTAGAGAGAGAGGGAGACACAAAACCTGGAGCAGGCTCCAGGCTCAGAGCGTTCAGCACAGAGCCCGATGCGGGGCTCGAGCTCCCAAGCTGTGAGATCATGACTTGAGCTGAAGTCGGACGCTTAACCAACTGAGTCACACAGACACCCCTAAACATTTCTTTTTCTTAAGACACACCCGGAAAGGCAGCCGCCAAGGGTAATATAATTTGAAAATCAGAATTATCATTCAAACATTGACAATAGTCACACATCTGATACCACCACGGGGGCTCCTCATAAACTTCTCAAAGTGAGGACGTCCAGAATGGAATCCTTGGTCTCCCCCCAACACAGCCCAAAACCTGCTCTTCCCACAGTCCTCTCATCCTACTTCCTGGCAACTCTTTCCTTCTAGCCGCACAAAACTCTCTGCACCATCCGGTCTCCTCTCTGTCACATGCCTCGCATTCCACGTACTCCATCAGCTTCACCCTCCACAAATGTCTGGAATCAGACCACTTTCCTCTACTGCTCTGCTCCAACCTGGTCCAGGCCACCAGCACTCTTGCCTGGAGCATTGGCAATATGGTGGTCTGGCTCCCTGTGCCCCTCCTCTGCCCCCTACAGTCTACTCTGGGTACTGCATCCAGAGAGATGGTAAGACAGAAGTCAGAGCACCCTAGGAGCCACACGTGCGGTGAGAAGTGAAACCAAAGTTCTCCCAATGACCCACAGGGCCCCATGCCATTGCCGTCACACTCAGGGCCTCCCCTTGCTCCCTCGGCTCTAGGCCTGCTCTCCCTGCTGCTTACAATCTCTGCTCTCAGATATTGATGCTTCTCTCCTCCTCACCTCCTTCAAGTCTGTGCTCAGACACCACTTCCTTAAGAAGGCCTTCCTTGACTGCCGTTTTACAAACTGCAATGCCTGCCAACATGCCCTCTCCTCTTCCTTTGGTTATCTTTCTCTAGACACGTCATCGTCAGACACCATGTGTAACTCACTTATTCTATTTGGCATCCCCAGAACATGGGCTCCATGTGTGTCTTACTCTGTGCCGCATCCGCAGCCCCTAGAACTGTGTCTGGCACATACCAGAGAGATGCTCCACTGAATGACTGCTCATGGGCTTCTATCACGTCAGCCAACTAAAGCGCCGTGGGGGCCAGGAAGGATAGGCTCTTACTGATTCTGTCCTCTCTCTCTGTCCCACCACGACCAAAGTGTTCAAGCTTTCTCAATATTTTTGCAAGAGATGTCAAGCTTCCATAATTTTTCTGACCATTAAGACCATGTGTGAACGATTCCATATCCTAAAAGAGAAGCGCATATGTCAGATATAGTAAAAGTTGAAAAATAAAAATAAATTAATACCCCTCCTCTACGATCACCTTCCTCTAATTAAACTGGAAGTCAGTAAGAAAACAAGGAACACTCATATGCTTACCATTTTTAAAATATTTATTTATTTTGGGGTGAGCACAAGTGGGGGTGGGGTAGAGAGGGGGGCAGAGGATCCGAAGCAGGATCCATGCCGACAGGCTGAGAGCAGTGGGCCTGATGTGGAACTCGAACTCATGAACCAGGAGATAATGACCTGAGCCCCGAGTCGGATGCTCAACCAACCGACTGAGCCACCCAGGCACCCCACGTGCTGGTCAGCACACAGGGATCCAGTGTGTGCGTGCCGTAGGCTGAATGCAGGTCTGGGCAGGGGTGAGGGTCCTCTCAAGGGCCCCAGGGATTAGCAACACTAGAAGGTCCCTACCCCCTGCAGAGCTGATGGGTAAGAGAAGGGAGCTGTCACCACAATCAGTAAAAGCTGGATGTTCTGGACCCTGGAAAGGGGGTCTTTCGAGCAGGAGCTAATAGACAGGGAGGGAAAAGGGGGCTCAGGCAGGGAGGGAACAAAGGTGTGGGAGAGCAGAGGAGGGCTCTGACTTCCCTCTTCTCGGTCCTATCATCTCTGGCCAGTAGTCAACCCGAGCCTATGGCCAGAAGGCAAGGAAGGCTGGCTTCCCTTGATGCAGCCCAAGAAGGTCTGGGAAGATGGGAGAATGATCTGGGGGGATGAATGGAGAATGTCTGGCACACCCCCGTTCCCCCATTAGCCAGAGGAGCTCCTGGAGTCTTGACCAATCTGGAGAAGGGCATGGAAAGGGAGCCTGGATAAGGGCGAGGAGCTTTCCTTATTCCTCCTCACTGTTAGCGGTTAGGAGTCAAGTCAGTGTTATGGAAATTCTGCACTGAGTGGGAGGGGGAGGCAGGGTGGGTTAACAGCTCACAACCTGAGCACTAAGTCCCCTTTCCAAAGCAAATGGTCTTCAGTACCCAACACACAAAACCCGAGACGCATTTGCTCTGTGGTATGGCCAGAGAATTTCTTTTTAGAAAATCTCCCATTTCTGCTACCTTGAAGTTGACCCTGAAGAACTACCCTAGGCCCATGATTACAGTTTTGAGATTCCAACCCTCTCCTGAAGTTATTTCAAATGCATAATAAGTGACCAATCATGGAGCAATTACAGAGAATACCGACAAAGTTCTAGCAGCTAACAGCCACACAAAGGAAGGATTCACTGCTGAGTTGAGGTAATCTGCCCAAACTGACATCGCCCAGTCTGCCCGAACAGATGCCAAAGCCCTCACAGTTTTAGAATTTAGTCCAAATTGGGGCACCTGGGTGGCTCAGTCGGTTGAGCTCTAACTCCGGCTCAGGTCATGATCTCGTGGTTCACAAGTTCGAGCCCTGTGTCAGGCTCCGGGCTCTGTGCCTTCTTCAGATTCTGTATCTCCCTCTTTCTCTGTCCCTCCCCTGCTAGTACTCTGTCTCTCTCCTCTCTCTCAAAACAAAATTAAAAACATTTACAAAAATAAAATAATATTTAGAATTTAATCCAAATTTAAAATTCTTAAACCTCTGATTTCAGGTTACCCGAAAGAAAATAGATCCCTCCTTCGTTAACTCCTCTGAACTGATGTAGATTGTGCCCACTGAGCCTTCACTGAATGAGTCTGGAGAGCACCTGACTTCCGGATTAAGTTCTATCAATGATTTACTTGGTGACCGGAGGCAACACTCAATTTCTCAGCAGCTCAATGTCCATATCTCTTTAAATACAATGACCCTTCATCCAAACCTGCCAGGGATATATGGAAGTGAATTACATAATATATCCTTTCTGTCTTTTCTAGAAGCTCTTCTTCCCCAACCTCCTCATGTGCATTTTGCCCAAAGCAAGGATACGATAGTGTGGAAAGCACATCTGTCAGACCCATATGGAATCAAAGGAGAGACCTTCACTGGTGAACCGTTTGAACTTGGACAATTTATCCAACCTTGCTGTGCCCTTGTGCTTTTCATCTGTAAAATGTGAACACGGAGAAAGCATGGGCTCACAGTTGCTGGGTGATAAAATAATATGTGTGCAAAGCCCTCAGGATATTATCTGGAATAGAATAACCACTTGAAAGCTGAATGTAATCATTATCATCATTATAATCCTCATTATCATTTTTCGTCTGTGGTTCTAAGCAGGATTGGTAAAAGTGCAAAAATTTCTTGGAGCATTCTCCAGAATTATTCTACGACCTTAAAATAATTGTCTTTTTTTAGTCTTGACAAGCGGAGTTGAAAATAACACAATGGATCTTATGATCTCCACCAAACTTGATTAACAGCTCTCATGGATAATAAAACCCAAGTTACTGAAAAGCAGGGTCAAGCTACACAGACTTGATTAGGATACAAGAAAGGTGTACCAAGGGAAATCTTGGGAAAAGAGGATTTCATTTTGGATTATTTTCTACAAAAAAGATACAGTTCATGACAACAAAGTAAATCTGTTTGTGAATGAAGGTACCCAAAATACAGGTTACAAAATAAACAATTTCATGAACAATAAAACACTCCACACACTTCTTTGCGCTCGGGGATCTGGTGAAAGCTTCCTGAAGCCTCTGTGCAGCATTCACACTATGGAAGTACCCCAGCCCTCAACTGTGAAGTCTTCTGAGACTCAGGAAGCTCCACCCGGCAAGGCCCAGCCACCCCTGCCCCCCTCCACCCCACTCCCGGACAGCTGGCACAATGCCAAGCACACAAAATGCCTTGTCACAATGTTTGCTTTGACAAATGACTGATTATAGGGCACATCAGATCAGAGAACTGCTCAGAGCACCAGCAACATGCCTACGACCTTCCTCTATCTGGTCCCCAAGGCCATCTACTGATAGCCACAATTATAAAAAAACATTTTACAATCTTCCTCTAGTTGGTTCAGATAAACCACAGGAGTCTTACATTTCTGATCTAACAGAAACAGATAGGCTTTGCTCACCTGGTCCCTCCCCATCACCACTTTGTATCAATATTTTAAATCAAACTTTTAAACCATTAAGGTTCTGGAACACAGTGTCTACTTTGCATTAACACTGTAGCCACAGCGTAGTTCCCATGAGTGGTAGATATCCAATAAACATTTACTGAAGGGAAGAAAAAAAGGTAGAAAAAAGCACCCAGGTTCTGAACTGTCCAACATCTGAGGTGGAAGAACAGATCTGTGTGACACACCCAGAAATGGTACCAAGTTTCTTAGGGGCCTCACTTAATCCTTACAATAGTCCTGTAAGAAGGCATCTCACTCACCCGTTTGAAGGATGCAGAAACTGAGGGACACAGAAGTTCAATAGTTTCTTGAATGTCCCCAGCCAGTAAATTTCAGAGCCAAGACTGAAACAGTACCAGAGCTACACTCTAATACTGCCCTACTACCTGACACCCAAATCCACCTAAGGCAACGTGAAGAAAGCCAATCATTAATGTTTTTACTTAGAGATAAGAAAATTAAACCCAACTAGTTAAATAACCACTAAAAATCACATGTTGGGGCACCTGGTGACTCAGTTGGCTTTGCATCCAAATCTTGATTTCAGTTCAGGTCATGATCCCAGGGCTGTGGGATTGAGTCCCAGCTGGGCTCCACACTGAGCAGAGAGTCTGCTTAAGATTAAGTTTAAAAAGTCACATGCCATCTACAGGTACCAGACCCAGTGCATCTACTTGGCCACTACCTTAAACCACTAGAAAATAAGGACCCTTATCTGTTCTTTTTTTTTTTTTTAATTATGTTTTTTTTTATTTATTTCTAGGAGAGAGAGACAGCGTGAGCAGGGGAGGGTCAGAGAGAGAGGGAGACAGAGACTCTGAAACAGGCTCCAGGCTCTGAGCTGGCAGTCAGCACAGAGCCCGACGCGGGGCTCGAACCCATGAACCGCGAGATCATGACCTAAGCGAAAGTCGGACGCTTAACCGACTAAGCCACCCAGGCGCCCCAACCCTTATCTGTTCTTATACATGAATATAATAAGTTTATGCTACAAGCTTTCTATCATCTAGCTTCATTCCCACTGACAACACAACAGCAACATTTGCATAGCACCTTGTGATTTATAAAACAATTGTATCTATAATACCTGCCCTGTGACATACAAGATTCAGGTAACATCATCTACTGTCAAAGTCAAGGGCAATCTCAGTGACAGGCGGCCCAGAGAGGCCCTCGGCGACACATCACAGCTCAAAGCACCCAGGAACACAGGGAGGCAGCTTTCAAAGACCACGGCTTCTGCCAACAGTGGTTCCAAAGGAAGAAATTTCAAAAATGATTATTATCTCCTCCAGACTGGGAACCTAAGGACATACAATGTAAGTAAACACAACTTTTATCAATTCTTAAGGAGATCAACCATTTAAGGAGAAGGTCTCAACATCCTTCTCTCTTAACTCACGTTTGCTTTTAAAAGCCTTTGGGCAATACAAGGAGAAAAGTATTTGCTTACTGAATTGTGTTTGCTACCAGGCACACCAGTCAGCTGAACATCTCAGGAGGTGTTGGCTAACTAGCCTTTTGTATTTATTGCCAGAATTACACCTCATAAACAGATCGTGTTAATATCACTGAAAGATAGAACATAGATTCCTCCACAGAGCATTTTCCCCACAACTCAAAAGAACATCTAGATCATCAAACTTCAGAAAACTGATATAAAATCTTACTTAGCAGACACAATACGGCTGCAGTGGGTCTCATTCTTGGCTGAACACTAGGGTCACTTAGAGAGACTTAAAAAACACCAAGGCTCAAGTTCCACCTGTAGAGATGCTGATTTAATTGTCCTGGGGTGGTCTGGACACGGGGACTTTTTTTTTTTTTTTATAAATTTTTTTTTTAATGTTTTATTTATTTCTAGAGAGAGAGAGAGACAGCGTGAGCAGGGGAGGGTCAGAGAGAGAGGGAGTCACAGACTGAAACAGGCTCCAGGCTCTGAGCTGGCAGTCAGCACAGAGCCCGACGCGGGGCTCGAACCCACGAACCGCGAGATCATGACCTAAGCGAAAGTCGGACGCTTAACCGACTAAGCCACCCAGGCGCCCCGAGACACGGGGACTTTTAAAAGCCCTCCCAGCGACTCTACTGAGTGAGCATCCAAGGTTAAGACCCACCGGTATAGAAAGCAAGGGGCACACCTGTCTGCTCAACTACAAAAGTGACTCACGGATGCTAATGACCACGAACAATTTCACAACTAATAATCAGTTGATAACATGGGTTTTAAATTTTCTGACACAATCTGTTCGCTGCATAATTGGAATTGTTCTCCCGGTCTTCCTGAAAAATATCGATACCACTTTACTCTGGAAATTCAGATGAATATGAAAATGAGTTTTAAAAGTACTCACATCTATGTAGCACTTTGAGATTTACAAATATAGAAATACAAAGTCACATTGAATCTTAAGAGAGCTGGGAGGTATTAGTTTCCTCTTGCTGCTCTAACAAATGATCCCAACCTTAGTGGCTTAAGAATTTATTCTTGGGGTTCTAGAGGCTAGAGGTCTCAAATGAGTCCCCCTAAGCCAAAGTCAAGGTGTGGGCATAGCTAGTTCCTTCTGGAGGCCCTGAGCGGAGAATCTGTTCCTTGCTTTTTCAGCCTCTAAAGGTCACCTGCATTCTTTGACTCATGCATGGTTTTTCCATACACTCCTTCTGGGCCTCCCTCTTCTCAGGAAGGACCCCTGCGATTATCTTAGATCCACATAGATAATCCAGGATAATCTCTCCATTTCCAGATCCTTAATCACTTCTACAAGTCCCTTTTGCCATGTACGGTAACATTCACAGGTTCGAGGGACTGGGACAAGGATAGCTTGATGGGCCATTATTCAGCCTGCTACAGAATAAGGCAAATGTCACCACTATTACCATCATGCCCATGCTCCCCTGCTCACCATCCTTATTTTCCAATTAAAAGAGAGACTCAGAGCTGCATGACTTACCAGGTCTCATATCTGGGACCAGGCTGAATTTAAATCTGATCTCATATTTCCAAGTCCCACTTTCTCTCTGTCGCAAGCGTTGCTTCCCCACAATAAGGTGATGTTTGCAATATTACTTTCCAAGCTTTCACCACACTGCTCACATGAAGTGTTTTCACTTAGTCTCAATCATTATCTCTGTTCCTCAGCCAGTACATGCCAAATGTAAACTTCCATGCACTACCACTGGTAAACACACTTCAAGCCAGACCCCTTCCCTACGGCCGGAAGAACCAGCAAGCCCATTGACGCAGTAGTTCACTATACAGACTACGATGTCATAACTATCTCAGAATTAGCTGTGCAAGAAAGTATATGCAGAGAAAAAGCGAGCTCTCAGTTTTCAGAAAGCAAAACAATCTGAACTTGCTAAGACATACATATACAATAACCATTGAGAAAAATTTGTAAATGGTATCCATATCCTGCATGTCTGAAGCAAGCATGATGTCCCCGTATCCTGCACACTATTCAGAATTACTTTGTCTTCTTAACTGAGGAGGTGGTACGTATTTAGAATCTGAGATAGTGGTCTTCTGGAAGGTAGTATTATTTTAGCTAGGGTCATCAGGAAGTAGTAGGTAAGGCTGTTGTACACAAAGGACATTCTCATATGATGGTCACACTTTCACTGAAGCCTTGGGATTTCACATACCCCTCCTCCCAAGCACGTCGCAGAGAAGGAGAGAACCTGGTGCTGAATCAGCTACTTTAATGATGGGAGAAAGTAAACAAGCCAAGCAAATCTCACTGCCAAGCTTATACCTTGCCTGAGTCTGTGTTCAATCTGATGTGAAAATGGTAGGTCAGGAAAAAAAAAAAAATCAATGCTGCATCAGAATGCAACTGGGATATTACAAGCAAGTTAACATGATTTACCTAGACTAAGATAACTCATTGACTCTGTACCCAAAACTATGAAATAAGAACAAACAGGTTTTAAAGGTCATGTGGAATAATTCAAACAACCAGAATAATATATTTTAAATGAGCTAATGTGGTGGGAGAGAGGAGAAATGCTGGAATATATTCTGTGGCTTTTATTCATGCCAAATCCATACCCTTTTTATACACTTAGAACCAATATTTTGGAAGGATTCTTGGGGTCAGCAAGATCCCTTGACAACTAAAAGTCACTTGGGGCCACTAATTCAGAAAAGTAAACCGACACAGTTTTAAACCTTTTCAACAAGGTAGCTTTACACGGGAGTTCCGGTTTACCAGGAGTCAACCATAAACTTGTACTAAAATGAGGACGTTCTAATCCATGTGATTCAGGTATAACCTGGCTAAACTAAAAGAGAGCACATCTGCTAAGTATTCCTTACTCCATGTTTCCCTACATCCAGGTGGTTGGAGAGCCCTGGGTTCTTGTTCTGGTTTCACCATTAATTTACCAGGACTCAACTCTTCTGGGCCTCAGGGTTCTCCCTGGTAAGGTGAGAGGGCTGGACAAGATGACCTCCAAAGGCTCCTCCAATTCTGACTCTAGAAGCCTCCAAAAAGAGTCATTAACAAAGTTTACTGGCTGGCTTCTGTCGGGAAGTAGATTCCAACTGAGTTGGTCAATAAACTAAAGACATGATACTGATGGTCAAGACTCTGAACGACTAAAACTGGAGAACACGGTGAAATAGAAAATTGGGCCCCTCTCCTGGGAAAGCTACAAAGCCTGGGCATCCTGAGAGTTTATTTCAAAGACTCTTGAGGGCACTTATATTAAACTGAGGAGGGTCCTGCATCTTCAGGCCACCTCCAGGGCTCTGAGCCTCCCAAGAAGCAGAGAAGGGATGTGCGGGAACAGGGATGGGGTCGTCCTTGAGCTGGGGATTCCACACAAAGCATCGTCAGACCTCCTGGCCACCAGGGGTCCAGCATAGCGTTCAAGGTCAGACTGATGCAGGGATGGCTATTCATTATGAGCTGGAGACCGAGTGGTCAGGGATTTGCTACACCTTCTTCCTCTTGTCCTTACCTGAAGTGGGGAAGAGGAATGGTTAAGCAACCCGCATCCTCTTGAAAGCCTGCAAAATTAGCCACAGAAAATGAAAAGTGGATTCACAGAGCTGCTGAGCTCTCCCAGGATCCAGGTCCCCGAAGAGCTAGTTCCATGAAACAAATGTGCTTGCTTAAGTGGGAGAGCCCAGAAAACCAGTGACAGGAAAATTGAAGACTTGCTATAAAACTCATCTTCAAAAAGCCATAATTATCACAATCGTGTCACCTAAGCATTATTTACAAACACCCTTCTGCACAATTTCTCCTCTTCGAACAACCCTCATCTAGATAGAGTGCCATTACTCAGGGCAACATTTTAGATTAATTAAGTAGTAAAACACAGAAAAACAAGCATTTTTCAATCAAAACTCTGGAGTGAATATAATTAAAAGAAGATGCAGGGAACAGGCATAAAAGGAGGAGAATCTGACTTTTTTTGTGCCGATCATCCCTACTTACCAGTTGTATAATACATCAGTTTCCAGTGTTGTGTCCATTACCCAACACCGTAAAAGGGAGAAAGTGTACAATTTTTCCTATTTTGCAGGTGGGAAAACTGAGACTTTAAGGAAATTAAATGGTTCATCCAAAGGCGAGGCACCCAACTCCTGATCACCCACCTCCTTATTTCGATGCCTCCCTCAGGACATGAAGCACTGTCCATGGGATTTTGTTTTCATGGTGACACTAAAATAATTTTTGCATCAAAAGCTGTCATATTTTCCATCTGGGCTTTGCTTTTGAACTTTTAGGGCCTCAGAATATTCTGGGTTGAGTCCTGGAAAAATGAAGTCAATTTTCAGCAGCTGCATAAACAGAGTTTTCTCTACAAGCAGAGACAGGCAAGAGAATGCTCCTCACTGTTGTTATTACTGCGATTCTCCTCATAAGCTACTAGTACTCTTTTTTACATTTGTATAATTGAAGTGCAATTGACATACAACGTTATACTGGCTTCAGGTCTACATCATAGTGATTCGACAACCCTATACATCACTCATCGCTCATCACGGTACGTGTACTCACCATACAACGTTATTCTTCCCCACGCTGGGCTTTTCATCCCTATGACTTACTGGTTTTATAATCAGAAATTTGCATCTCTTCATTCCTTTCACCTATTTCATCTCTTCTCCTGCCCCCCTCCCCTCTGGCAACCACCAGTTTGTTCTCTGTTTTCAGGAGTCTATTTCTGTTTTTGCTTGTTTTGTTTTTTAGATTCCACATACATGTGAAATATGGCACTTGTCTTTGACTTATTTCACGTAGCCTAATACCTTCTATATCCATCCATGTTGCCCCCAATTGCATTCTTTTTTTTTTTTTTTTTTTTATGACTGAGTAATATTCCACAGTGGGTTCATAGATTTCTTTAAAATGGCCAACCCTCATGGTTCAGGGCCATGTTCTGCTTATACAAAGCAGAAAAGTAACACATAATTCCATGCTACTTCCACGTCTTCTAGGCCCTGGCCAGCCATCAAAGATAGGGCTGTTTGCCTTTCTTCATTCTATTTTTGGACAGCACTCTATCACAAAACACCTCTCAGTCCCAGCCCTGTTAATCAATAGTCGCTTAAGGTAAATTTGTCATGGAAGTACATAAACATCTACATTCAACAGTGTAGGGCGCCTTGGATGGCTCAGCCAGTTAAGCGTCCAACTCTTGATTTCGGCTCAGGTCATGGTCTCACAGTTCATGAGTTTGAAGCCCTCATCAGGCTCCCTGTTTGGGGTTCTCTCTCTCCTTCTCTCTGTCCCTTGCCTGTTCATGCTTGCTTGCAATCTCTCTCTCCCTCTCTCTCTTTCGCTCGCTCGCTCAAAAAAAGAAAAAAAAAACCTGAAAAATTTTTTAAAAAATATTGTTTTCCAAAATAATGCATTTGCCCTTTGACTTTAGGTAACCAGGTAACTAAAACAGCAGCAGGAAACATAGCCCTAATCTAATGCTCAGGGGATGGATGTGAGTTTAGCTTTATTTTCAGGATCTCTGCTAAGTCTACAACGTCTATTGAAACGAATGAAGCAGTGTAGGGTGTTGGCTCTGTCCCAGACGTGGTCTGTCTGTCTCAACTTGGAAGTCAGGCTGCCCCAGCCCTCTTATGTCATGAATGAATCCCTCCCACCTACTCTAGTTTCTAAGACCAACCCTAACCTTAGTGGAGACAGCTAGGTAGTTCTGGTGCAATCCTCTGGGACCCCACCCGAGTGGCCCCCCCACCCGGAATGCCAACTCAGCTATGCCATCCTGCCCAGGCTCCTCTGCCTACACTTGCGTTCTTGATCCCTTAGCCTTCCGGGTCTGAGGCTCACAGGACCCCCGCTGTCCCTCTGTCCCCCAAGCACCTGGAACTCCCTCCCTTCAACCCTGCATTCTAGGACCGGGACTCTGTCCCTGAAATATGGCCACCTCTGGAAATATTTCCCAGTTCTGCCTCCTTCAACTTCCTATTGCAACCCATTATTCCAAGGGGACGCCCCCAAGCCCCCAACCTTCCCACAGTTCCTTCATCTTATCTGACAGGTGGACTTCTTCCCAGGACTCCCACGGGGCAAGTCCACCGCCCTCCTCCTGGGCCTGGCTGGGTCCCAAGGACAAGACCAGCAGCTCTTCAACAGACCCCCTGCATTCAGACCATGCTCTTATTTAAATGCCTCCATCGTAGCCTAAACTGCATTTACTGGTGGAGACGGAGGTAGTGAATCACTGTCCTCAGTCTCAGCCCCTCACTACTTACTGAGGGCTGCCAGCAGCTTGCATACAGCCACCTATTAATTGCCCTGCAGACATCATGATGCAGCAAATTTCACTATTTTCACACAGAGATGAGAAACCTAGGATCCCGTTCTAACAAGAACCGTGCAATTGGCAACATGGGGGCAAAATGAAAACTAACCCAGAGTCTCCTGGCTTTGTACTTACACGCCGAGTTATGCCAATTACCCAGTACGGGAGGGCAGAGGACGTCCCTCTAGCCCATGTGGGCCAATCCCCTATCATGGGCATGTGCTAGGGCTCCCTGGTGACCCTGTCACCTGCTGTGGGACTCTGAGGCCGCTGCATAACGTGTTCCACCACGCAGAAGCGGACAGAGCATGCATCGGCTCAAATTCCCAACTCAGTACTTCTGATAAAAACAATTGTTTCCAATAAAATTGGAAGGACTTTTGTACTTCCCACTGGTACCATCGAAGCTTCTTGGTTTCAGGCTTAGTTGACTTAAGTGAAATCGGCAACAGAGCATGAGAGGGCTGTTTGGTGCTAATTCAAACTCTTGAGTTTCTTCTGAAGTGCAGCACAAGTCTCCCAGACCACGTTCTCAGGGGCCCTGCAACACAGTCACTAGAGAGACTCAATGTCACAGCTACCAGTTCTGGAAAGACCCGGGGGGGCTGCCTTCCTGTCCGGGGTGGCACATGCTACCCCCGAAAAGGGACTCGAAGGTGTGGTGTGAATGAGTAGCAATCATCTGTGTGTGTGTGTGTGTGTGTGTGTGTGTGTGTGTGTGTAGGGATGTTGAAGGGAATCTCAAAAAAAAAGTATGCTCACGTCCGTAGCCCCTTGAATGTGGCCTTGCTGGGAAACAGGGCTGAGGCACATGTCACTTGGTAAGATGACAGGATGGCCTTTAACCCAACATCACCTGTGTGTTTGTCAAGAGGGGAAGAGACACCTGAGGAAAGAGGGTCCTACGATGACACAGGCATGAATGAGCTGCCTCTACAAGCCAATGGTTGCCAGCAACGTCAGGAGCCAGAAAAGGCAAGGAAGAGTCCTTCCCTATGGGTTTCAGGGGAGCGTCGCCCTGCAGACACCTTGAATTCAGACTCTCAGCCTCCAGAGCTGTCAGACCATACATTTCTGTTTTGTTTTGTTTTGTTTTTTAACGTTTTATTTATTTCTAGGAGAGAGAGACAGCGTGAGCAGGGGAGGGTCAGAGAGAGAGGGAGTCACAGACTGAAACAGGCTCCAGGCTCTGAGCTGGCAGTCAGCACAGAGCCCGACGCGGGGCTCGAACCCACGAACCACGAGACCATGACCTAAGCGAAAGTTGGACGCTTAACCGACTAAGCCACCCAGGCGCCCCACATTTCTGTTGTTTTAAGCCACTCAATTCCTTGTCCTTTGTGACGGCAGCCCTAGGAAATTAATATTAGGTGGAAGTGAGCAACTGAGGAATCACAAAGCTTCTGATTTGGAAGCAGCATTGAATGGGAGAAAGAAAATACAGGTTTGTGCTCAGGGACATCGTTTGTAGCCGGGCTGCCCACCTGGTTGAACTGGGGGAAGAAAGACAAGGTCCTGAGTCCCTCAGAGGAACCTTCCTTCCCCTCAGAAGGGAGACCAGTTCAGGCGCTGAGTAGGGGGGAAATGGAGGAGGAAAGCTTGCCCCTCTTGGCGCCTCTCTGCCTCACAACCTTAAGAAGGTACTAGAGCAGTGTTTTCATATCTGTGATCTCATTTAATCATTATGCCCATTTGTGTAACAGAGAGGAAGGAAACTGAGGCTCAGAAGACCAGAGGCTGCCACAGATGACCATTCCGAAAATAACTTTAGTTGGCAAAGCAAAAGGTTTTCAAAAGAGGTAAGATGGGGGTGAATCTTGTCTGGGGGGTGTGGGGGGGGTGTGGTAGAAGACAAGTTAAACAAAAGTTCTAGACACCATCCATGTCCGAATCCAATTTGCTGGCCTTGACACACAGCCCCTTTACCCCGTTTTGAACATAGCAACATTCACATGTTACCATAGACACAATCTGCCACTCTTTCCATTAAAGTGTCTTTGAGGGGGCAAAAAACTGACCATGTTTTTCAGGCTTGAAATGTAAGGTGTCTTTGGGGCGCCTGGGTGGCTTCGTCGGTTAAGCGTCCAGCTTTCGCTTAGGTCATGATCTCACGGTTCCTGGGTTCGAGCCCCGCGTCAGGCTCTGTGCTGACTGCCAGCTCAGAGCCTGGAGCCTGTTTCAGTCTGTGACTCCCTCTCTCTCTGACCCTCCTGCTCACGCTGTCTCTCTCTCTCCTAGAAATAAATAAAAAAAAAAATTAAAAAAAAAAAAAGAAATGTAAGGTGTCTGGCTTTTGAGTTCTATCTCACCGTGTGCTCTAAAATCTTTAAGCTCTGCCGTGTAACCACGCGGCCCCTGTCCAGCCATCACCTGCCTTCCTGAAGCCGGACTTGAGTGTCCGAGAGGCTGGAGCTCCCCCAGACTGTGTCCAACAACCTCGATGGCTGCGTAAGCCCTATCCCAAAGCAGCACTTGAGAAGGCAGAAGAAGGCAGGGACACAGAGGGATGGCAGGTGTCCCACAAAAGGAAAGGATTGAAAGGGTTAAGCTGGAGAGCACTGGAGATAAGGAGCTTGGGTTGGGTGGGGAGCTCCGACTCTAATCAGCTTCCTTTTCCAAATATTTTAATCCCTCCCTTCTGGAAAACACCCAGTCACTGGCCACTGAGAAAACCTGACTTCTTCTTTCATGCCCCAAACCTGTACCAAGGTGTCAGGCACACATACCCCCGTTACCAGCCGCTCTGGGGCAACACAACCACGAGATACCATTCCACATTCTGTCAGCTTGAAAATATTAAACACCACTGAACAAAATTTAAGGTTTCTTTTTTGGATTTAAATGTCTTCTTATTTCAAAATGAATTAGTGGCTCTCTGGGTTTCATAATGTTTAATTCATTAATGATAACTACAGCTCGAGAATTTGAAAGGAAATTGCTTCCAGGATAAAATTAAATGCAAAACTCTAAGCGGTGATTCATGGCTGTTCCTATCTAAATTACTAATCCATGTGACAAACCTGGTTGGCAGCACAAAAAAAAGCAATACTATTTCCCCCCGTTGCCTTTATATACTTTGCTGAATTGTTTTGCAAACTGCCTAAACCCAAGTCCTCAATAATCGCCCGGTAGCAGCCTCCATTCCGTTGCGGAATTTAGTACTTAGAGTCTCTATTGCCTCAGAGAGGTTCATAATGGACTAATACTTTTGTGCCTCGAAAAAGAGTTTTCTCGACATTAGAGTTTAGACATATAATCCAATGGATTTCCAAGGAAACTCATTTTAAATTAAAGGCAAATATCCCCATGATATCTGTCCACATCTCCCGAAAGAAACCTGCATACAACTCTAAAAATGGCAATTTTCTTTTAGTTTGCAAGGAAGCCTAGCCAGCTGAGATCCAATTACACATCTCCCCGTTAGAACAACTGGGCACTGGAGTAACCACGCTGTCCAAAAGACAAGATAATATAATGCTTCTGAAATTTCATCAAGCCAGATTATTGTGCCCCCTGAGATTTCTCCCAGGTCTCTTCTTGCAGCCAGTGCCTGAGTTCAAAAGCCAGCCAAGAGAGAAGAAGCCAGCAAGGATACTCCTGACCACATACACCCGCCTCCAAAGGAACTCAGAGGTCCCACAGGGCACATCTCTGGGAACCAGTGCCAGATGGCCACAAAAATCCCTGCAAACCAGCCCCCCCTCACCTCCCGCCACCACCCCAGGTTCTGCCTCACTCCAACCCTGTGCGCCGCTCCTGAGTGGCAAGTCAGATCCCCACCAGCCCTCAGGGGTGCCGCTCCACGCCAGGGATTACATGTGGTGACTCCTCTATCCTTGAGACGACTTGGGGAAGGTGTCCTCATTGTCCCCATAGTGCAGAGCAAGTGACAGTGGCAAAGATGTTCAAAACGCCTGCCCAAGTGACAGCGCCAAGTAACTGGCAGGATTCACACCCACACTTTCTGCCTAATTTCTCCCGCTTTGAACCATCTGATCAGGCCACTGCTTTGAATGCCCTACTCACTGCTGACGGGAGAGGAGCCACACAGCCACCAGGCTCTCTGGTCCTTTGGTGATCTGGTCACATTTCCAGCCTCATCCGACAAACACTCTCTTCTCCATCCACCTCCTTTCATCTATATGCTCTCCCTCTACCTCTCCTCCTCCGACAGCCTCCAAGTCCTAGGGCGGGGGGTCTCTTCTCCCCACCTTTATGCACCTGGAGTACCACGTTCTTTCCTTTGGTTGACCATTCACGACTTCCTACTGACACTAGGGACGCCCGTTGCTCTCCTCCTCGAGTGTGTGACCTTCTCCAAACCCAGCTCGGGCTTTCCCACGACCCGCCCCTGTGTTCCCACAGCTTAGCAGGGCCACGGGGAGCCGGTCTGTAACCTCTGGAACTCACAAATGTGTTACAGCAAATCATCAGGGACACTGGGGGAAAAAAAAAAAAAAGCAAAACAAAGCAAACAACAGGGCCTCGGGAGCTTGTCCCAAAATGACTCCGGTCGGTCGGTCGCTTAGACGTGAAGACGAGGGGACAGCAGATTTACGTGAACTTCGGAAAAGCTCTGTCAGGGAATAGTTCTTCCATGAGGCATTCAAACACCGCAACCAGGTGAAGGGAGAACACGGACACATCTGCTCGCCAGCTAGTGGCTTCATACAACAGGCCTGCTTGGGATTTAAAATCAGCAAGAGATCATCTTCAGAACGGGACTGGGACCGCAACTCTTGCATCACAAAAGCAGGAACATGACAACTGAATCCACAACTCTTTTATTGTTTCCCAGCAGCAGGAGGGGGAGCAAAGAGACCTGTGAAGGAAGTTCCTTTTTCACGTTAGGGAGCAGGTGCACCCGCTGCCCACAGCTCTTCTGCGGCCCCTGCCACAGGGTGAAGGGAGGCAGACCAGCTGATGCGCCCAGGGTCCCACTCTTACCAGGCGGGCATCCATTCCTGACTAGGAAATCGGCACCAAATACACCCCGATACCATCAGCAGTGCAGCGTGAAAAGCAAAGGTAACAACCATAACTCACAGTAATAATTTAAAATATAAAATAATGCTCCTAAAGCCCATAAAATGGTTACGAGTGTCCAATGCATGCAAATTCTCCGAGGAGCCCCGCAGGACTGGGAAAACACCTAAAACGCACATCAAAACACAACCTTCTATTATGTAAAATTAACCTGAAACCACTTTGCCAGCTAAAACAAACTCTACGTTAAATCAGCTTTGCTCACCTTCTTAGAACTGAATGAGCCCCATGGGGTGAGGGTTGGGGTGGGGGCGGGGATGCGATTTGGACGCCAGAGCCTCTTTCATGAAACCTTCCAAGAAGACTCATGGTCATGTGTGGAGCTGGGTTTTTCCAGCCTCTCCTCATTTTCCTTGGATCCAGCACAGCCGTTCAGAGCAAGCCGCTGACTAGGGAGGTCAGCTTCAAGTGTCACCGTAGGCTTATAACACTATGTCCAAAGGGGTTTCTCCCCATCAAAAGCATTGTTTTTTAAAATTTAAATCCAAGTTAGTTAACATATAGCAACTATATATATGTTAGTTAGTATAGTATGAAACTATAACATATAGTTTCAGGAGTAGGACCCAGTGATTCATCTCTTACATATGACAGCCAGGGCTCATCCCAACAAGCACCCTCCTCAATGCCCATCACCCATGTAGCCCATCCCCCCCCCCAACACCCTCCAGCAACCCTCAGTTTGTTCTCTGCATTTAAGAGTCTCTTATGGTGGGGCGCCTGGGTGGCTTGGTCGGTTAAGCGTCCGACTTTCGCTTGGGTCATGATCTCGCGGTTCGTGGGTTCGAGCCCCGCGTCGGGCTCTGTGCTGACTGCCAGCTCAGAGCCTGGAGCCTATTTCAGAGTCTGTGACTCCTCTCTCTGACCCTCCCCTGCTCATGCTGTCTCTCTGTTTCTCTCTCCTAGAAATAAATAAAAAAAGAGTCTCTTATGGTTTGCCTCCCTCTGTTTTTCTTATTTTTCCTTCCCTTCCCCTACGTTCATCTGTTGGGTTTCTCAGATTCCACATATACGTGAAATCATAAGAATTTCTCTCTTAAATATTTGCTACTATTTCCCCTTTCCTCCAGCTTCTCCAGCGTCTCCAGAGCAGCCACACCTGCGCAGGGTCGGCTCGGAGGGCGCCGGATGGCGGGGAGTTGCAGCCTGGTCCCTGCTAGCTGACCCTGCAGAGCACTCGCTGCCCTGAGCATCCGGAGAAGCCACTTCAGGTTGCAAGGACAAGCGTGGGCTTTAGAAGTAACTTCAAAGTTGTCCGCTGCGTGAATGAAAAGCGCAAATCCATACTGTGCCCTGTGCTCACGTGGAGGGAAGACGCAGAGCAGGAAAGTGTGCAGGGAAGTCCGGAGCGGGCATCACAAAAGCCCTGCGGGAGAAGGTCAATGGCATACGGCAGGCTTCGCACATGGCTTAGCGCAGACAAAGGGCTACTTCTACTTGAGGTTCTCAGGGTTCCCATGTTAGTGAGTAAACAGAACTAAAAGTATTCACCATTCATAAACATATAAGTCTTGGGGCACCTGGGTGGGTCAGTCAGTTAACTCTCCAACTTTGCCTCAAGTCATGATGTCGAGGTCCCAGAGTTAGAGCTTCACCTTGGGCTCTGACCTGACAGCCTAGAGCCTGCTTCTGATTCTGTGTCTCCTTCTATCTCTGCCCTTCCCCTGCTTTTCTCGTTTCTCTCTCTCCCTCTCTCTCAAAAATAAACTTTTTAAAAAGTTTAAATCTAGGTCTCTCATATGATTTGAAATTCTTAGGAAAGATTTTTAGAACATTCTCACACCTTGTAGGTAAGCTGGTTTGTTCCATGAAAACCTTAAGCCCTCCATTTCTTTATAAGGATTATAAAGGAAAGCCCAGTCTTCGCCATTTCCATATCCACAGAATTCTGCGTAGTAAAACCCACAGAAATGGGAAATCTCTAGCCTCAAGTTGTAACTGCCAACTGTACACGCAATGACGATATAATGACAACACGAGAAAGTTTATAAGCACATGTGCCTTGAACAGGCACCAACAGTGACAGTGTAACCAGGACCCACTAAAGGCATCTGTATTTTCTTTTTTTTTTTTTTTTAAATGTTTTATTTATTTTTAGGAGAGAGAGAGAGACAGCGTGAGCAGGGGAGGGTCAGAGAGAGATGGAGTCACAGACTGAAACAGGCTCCAGGCTCTGAACTGGCAGTTAGCACAGAGCCCGACGCAGGCCTCAAACCCACGAACCGCAAGATCATGACCCAAGCAAAAGTCGGACGCTTAATCGACTAAGCCACCCAGGCGCCCCGGCATCTGTATTTTCTAATAGAGGCTTACACATTGAGCTGAAGTTAATCCATGATAAAAAGAAAGAAAGAGAAAGGAAGAAAGAAAGAAAGAAAGAAAGAAAGAAAGAAAGAAAGAAAGAAAGAAAGAAAGAAAGAAAGAAAAAGATGGGCAAGTCTATCAACCCAAGTTGAGCCTCACCATATATCTTGTTATGTGGTCTCTGTCCATTGCTCCTAAACCTTGCTCCCTCTTGGAAAGAAATAATTTGGAAACACGGAAATATTATTTTACTGGACCCACATCTGACACTAATCTCCTGCTTTCGGGATTATAAAGAGGCTAGAGTGGGGGCGTGGGGCTCAGAGCACAGCAGGAAGCCCTCGGTGGCCAAATGTCATTGCGCCCATGACACTGGCCTACACATTCCGAAGAGAGACAGGCTTTACCGCTCAGTGTCTGAGGATGGGATTTACTACCGCAAAGATACCCAAGACCCGCGTTTTAAAAAATGCTTCATGTCATTCGTTTCGTCTCCTTGTCTCCCACACAGCTCTTTTCGACGAAGTGGCCTCACCCGCTCTGGTTTTCTTCTACCCAACAAAGAAAGGGTGGAGCGTTCCTTCCGTGGTCCCAGCTCTGTCCCCTCACCCCTGGGCTGGTCACAGCCGGCTTGCTGGAGACTGCATGACCCCACCATCTGCGCTGCTCCAGCGTCCAGGCCGGGGTCTGTGTCTCGGCCAACGAGGACCCCAACCCCACTGCCTTTAGGTTTTGCTCCAGGATGTCACTATTGTTTCTCCACCGCCCCCTTTTGACGGATGTGGCAAGGAGAGGAGTTCTTTTAAGGGTAACCAGGAAAGAAAAAGGACCAACGCCCTATTTTGCTGCCAGCATGTTTGCAGTCCCGACTTCTTCAGATCCAAGAAGAAGAAAAGTGAAGCCAAAGCAAGGGCCAGTCGGTCCAGCCGCACCAGAACGCCCCAAGGCCTTCCTGTGTCCGCACGTCCTGCCCCGGTGCCAGTGTCCCTTCCTCTTCCCCCAAGTCTCCGCGGCACCGATCTGGCTGGATGACAGTACAACCTGTGGTCGTCTTCGCCTCCCCCGCCATCGTGCCCGCCCACTCCCTCTCTGCACCTGCTTCCCAGCGGGGCTGGCAAATGCCTGATGCAAGTGATTAGGGGACTGTGACATCCTTCACAAGGGCGCTCTCATTTTAGCAAAGGATGCACGGACATAAGACCCAAAAGGAAAAGAGAAAGAAACGAATTTATAGCGAACTGTCTATGCACCAGCTTCAGCCTTCAGGTCGCTTAATTTCTCCGGGCCTGCCTGGTTCCCACCTCAGACAGTTGTTCTGAGAAGGAAGTAAGCGAACCTATACATAATACTTAAAACAGCACCTGGCACCTTGCAACGGCTCCATGCACATCAGTGATCATCGTTAACCATGACCTTTACCATGACCTTCTGAAATAAGTATTATCGGTCTCATCTTAGATGAGGACACGGAATGACTTGCTCGGGATCACAAGGCTGATGAATTAGCAGAGCAGGGATACAGCCCTCCATTGACCTAGAAGCCACAATCCTTCTGCTGTTTCCATCACACCACAAGGAATGAATCTCTAATGGTAAAACCAAAGACACTCCGCAGGCCCGTGGGGTAAGATCCCACTGATGAGGGCCTGTGGTTTGCTGATAGTGTACTATCAGAAGGAAAGGCTGGGTGGCCGGGGTGGATACAGAATGACTCCTGGAGCATGACCAGGGTTGAACAGCATGGCATATTCCGTCAGCGCTAACTCAAGGCCCACCTCTGAACCGCAGACCTTGGTCTACCAATTTACCTCCTTTAGGCTCAGCTTTTCCTGACTATAAAATGGAACAATTTACTCATGATGCTGTAAGCTCCTGACATCTGGCGGTGTTCTCGGTGGAAGATAAAAACCTCTTATGAGGAAACTACTCCCTCCTGCAGCAGGGAAGGCAGCGAACCTGGGATAGAAGTTAGTTCCCACGTCAGAAACGGAGGCTTCATAAAACAATAGCCTAGAGATTAACAATGCTTATTTAAAAAAAAAAAAAGAAAAACCTGCCAGTGCCAAAAATATTACTAACGACCTTGATAATATCTGGTTAAAAATTCCACGTTAACTCTGGGCAGTGCAATTTTTAGTCTCCAAAATATTCCCGAAAACCCACCTATTTCCATGATATTATTACAAATCCATGATTAGGGCCCTCTCCTTCCTGGCTTGCTCTACATTTGAAAAGCATTCACTATTCTATGAACGCGGACTTTCCTCAAAATAACCTCATTATTCTATACTTCCACAGTTATGTCATGGATATAATTACCACCATCATGATTTCAGCAGCTATTTGTTGCACTATAATTTCCAGATGAATTTCTGGTGTGGAAATAAAATAGCCACAATAAGATAATTAATTACAACTCTATTATGACTACAGTGCAGAGTGACCGAAATTAAAACCCTGAAAGTTTTAGTATTTCATCTTTAATATCATGTTCATCTTTGTAGCCAGCAAATCATTCCTATAAAGACGCTTATTGTTAGTATATTTTCTTTCTAATAGTGGCTGCTTCTTTTTATTGGCACCTTCCCATAACTACTACGGCAAAGTAGTAGTTTCCACAGTAGTGGAAAGACTGCTGTATCGTGATGGTCTCGGTACAGGCGCTACCACCGGTCACACTCAGGGCTTGCGTCCTGCTTTTGGCCCCTGGCAGCATAATCTCGACCAAGCTACCGAACTTCCCTGTGTCTCAGTTTGCTCGTCCAAAAAATGAGGCTAAAATCAGAACCCACTCCTAAATTATTGTGATCATTAGGCTGGATAACTTACACTGAGCTTCGCAAAATGCTCTGGACGTAGTTACTGCCTACCGAAGTTAGCAATTGCTTAACTTATAAAGTCAATTCAAAGATATTTACTATTTAAAATTTCACTCAACGGGCACCTGGCTGGCTCAGTGGGTGGAGCATGCGACTTTGATCCTGAGGTCAGGAGTTCGAGCCCCACGTTAGGCACAAGTGCTTACTTTAAAAAAATAAAGTAGGGGCATTTGGGTGGCTCAGTCTGTTAAGCAGCAGACTTCAGCTGGGATCATGATCACACAGTCCCTGAGTTTGAGCCCACTTTGGATCCTCTGTCTCCCTTTCTCTCTCTGCCACCCCCCGCCCCCCACACCTCAGCTTGTGGCACGTGCTCTCTCTCTCTCAAAATAAAAATTTAAAAAAACAAAATAAAATTTTATCAAAATATTGCCATTTCCATAAGCCATCTCCAAACGCCACTGCCATTTGCTTCTTTTTCTTTGGATTATCCAACAGTCCCTTATGAACATCAGTCCACCTGATACATTCTCTGAAGGAATAAAGTTCCTTCTCCATAATCCAAAGAAAGCAGACTCGTTTTCTGAGACAACGGAACCAGCCAGAGCAGAGCGCAGGGCAGCAGATTTGAACGAATCGCACTGATTATTCTAGACTTTCTGAGGCTAATGGAGCAGAGATCACACTAGTAAACAAACCCCACAAAAGGAAAAAGGGGGTGCCTGGGTGGCTCAGTCCGTTAAGCGTCCGACTTCAGCTCAGGTCATGATCTCACAATTTGTGGGTTCGAGCCCTGCGTCAGGCTCTGTGCTGATAGCTCAGAGCCTGGAGCGTGCTTCAAATTCTGTGTCTCCTGCTCTCTCTGCCCCTCCCCTGCTCGCACTCCATCTCTGTTTCTCGCTCAAAAATAAATAAACATTAAAAAAAAAATAAAAAAGAGGGGGGCGCCTGGGTGGCTTAGTCGGTTAAGCGTCCGACTTTCGCTAGGTCATGATCTCGCGGTTCGTGGGCTCGAGCCCGCGTGGGCTCTGTGCTGACTGCCAGCTCAGAGCCTGGAGCCTGTTTCAGTCTGTGACTCTCTCTCTCTGACCCTCCCTGCTCACGCTGTCTTTTCTCTCTCTCCTAGAAATAAATAAAAATCTTAAAAAAAAAAAAAAAAAAAGAGGGGTGCCTGGGTGGCTCAGTTGGTTAAGTGTCTGACTCAAAAAAAAAAAAAGGAAAAGGAAAGCCTCTCCTGTCCCCAAAAGATTTTCCTAATCTATCTAAACGTGAAGTTTTATTCCATGTATTTGTGAGCTCTCCACAAACCATGTTAAATAAATTTCATCTGATTAATGTAATTGTAGAAATAGAAAAACTAATTCCAGGTCTCTGCTACTGTCCTAACCACTTAGGCTCCAAGTATATTTTGGTTCCTGAAAATCTACTCCCAACATCTTACACGAAACCGAAGGCCACACTACAGGGCAATCTGCCCCAGTACTATCCCCTAGCTGTTAGTTTCACAGCGCATTAACTGACCAGAGAGAGAAGAATCAATCAAGATAGTCAATATGTCTTTTGAGTAGAATATAAACTAAGCCATGGGTGGTAACCAACATATCATACTTCCAGTTGCTAATACAAGACTCAACTACGAAGATGCAGGACCCCAAAGAGAAAAGAAAACTTCCCGATGATACAGGCCTTAAGCAACCAGTAGCATGAAGATGCAATATCCAAAATAGTGGGGGGAGATATAAGGACGTGTTAGATCACTGCAGTCTTTAAGGAGATTAAAGAGCCAGTTAGATACACAGGATAACAGTTTATGACATTTGCTGGTGGGAAAAATAAGCCAGGTCCCTGAGATGCGAAGATGCGCAGGGCGGGCGCAGCACTCCCAGAAGCCACATCTATCACCAGTCCGCAGGGAGCCGCCCCCAGGACCTACATCAGGTCTGCAAGATGTAGGAAGCAGCGAAGGTCATTGTCGGCAGCAATCATCAGGGATTCTGAAATGGGATTTAAGCAGGGTATCAGAGGAGGAGTCAGGATTTGAACAGAGGGACTAAGAAGAAAGAGAAGGCAGGCATCCTCAAGGAGGCAAAGAGACGAAGGCAGCCTGAGCTCGCCCAGGGGCTGGTGACTCAGCCGTTCAGATGAGCCGAGCGTCGTCCAACCAGCTTTCCAATATTCCCAGTATTCCCCATGTGGAACACTCTTTGTGCACAGTCTGTAAAACAGCTCAAATACTTAAATCTAGGAGAAATCATAATCAATTTGGGAACGATACATATAAATTAAGCTATACTATGACATGAGGTCACTTTCAGTTCTCAATAACATGCAAGTATCCTCGGCTCCAGAAAACAAATGTGTTTTCCTTGTTCTCACCTCCCTTTCGACCTATGTTCTCTCACAACCAGCTCGCAGAGGCTCTCTCTCCCACTTGGCAACATGGTTCAACCTCAGGCTCACCACGGCCATCTGGATGTGGATTATTCTCAAAGGTATAGCTCTGACCTCTCTTCCAAGTGCCATGTCCAAAGAGAACTCTTTAACTCCTCCAAATCTGGTCTTTTCCATATAATTTTACTTTTGTTACTGTCATTCACCCAGCGCCCCAGACTTGAAAACCTATTTACCTCCCTCCTCTCATTGAACAGGTCTCTAAAACTCCACTGATTTTGTCTCCAAAATGTCTCTCACATTCATGCATCCTTTCTATTCCTATGGCTCTCTTCTTGGGGTGCAGGTCTTCACTACATCTTTTCTGGACCCCAGCTGGTCTCCCCACCTTTGTCTTTTCCTTTTTTTTTTTTTTTTGAGTAAATGGGAAGTTGAATTTTGATGATTTTTAAAAATATAATTTACTGTCAAATTAGTTTCCATACAACACTCAGTGCTCATTCCCACAAGTGTCCTTCTCAATGCCCGTCACCTGCTTTCCACTCTCTCTCATCCCTCATCAACTCTCAGTTTGTTCTTTGTATTTAAGAGTCTCTTATGGTTTGCCTCTATTCCTCTCTGTTTGTAACTATATTTTTCCCTTTCGCCTACCCCATAGTCTTCTGTTAAGTTTCTCAAGATCCACATATGAGTGAAAACATATGTCTTTTCCAATCCACTATGACTGCTGCCAGATTAAGCTTCCAAAAACACAGCTTCAAACCCACATGATCCCCAACCCCCAGGCCATCAATGACTTCCTGCCAAACAAATCCCAGAGCCCCACCCCCCACACCTTCCCACCAGCTATTCTGATCTATTATCTGCCAATCTGGCTCACATCCTCCATGCTGTAGTCATAAAGCATTATTTGGTGTCCAGAAGACAACATCCACTCTCCCCCACCACCTTGCCGTTGCTGGAACGTCATTCTACTGCCCACGTGTCTGGATTACTACCTGCACTTCAAGAGCATCATCTTGCATGAAGCCACGTTAAATCCTTGAGCCCGAGTAATCTCTCCCTCTGAATTCCAGTACCACTTCATCCAACCACCTGGCATGTGAGTGCCTTGTGTACATGTATTCTTACCCCAACAGAGGTGACCTCCTAAAGGAGCATCTCTGTATGAAAATAATCAAACCAACATCTACATTAGTACCTTTTTACAAGGAAGCATTGTGCCAAGAGTTACAGAAGATGCAAGAGTATCAGTTGACAGCTAAATTAGGAAATGATGCTCAAACAATGCAAAAATAAAGCAATAATACCAATAACTCTTTTTAAGCCTCATATACAGATGTTCACTGAATTCGTGAAATTACGGAGCATCTCAGAGCAAGCGAGTCTCCTGAAGAGAATGGAGACTCTGAGGCGGCACACTGCGGTGGCTCATAGCATCAACTCTAGAGCCACTGTGACTGAGTTCTAATCCACACTCTGCCATTTACTCACTCTGTGACCTTGGGCAAGTCATGTAGCCTCAATTTCTTGTAAATAGACTAAAATGGAGATATTAATAGTACCTTCCCCTTCAGACTGCAGTGAGAATTAGGCACACACTTTATGCAAAACACTCAGAGCCTGGCATATTAATGTCATCCATGTTAGCTAGTCTTATTATCGTGAAAGCGTTCTATGGTGGGGGGGGAGGGAAGGACACGAGAATCTGATGCTTGGTAGTTAAGATGTCTAAGAGGATTTTTAACTAGAAAGGGGGACTTTACCATCTTAAAATCATCAGTCCACATTTACTCTACTTCCTGACAGGAATTCTCTGACTTGGCAGACAGGTAGGGCAAAATTCAGCAGGGGTGGCTCTTTGTCCCCCAGATGGGGTGCTGTGCAAACAGAGCGGGCACCTCGACCACTGAACCAAACACAGAGCCCTCAGCCACCACAGGGCTCACCCACAAACAGCCATTGTCTCCCACAAACAACCCTGCCGTTGTCCTCCAGATGGATGCCAAATGAAACCGTTTGACTTACGCGTTTTAGTCAGTGGCTCTGTGTGAACACAACCACACATGCAACAAAATCGAGAACTACACCCTGAATTCTGTCTGATAAGCAAGCTTTTGGGGTCAGATTTTTAAAGGGCACTAATCCATAGCCTTCAGCTGGACTAAGCATCTATGACTCGGTTGCGAAGCCCATCACATCATACAGAGACTTATTAATTAATGGTGTGGGAAACAGCTGTGACTATAGGGTATCAACACCTGTCATTCTCCCCCACCCCCCGCAAAATGTTAAAATGCATTAGACCTAAATTGCCACAAATACCTCAACTTGAACTTGTATTACAGACACATATTTATACACAGCAAAGTGAAACCTACCAGGACGTTTGATGTTTTATTACTTTTTACTAAAGTTATTTATAGCTCAACATTCACATGTCCAAATTACCAGAGTGGTGGAAATAACAAATTCACTCATTTATCGTTATCTCATTTTCTGACAAAGTATAGAAATTAAAAGACTTAAGAGCACTAAGGCTGACGCTACACAAGAACAAACAAAAATACCTGTCTCTTTTTCCATGGCTGGAATGTCTTGTTTTTACTCACTACCTGGAATATGGGCATGGCCACCCCAACAAGGTCTCTTCATCCAAATGTCAGGGAAGGTTAGGCAGGGTAGACTGACTGCCAGAATAAAGAACCCCCAAATCTCACTGGCAGAATGTAATAAATCATTTAATTGCTTCTTCACACTGCATTCCAATGCAGCTTGGTAAGGGAGGCTCTGCTCCACAGTCATTCAGGACCCAGGCTTCTTTGATCTCGTGGCTCTGTCATACCCTAGGGCTTCATGGTTCTCTCCCACTCCTCTCCCTGCAGCTGGCCGGAAGACCAGAAAGACCACAAATGTGGAAAAGGCATCCCCCCCCCCGCTTAATGGCTTCTCATTTTCATACACATCCTGTTGGGGAGAGTCAGTCCCACAGCCCCACCCACATGCAGAAAGGAGCCTAGCACACTGGTTGTCAACTGGGAACAACTGTGACCCCCAGGAGACACCGGCAATGTCTGGAGACATCTTTGACTGTCATAATGAGGCAACTGGAATCTAGTGGGTAGGGCCCAGGGATGCTACTAAACACCCCACAGTGCACAGGTCAGTTTCCCCGCAACAATGAATTATCCAGTCCCCAATATCAATAATGTTGAGATTCTGGTAAGCCTCTAACCAGTCACCAACATCAAACAACATGTCAATGCTCAGGTCTACCACCATTTTTTCATGAAGAAACACTCTAATCAATCCCAACCAATCTACATACCAAGTTTGTTCATTCACTTGTTCATTCCTTCACCCATTCATCCAAGCTCCTGAACAAGACAAGGTCCTTGTAGTCAGAGAACTCTTAGTGGAGCAGGGAGGCAGCCACATGCAAAATCATCACACACAGAGGTAAGTGGGATTAAAAAGAACAAATGGGGGGGGGTGCATGGGTGGCTCGGTCAGCTGAGTGTCTGACTCTTGATTTTCAGCTCAGGTCATGATCCTAAGGTCATGGGATCAAGCCCTGTGCGGGGCTCTGTGCTGGGCACGAGGCCTGCTTAAGGTTCTCTCCATCCCCCCTCTAAAATAAAATACAAATTGGGGCACCTGGGTGGCTTAGTCGGTTAAGCGTCCGACTTTTGCTTAGGTCATGATCTCGCGGTTCGTGGGTTCGAGCCCCGTGTCGAGCTCTATGCTGACTGCCAGCTCAGAGCCTGGAGCCTATTTCAGAGTCTGTATCTCCCTCTCTCTCTCTCCTAGAAATAAATAAAAATATTAAAAAATAAAATAAAATAAAATAAAATACAAATTAAGAACAACTGGAAGGAAAACTAATCTTTCTTCCTAAGAGAACTGGAGGAGAATCCATAAGGCGGTGGAATGAGAAGGAAGTCTTGAAGCAAGCATATACTTACAGCTTTCCATCAAGACATGATGTTTTTGTGGGAAGGGGCAGTGGGGAGACAAGGCATTCCAGGATGAGGAAACTACATGAACAAAGGAATGGCAGTATGAAAGGATATGATCTATTTTGGTGTTAGGCAGAACAGTAACCAGGGGAGAAGCGATTGTAAGAAATGCTTTTTTGTTCAAACAATGTTTTAGCAGCGTATTTTGCGAAAGTCTTAAGCTCCCAGCTACATGCACTGGCTCTCAGTCAAGTGGCCCTTCAAGAAACAATTCACACCACCAACCTACATAAAAACTTGTTAGCACACGGCCAAGCTCAGATAACAGTCGGAAATCTCACTGCAAATTTCCCAGCAGATCCCATCACTGACTCTTCCAAACCACGTGGCCTCAAAGTCAACATCAAACTGACTGAGGCAGATGCAGACCCAAATCATCCATCTTGATTCCCAGAGACAGAACAGTGCAGCAGTCAGATCTCTGTTTAAATTATATTACACTGAATCCATTTTTTAAAAAAGCGTTATTGCATTTTTTTCAATCCCAAATCTCAGTTGTGAATGTGGCTCCCAGGCTGTGGATCAGAGCACAGAGAACACACATTCGTGTCTCAGCTCTGGCATAAACTCACCAGGTGACCTTGGGCAAGTCAGCTAACTTTCCAGGATCCACCGCCTCTCAGATAACATGCTTAAAGCAGTTAGGGCTGCGCCTGAAGCCTATAATAAATGTTACGTTATCTCTAATAAATGTTACGTTATCTCTAATAAATGTTACGTTATCTCTAATAAATGTTACGTCATCTCTAACATATCATAGGTATCTCCTCGTCTTCTTGCAGTCGTCAGTCCAAACAGTGGAATCCAACACAGTCTGGGAAGCAAAGCATCTGATAAACTTCCATGTCATTCTGTAGAACATGCATTATTAATAACAACGTCAATTTGCTTTGGGCAAGATGCTTTTAATTACGAAGCCAATACCACCATGTAAACAACAGTTGTTCTTGATTTTGAAGCTAAAATTGAGTTTAAAAAAAAAAATACCACACTCCCACACATTTACCCTGTTATTCGCTTTAACTCACTTTTCCGCCCTCCAACTGTTGTCTCTCTCTCTCTCCTTTCCTCATTTTCACTGTGATCAGCTCTGGGAAAACAAAGTGTATTTAGCTGTTAAGTACTATAGATTATATCGAACGACACCAGTCACCTAGCACTAAAAAGCCTCATAAAAGGAAGAAATTTGTTTCTTTACAAGTCAGAATCTCAAAGGAGAAGTTAAACCGAGGGAAGAAGACTCCAGAACCCAGAGGAACTACAGCCCGTGCAGAAATGCTTCCTCTTGTTGCGAAAACAACCCACTTCTAGGGTGTTCTAAGTGGACCTCCACGTGAAGCCCATTCACCTTTACTAAGGGTAGCAACAGAATCTAATGGCGATGCCCTCTGCCATGAGTCAAGGACAAGGACCCAATGAAAGCCAAGGCAACCAGAGGACTGAGGCCGAAGCACATTTACACGTCAAAATTGATGATCACTGACCTCCTAATTTACAAGGAATTCTAAACTGTCTGGACAGCACCTATTTTTCAATTTCCATTGCAGACTAGCCTTGATTCCTGAGGGTGTTATTTTAAGGAGCAACTTAACAGACAGGGTTTGGCACTCTCCATGGACAGGTTTCACAAATAAGGTGTAATAAATCTGGGGTAAAATCTAACGTATTCTTTTTAACTCCTTAGTGAAGGCATTTTTTCCTTACAAAATCAAAGACCTCCTTGTAGGAAAGGATGACTGCAGTAAGATGCGGCTCTCAAATACCTTGTTTATTATTTTGACATAAACTCAAGGTGTGCGAACGATTTGTTTTTGATAGCTCCGACTCGACTGTCGGGGGGAGAAAAGGAAGCGGGTGATTCTGCAAAGAAACACTAACTCTTTCAACTAATATTTAGCATCCATGTGTAGAAATAAAGGCAATTGAGAAAATGAATTCTGCTTGCCTATGAGTTTCCCCTTCCACAGACAAACCATTTACCTTTCTCTTAGGTGAGGCAATAGCCCATGAAGAAATCTGGCTTATCAGGGACACAAATGAACGTGATTTCTCGGTTCCAGTAGTGATTACTCGGGAATCTGAGTTCAAGGAGTGACGTGAATGTCTAGCAATTGCCCTCAGGTGCTGTGTGCATGGGGTTTGGGCAGAACTACGAAGCTAATTACTGTTTCTGGCAATTTGCTGCGGGTCCTAACATCCCCAGATAAATAGCACACTTCCCCAAAAGAAACAGAACACAAAGGGATATCACTTTAGCATCAGCTAAAGACTAGAACAATCTCTGGCTTATCCAAGGGCCTTATCGGTTGCCATCAATCCCATGTGTTAGTAATGGAGACTGAGAAAGAGGGAATGTCGGCAAATTGGAGCCCAGGCTCCGGCTATCTCCACTCAGTAGAGCGGCCTGGTTCCCTTCCCACCCCCTACCTGGAATGAACAGATTCATCAGGAAATCTCTCCCTCGACTCTGGGAGGAAGCACTGGGCACTGTGCTCACAAGCACTCCTATCACACTACTGTTGTGTTCACAACATGTGCGCATTCCAGAAGCATCCTCAGCTGCAGACAAAAGACAAGGCAACTCATCAGCTAGTGTCACAGGGTTCCACCAAGAAAAAATAGTAACAGTCAAGAGCATAAGCTCATACATTAAAAACACGCAAGATATCTGCACCACAAACGAACCCAGAGCAGACCTAGGTGCAAGCATTTTCAAATCAGCCGTCAAAGGGCCCAGACTGAAATCCTACAAAGATCAGCAGCCCAGCCCTGAACTGGAACCCAGCTCTCAAAGATTAAGATTAAAGATTCCCACCAGTCCCTCAACAAGCATTTATTGAATGTCGACTGTGCCCCAAGCCCTGTGCAACAACCCTACCAGGCACAGTTAAGTACCACGGTTTGTGGAGCATTTTTTAAAGATCCCATGAACTTTACCTTGACATCATACAATCCGGTTTCCTTTCCTGCCCGTGCTAAAGAGATCTGTTCTTTAATAAAGAGGGCAATGATAATCATAAAGATCCCATTCCAAAAAAAGATTCATAAAGAAAGGCCTGACAACGCCAAGCCGGCGTCCTGCCTTTTTTCTGAGGACAGCTTCATCTCCAACCATGTGAAATGTCTCCAGTGCCTGCTCGGGATGCTCAAAGACCATCACAGAATCAGCACCAGACCCCTACGTAGGGGTGATTAGTAGGGTGATTAACTCATCCTAGGTTTCCTGGGTCTGTTCTGGTTTTAAGAGAGAAAAGTCCCTCCACCTGGGGATCCTCTTAGTCCTGGGCAAGCTGAGTCAGTGGGAAATCTACACCCCAAGAACCAGACCCTAGGGACCCAGACCATTGCTGTGCCTGGGAGGAGCGAGGCCGCAGGGGAAGGAGTCTGGTGCTCTGTGAGGAAGGCCTGAGGTCGTTGCAGGCGGCCTCAGGGCCTCTCTGCCTCCTCCTGAGAAGGCCTATCATTGTAAACTCCACATCATTGAAGCAAAGCTTCACAGAGACTCTCCAATGACAATATTCCAATGATATGACATACAAAGCAAATTCTCATAAAACTGCCAAAGGCCGCAGCTACGCGGACATGGTTATCCTCGTGGCTGGTTAAAGAGCTTCTTCAGTTTAGACTTCAACTATTCATCCCGAGATTTCCAGAACTCAACACCAAGGCTGGTGGATGGTAGATGCTAAATAAAATGGACATTAATAGTAGCCACCATTATGCAGTGTTTACGATGCACAGGGCAACACACTAAACACCTTATGTAAATGATCTGACTTACTCGCAAATAATTCATTGAGGCTGACTGTCCCTCCATTTCCCAGATGAAGAAACCAAGGCCCAGTCAGACCTTATTTACTCAAGGTCATTACAGCACAGCCAACATCTGAACCCAAACCCATCTTGCTTCAAAAATTCCCTGTTTTTAATCACTCAACTAAATTAGGATCAAGTAAGGTGGCTACGGACGGTAAGGGATCAATAATTGAGAGAGGAAGAGCATGAGATGCATTTCTTTTATTCTGTCCCCTCTTAGCTTCGCCGCTGCAAAAAATAAAAGGCAGAAAACCAATTAATTACAAGTTTGTACATTAAGCTAAGGAAAGGCAAAGATTTTACTTAGAATTGTACCGAACTGTGCCTAGCAAATGGTAGGCATTGAGTATTTGAATAAAATTAATATATACAATTTTATATCTAATATGGGGTTTAAGTCACTGATTCTCAGGGTTTCAAATGCTATTTTACCCATCACCAGAGGTGAATAGATGGATTCCTACCTTGGGTTTCTTACATGTTAGCATGATGAAGCAGGACTTTATGGACAAGTACTTACCCCAGATAAGGATGGCTCTCTACCTATATGGTTGAATTAGCTATTACTCACTTAAAATGACCTAATCCTTATGTCTCACACAACAAGGGGCCAAATTCTCTAAACAAGGTACACAGATGTATCCGTACGTTCTCCAACATACTTTTAATCTCCAACATACTTTTAGTGGTTAATCAACCACTTTTAATCTCCTACTAACCTGCAAGGAAGCAATTTACAAACCCACCCCAGAGCAATACAACTGGAAGAGAATTATCACACCAAATACTTTGTTTTTGAGACATTTATCTCTGCTCCATTCATCATCCCTCAAACTGAGAACATTATTTCCATGTTAATGTATTCCTGGCCGTTTTCTTCAAGCAGCTGAACACATTTCCTCTTTCATAATAACGCTATCCATAATGATCAAGCATTCCAAGTGTTAAACAAAAGTTTCTATCATGTGAATGAGGATTCCAAAATCCAGAGAGGCAGGGCAGACCAGAGGTCCATCACAAAGGCTTTTTGGTGAAAAGCTAATTACGAAGGGAGATATGGTAGCCAGTTGCGGGCAATGTCACCTAAGGTCCAGCCCAAACAGCAGTCTGCTTCTTGAGAGTGTGGGGTGGCCTTGAGATTATGGAGTGTCAAGTTCTAACCCAGCTTGCTATATGTCACGAAGGAGAAGATGTTTTTGTTTGTTTTGTTGCTGTTTGGGGAGAAGCAGACAAACTGAAATCGAAAAACAGACCACCAAGAGCAATTCATTTTGTTAGAACGATGACCCTCAGAGAGAATGTTCACTTCCCAACCATTGAAATGTACAATGCAGCCTGGCAACTCTAATTTGATTCAATATTTAATCATTATTAATGGAAGTAAGGGAAGCTCTTAAAAATAAGTTTCCTTCTTATGAACTTCCTGTAGGTCTATGGCCAAAAGCATCCATAATTCCTTTATCACCGTGGGTCATGATTATTTCTGTGCTGCCAAAGATTCATCAATGACTGAGTGTTTATTGAGCCCTTACATTGTACAAACATGGTGGGGAATACAAAATAGGTTCAAACCTCATCCAATGTTCATCTCTAAGGAGCCCGCAAGAGAAAGAGATTATGCCGGTTTCAGTCCCTACATCCACCAGCTCGAAGGGCCCCTTGGAGGAAACCAGATCCCTCACCCTTCCCCTGAGCTGAGCAGAGACTGGAAAAGTCCCATTCCCATCCTGAGGCATCTTTTCAGTAGATCTCCCTTTATGTGAACTAGCTTGAGTGGGTTTCTGTTCCTTGCAATTAAACAGAAAGAAAAAGAAGCCTCAATCTCAGGTGGTATTACAAGACAATCTATGATAAGCGCCCTTCATAGAATGAATGAATGAGTATTGAATGAAACGAGAGATGTAGGCAATTTTGCCAGAGAACCTGGAAGGAGGGAAGAATTGCGATGGGCTGAGGTCACAGACTTAAATTTTTTAGAAGAGTTAAGAGCCAAGTCACACCTTTAATGACAGAGTATAGGGAAGAGGACATTGTAGGCCATGGAATATTCCAGAGTTTTAAAACAGGCTCTGCAATGGAGGAGGGTACTTGTTGGGATGAGCACTGGGTGTTATGTGGAAACCAACTTGACAATAAATTATATAAAACAACAACAACAACAAAAAATAGGCTATGCAGAGGCATTTGGGAGGAATGGTGTGTTAACCATCCAGCTAATGTTCCATTTTTAAAGTCAGGCGGAGAAAAAGTCAGGGATGGACATGAAGTCTGGGGTCTAGGCAGGGAAAAATATAAAGGGAAGACTGAAAAAAAAAAAAGGAACTTTGTTCCCAAACAGCAGAAGCCAGTGAAAAGCCATTCCCTATTATTGAACAATTATAATATAACGCCCTACTGTCCTCAGGGTATCAGCAATTTTCTAATACGGATTAGGGTGGAAAAGCCAGGAGGTAAGGGTACCCGCTCTAACAGTCCAGAGGAATAATGTCCCCATCTGGGATATAGCGGTGGGAACAGAAATTAAGGGAGACCGGGGCACTGTCACTAAGGAGACATCTAAGTTCATCGGTTCATCAGCAGAACTCCAATATTAATAAGAACGCTCCCGATTTTCACACCTATCTGTCCAAACTTTTGCCAGAACCTCATCAGTGCTGCTAGAACCTCAGAGAGGAGTGTATTAAGTGTGCTTGTCTGGATTTATAAATGGAAAGTGAGTCAGGAGAGTTACATTTCCCTGGGAGGCAGCTGTTGGGGAGTAGAAAGAAAACACGAGCACAGAACACGGCGGTCCAAGAGTCCACCTCATCATGACTTTGCCTCGACCAGCAGCTCGTCTGCATTTGGTCAATACCTACCCCGCGAGCAGTGTGATAGCCCAGGAAGCCTGTGTGACGTCAGAATAACTTTTACCCCGCGAGGTGTCTGCAGCGAGTGTTACGTACGCAGGAATGAATAAATCCGGTGGTAACGAAGGCATCCCGTCCTATTCATGCTCCCCACTCCCAGCAGATCGCAAGGAGATCCCCCCACCCCTACGAGTCTACAAAAAACCCACTCCAAGCCTCAGCAGCCAGACAGGGTCGGGGCCAGAAAAACCACAGGCCTCGACGACCACCCAGAGGAGAAACGAGTCACATGCACACTGCTGGCCTCACGTCTACAATGACAGTAGGTCATCCAGGACACACACACAAAAAAATCCTTAAACATAAGACAAGTACTTATTTTATCCAAAGGGGGATTTCAAGCGCTAAGACAGGCTCCGGGAACACCTGGCGGCTCACGAGGCCGGAGGGGTAAGGGGCAGGAAGACCACCGCCTTCCTCCCTTCGGCTTTCTCCGGCCACAGCACGTTAGGGCCCGGGCGGCCCGGGCACCGCGTTCGCTGCGCAAGCGTCCGCCACCCGCACGGGCAATTAACGTCGCGCCCTTCAAGCGGTGGGCGCTCCAGAGGCCAAACAAAGTACAGGAGCGTATTGTGGAGCTTCCCAAATCTATTTCGAGCCTAGCCCCCCTCGGGGCCTCCATTTCCCTGCGGCTGGGCCCGGGCCTCGGCCTCAGCCCAGCCCCCCGATTCACCCCGAATTGCTTCCTGGGGGTCCCGGATGGGTTATATTTGGTTCTCTCTGCTGGTTTCTCAGCCCCTCGTTTCCCACCTTCCCTCCGTTTGGGCGCAGTATTTTGTCGCTGCAGGGAAGCAGAGGGCAGCCTCCGCGTTGTGAGGCTAAGGCTGATGTCCTCCAGCCTCTGTGGCTCAGGGGCCAGCAGCCGTGGTACCCCACCGCCTGTCTGAGGAGAGCCGTCTCTACAGAAATGACTTCAGCAAGGTGATTACGGAGCCGAAGCAATACTATTTTGTTAAATTCCACGCTTATGCTGGAGGTACTCATCAAATCCTAAAAATTCTAATCCATGCATGCGTGTATCACAACACGAACAAAGGTATTTGAGGAACCGCCGCTTCCTAAGGCAAAATCTCTCTGCCAGCCACCAACTGCTTAATCCACAGCCCCTTGCAATGCCTGCTCCCTCAGCACCCAACTATTTTCAGGGGCACTGAGGCAAGGAAGACGTTAAAACTGACCACCTTCGGGGCGCCTGGGTGGCTTAGTCGGTTAAGCGTCCGACTTTCGCTCAGGTCATGATCTCGCGGTTCGTGGGTTCGAGCCCCGCGTCAGGCTCTGTGCTAACTGCCAGCTCAGAGCCTGGAGCCTGTTTCAGTCTGTGACTCCCTCTCTCTCTGACCCTCCCCTGCTCACGCTGTCTCTCTCTCTCTCTCTCCTAGAAATAAATAAAACATTAAAAAAAAAAACTGACCACCTTCATTGTCAACATTGTCAACATGGTTGCTGATGGAAGCACGAATGTTCTAGAACTCACCCGGTGTTCTGCTGGTCCCGTGACCAGAAAATGGCGCATGTCCAAAGTGCTTTTTCTGAATGTCAGAGTAACAAGGGGGTGACCCAAGGCCACCCAACATACATTCCTGCCTCCCCCCGCCCCCCCCCCCATATCTTAGCTGTGGCCCTTATTAGGCCCACGGCCACTCCTTCTCTATCCCAGGCTATTCCAGACAATCTCAGTAAGTCTTAGACAAGAGGCAGATGGTGAAGGAGACAAAGTCTGTAAGTAACAGCTCTCTATTACATAATGCTAAGCACAGAACCTCCTAGATCAAGCCCTGGAAGCACCTCCCGGCCTATAGCTTCAGAATAAACAACTACTCAAAACAGGCAACAAGTGAGAACATTGTAATTTTTTATTTGATGATCCGTGGGCAATCATGTTAGTAAGTATAACACCAACATATCAGTAAATAGCATGTTGGGGTAGAACCAGATTCCCTAAGATATTTATCATTCATTCACTGCCCTGGAGCTCGTGAACAGCCAGTGTCTACGAAGCATGAGCTGGCCCCGCGGGACACACTTCATAACCTCATCTAGGCCAAACCACTTGTGGAGGTCATGAGTGGTGCTCACCAATACCCAGTTCTCCCTTTTTCCGGACAAGAAATATTGAACTGGGGTTTGAAAGGTGTCATAGGACTAGTTGTGGCCAAAGGAACATGAGTCCCTTGTGGGTCCGATCATGTCACAAATACAGCAAGATCCTGTAGAGTTTCCTTTCCGACACTGCAGTGACCTCCCACGCACACTCAAGATCACACCTCCATCAATTGGGTCCTCGAGTGCCTACGATGAGCAGGGCCCACCTGCTGACCACGCAGGCCACACAGTATGGGAAAGAAAGAATCTGTGTGTAGCCACTGAGATTTGGAGGTGATTTCTCACTGGAACATAACACAACCTATATTGCCGATACGTCGCTGTTTATAAAAGACAGAACCTGACAAAGTCCTCCCCTTCTCAAACTGTCTCCTAAATCAGATAATACAAATAAGCAGAGTTTGTTTCCAAAGTCAGGTAATTCTTTGAAAAGTAGAGGGTGCAGACAGGATAGACCGCTTCAAGCAACTCTGAGGGAAGAGAGAATGAAACAGAATGGCCTTTCAACAATGGTGAAATCTAAACACTCATGTGGAATTTAGCTGAAGAAAAAAAGGTCACCTTCAGACAACAGGTCTAGTACTTATGAAGTAGTGACCTCCCCAGTGAAAGAGGCATTCAATGATCATATGCTCCTCCCTCAGCAGTCCAATGCCACCCTTTGTTCTTCTCTCTCTAGCTTCCTTTGAATTTAATTAGAATCAGGTCTCTAATAAGCTCCCTGAAGGTGGTTCATTTTTATGTCTCCAGACACCCCCCTCCCCCTTGGCATTTTTCACAGTCTGCGATCTATCAGGCGCTTGATAAACATCTGCTGAATGAATTAAATGAACACTGTAGAAAGGACTTGGGCACTGGACGCAAAGGTGGGTCTAATAACCTTCTGGGGCTCCCCCAACCTACAGCTAAACACATTACTGCAGACATCTGGGGGCGGGGAACCTCCACCTAAAAAACAAAACAAAACAAGCATCAATACACTACTTTATTATGATTTATGACTGCACACAGCTTAAAACCACAGGAAACCTAACACCGCACTATGGCTATCTTTGTTCTTGGACGTGTGTTTACATGTGCAGGCAGCTGTTTTCCCATGTGGAATTTTGTGTGTGAGGTATTTATTTTTTCTATTAAAAAAAAAACCACACCCTTTGGTTTCTATTGCATTATTAACAATCCCTATTATCCCATCACGTGGCTTTTCCTCTTGCAGGAACACAGCACACACCCTGCATTATTGCTGACATTAAAATTACTTGTCAAAGTACCTCTCTATCCTAACACCATTACGAATCCGATCTTCCCAAAGCGGTGGCCTTTGTTCTAGCTGAGACCAGATAGATAACTCCCTCACCTCCCCCAGTGATTTCTGGATGCTCTGAGTATAAGGATAAATGCCAGTGTCACTTCTGTGTTGTCGTTTTTTAAAGTCACCTTTCAAAACGCAACCACCCTCGAGGTGAATGACAAATCTTTCAAGTTTGTAAACGTTGCCTTTCAGTGGCTTTGGGGGCGGAAATGGTGACGGGAGAGTCTGCCACAGCCACGGCACTGCTGTGTCTGCAGAGCAAGACCGAGCACAGAAGCCTGTGGCCCTCCGCAATCCCTTCTCCCAGCGAGAGAAACCTTGAGTCCACCCCCATCACCATTCCTAACCTCTGCTTTCTGTGCAGGATGCCAGGGCTCTGCCCTCTAGGAGACAATGCCAAGGCCAAGGTGTCCTGGTGTGTCTGAAGGTTACGTTTTCATTGAGCTCTATCGAGATAACCCCAGATTTCGTCAGCTTGACATCAAAGCAGAACTATCCTTGGAAAGAAAGGTACAGGCCAGAGTTTTTGGGAAAGAACCAACCAACAACCGAAAGATAAAATGCAGCCTGAGAGCCTAATGGTTCATGGCTATGGGAATGGAAACTTAACTAAAGCTCCTGCTTCTCTGTTCTCTTTCCGCTCTCCCAGCTGTCCTCCCTTCCACCTCTCAGTAACACTGCGGGCATGTCCCTCCTGATATTGCAAACACTATTACAATGAAGGTCTGGAGGAGAGACGTTATTTCATAAGAAGGTTACTACATTTGACCAATGCCCTAATTGAGCCCTGGTCAAATTTATAATCAGCCTGAACAGCGATCCCTCTTCAACAAGCGATATCCATAACGAATCACTACAGATAAGAAAGCAGGCAAACATCCAAACCCCACATTCAGATACAATTGCCTCTGTATTGATTATATCAAAATTCCCATCAGCAGAAACCCGGTGTAATTTATTCACCCTCAAACGCACCCTGCCCTCATTGACTTCTTCAAAAGGAACGTTTAAAGTCATTTGCAATTTCCTTCTCGGGAGCGGGAGTCTCAGCAGCCCCCGAGGCTCCTGCACACAAACAGGAAAGGAATGGATGCAGAAACCACCCAAACAGCCCCGTGCAATCACTGCTGGCCCAAATGACCCAGAGACACCCAGCGGAGACCCAGACTACTGGGGGTTACCTGCAGCTGTCACCGAGTCCCTTTCACCCCCTTCTGCGTGATGACATCAAGTGGAAATGGTACGCGCTCGGGAGGCAAGGGCTGACAAGCAGGAAGCACAATTCAGCCCGAGCTTTGTTCAGCCTGCAGTGAAATACATGCAGTAAGGGTTAGATACGCGCAGCAGAGAAAGAAATCCAAGCACCCTCCCCGGCCAGCGGCGGTGGAGTGGGTGCACCGGGAGGCGGAGGAAGGCGGCGGAGGTGTGGGGCGCCCGCCAGCCGCCGAGGGGGCGTAACGCTCCCTAATTGTCTCCATAGGATAAATACCCCCCTCCCCCCACTCCGCTGCAGTCTCCCCCGCCCCCAGGTTCCCGGGTGGTAGAGCTTCTACCAGCAACTGTAACCCCTCAAACGGAAAGAAAGACGAGAAGGCGTAGAATAACATCTTGGGGCAAACCCACACTAGGAAAATATACTAGTAAACCAGGTTATATGGGGATGCGGGGCGCCGGGTCACTCGCCCAGACACACACGGCGGCGCTGCATTCGCAAGCATCCCTTCCGTCGCCCCCGTCCGCCACCTCATCAAGTCACTGTCACTCTGTTTTGCCGATTTCTCTACTCTTTCCAAAACCGTGCGGCGCCCCCCCCGCCCCACCCCCACCCTGGGCGGGCTCGGGGACGGCCGCCTCGCGTGCAGCGTCCCACGCGTCCAGCCTGCTTTGTCCTGCCGCTGCCGTTCCAGCAGCAAGAGCCCCAGGCACGTGGGTCCGCACAAAAGACCCCCAACATCTGGCCCGCCACCGCTCGCTCTCCTCCCGAGAGGGGCCCCGGGGCCGCGGAGCGGCGCGCCAGGGCAACTTCTTGTGGGGCGGGGGGAAGGCGCTCGACCGGGGGCTCGCTAGGGGACCGTCCCGGGGTGCGTGCGGGGTGGGGGCGCCGCTGGGGCGCGCGCGCACGTGCACCCTCAGGGGCGCGCGCTGCGCGGGCACGAGACGCGCTCCCTCGGACCGGAGCTCCAGGGGGCATCCGAGGACTCGGCCGAGGCGCCGACAGCGCCGCTCCCCCGCCCCGGCCGCCAGCCCAACTCCGCCAGCGCTCCGGAGACACGCAACTCCGGGGACCCCCCCCTCCCCGGCGCCCGGGGGCTGCCCCGCCGCTGCCGGCGCTCCCCTCCCCGGGACCCCTGCGGCCCACCTCCCCCATCCACTGTCCAAAAGGCGCCCCCCGATACTCGGGGCGGTGGCACCCCTTCCCCGCTCCCCTGGCTGCGGGCGCGGCCGCCGCGGGGGCGAAGACATCCATCCCTTCGCGCCCCTCTCGCCGCCCCCCGACCCGGGAGGGCCGGAGCAGAGAAACAAACCGAAAGTCACCGACCTCTCTCCGCAGCGGGCTCGGGCGCTCCCTACAGAGGCGGCGGCGGCGGCGGCAGCATCGCGGGGTGGTCCCGGCGCGCCCGCCACCCGCTCCGCCAGACGCGCGCAGCGGGCTGCGGGGCGGGCGCGGGGAGCGCGGCGTCGGCGCCCGCAGCCCCGGCTCCCGGCTCGGCCCTGCGGGAGGCGCCCCACCTGCGCGCCGCCCTCGGCGCTCCGGGGAGGACTCCGCGCAAGGCGCTCGGCTCCGAGCGGGAGCTTTTTGTGTCACCGCCCAGACTAAGGCACCGAAGGGGGTGGGGGCGGGAGGCCGGGCTCCGCTCCCCGCGGCACCGCCCCTCCCCGGCGGCTCCACCTCCTCCGACACCTCCACCCTCCCCCCCCTCCCCCGTCCCCGCGGCGGCGGGTCCGGGACGCGCGTCTGTCAGTCCCGCCTCGCCGCACACCGACACCCCGGGGCGCAGAGCCGCCCACCCTGGCTCGCGCGCTCCCTCGGCCGGGACCTCGGAGGTGTCTTCCCGCCGCGCACGGGTGGGACCTGGGCGGCGATCAGGTGTGAAGAGGCCGCGCTCGGCCGGCCGGCTCCAAGGCAGAGCCGGGGTGGGAGCAGAGGCTGACGGGGACCGCTGTGGCTCTGGCGACCGGGGGCCCGAGCCAGGGAGTTGGTATCGCCACGTTTCCAGAAACTGCCCCTGGGAGCCGCGTCACCGTAGATACTTTTTGGCTGCCTCTAAAAGTTCACGTAATCCAAGCGGGGGCGGGGGGGAGCTCCTGCTTTCGTGGAGGGGAGGACGCGTCCAAAGAGGCCGGAATAGATTCCCCCCCATAAACCTGCACACCACCGCCTCGCTCCCTGGCAGAGGTCCGGGGAGGAGGGAGGGGTAGGGGCACGCCCTGAGGGTCGTACCGCAGGTGCGAACCACCGCGGCCCACTGTAGTCTCCACCTTGAAACCTAACTCCCACCTTGGGGACGTGCTTAGAATGGACTAGTTCCTCCAAGAAAACGTAAACACCTGATCTCTTGCCTCTTGTGACTGCAAAATTGGGGACTGGAGGACGGGGTGTCGCTGGCGGAGCCTGGTGGTATCCATGCTCTCTTTTTAAAGGATTTCTATGCAGAATGAAGATCCAGAACTCTACTCTAGGACTCTGGTAAGGAGAAGCCTTGGCCAACCAGCACCACGTTGTCACAAGTCAAGTAACAGAGCATATGCAGTCAGCCTTTCCCGCTGTCGGGATGGAGCGGTCTTTCTGTCCTGTCCTGTCCAAGGGCAAAGAGCTCGCTCCCATTCTGACCTTTCCCGATAGCTCATTGAAGTGCTTCTGCCAAGAAAGGAAAGCAACCGCTGTGGACCAGCGAGGGGGCCTCTGTATGACCTTCTAAACCTCAAAATGGACTCAGTGGACCCTCCTTGCCTTGCTCCACGAGTAAAACCTGTTACTGGTCTTTCCAAATGTGTTGTCACGAAGCACATACAGAAAAAAGCTGTCACCAAGGGACAGCTTTATAGCCTGATGGCTGTCAGGTCTCTCCTAATTGAAGTGTTCACTTGGCCACCCCTTTTCCCTTTGTGCCCCAAAGTTCCTCACTGTACACCTGGCAGGAGTGAAAACTAGACGTGGGCTTTAAAAGCCTCGGGTACTCTTGAAGTACAAGACTTCAGGAGTCTTTCTTTTCGGTCAATTTCAGGGCAGAAAAAAAAACATTTTTTTTTTCAATGCGACACTAACGAGAGTATTGAATCTCTGGTGTTGACATGGAGCGTGGAATAAGATGGTAAGCTATCACACCCCAAAATTTTACTAGGAACGTTGGGCCTATAAATAATTTGATTATACAAGAGTGACTTTAAAGCCTACTTTTAAGAAGCTAGTTTCAGGGACCCGTAATTATTCTAAAAGATTTGAACTCTTTTTTTTTTTTTTCAGCTGCTTTCAAAACAACTCCTTGGGCGGAGTCCAGCACTCGGCGTGGTGTGGGGTCACTTCCATCCTTACTCACTCGTTCCCGCCGGCTGGTGGTTTCATTCACACGACATCATGGGTGTTCTGCCTTCTGTCCAGTCTTGTAAAGCTGTCACGTAGAGAAGGCTAATTAACTGGGGCAGACTGGGAGAGGCCAGCGCTAACACTGGTTGGGGGCACGCCGGGGCAGCAACCGCTTGAGTCAGGGGAGAGACAGTGGAAGAGCCTGCAGTAAGGCCGGGCCCGGCGGTGTTCGGCGCTGCAGGCTGGCGGGCAGCACGGTCAAAGCCTCTGGCCTCACGTTCCACACCGATCCGCTAGGGCCCGTCAGGATGGGCGCGCGTCCTGGGCAGCAAGATAAAGATCAGATATTGATGAATCCACTGGACAAATGTTCTTTGAGTTTGGCCTAGGATCAGAAGAGAGCAGAAAACAGAGCGAAATCCCTGCCCTCACAGGACTCGAATAGAGAAAGCAGAGAACATAACAATCTAACAAATAAATAAAATAGATTGCACGATGGAGGGTGAACAGGCAAAGGGGGGCAGAGCAAGCAGGAGAAGGGGTGACGAAGTCTCTGGGCGGCAAGAGGTCTAAAAGGTTGGTTCAGGGGCCAGAGAGGGCCCCCACTGAGAAGGTGCCCTTGGCGGAGCCCGCCACAGGAAGTGAGGGAACAGGGCGGGCAGTGGGCCCTTATCAACAGAGCACAAGAGGGGCGCCTGGGTAGCTTAGTCGGTTGAGTGTCCGACTTTCGCTCAGGTCATGATCTTGCGGTTCGTGGGTTCGAGCCCCGCGTGGGGCTCTGTGCTGACTGCTGGCTCAGAGCCTGGAGCCCCTTTCAGTCTGTGACTCCCTCTCTCTCTGACCCTCCCCTGCTCACGCTGTCTCTCTCTCTCTCTCTCCTAGAAATAAATGAAAACATTAAAAAAAAAAAAAGAGAGCAGAAGAGATGGGTCTGGACTTCCCACAGGCAAAGGTCGAAAGATGAGGACTGGGTCACAAAGTCATTCAGACTGGTGACATTGACTGATGCTTAGTCACCTGAGGTGGAACTAAAGCTCTTTAAATCCTGACAAGCTAGGCTCTTACTCATCTTTGTACCCACAGCATTGAGCACAGGTACCCAGCAAGTGTTTATTGGCCTGAGCCCTTGAATCTCTGAGAACGCAGGGTGGGGATGAGATCAGTGTGACCCCATAATCCAAAGGACACCCCTTCTATAGGGGATGACACTTCCACAAAAGAATGTGATGATGTCTTTCATGGATTTTGTGACTGTCTTACTGATCTTTGAGGGCAGGGATTATCTTTCACCTTCTACTTGGAGCGCCTAACACATGAAGAAGAAAAAACAGAAAGAGGGAAGTAAGGGGAGGGGAAGAGAAAGAAAGAGGGAATCAGAACAAGGAACAAGCAAATGCTGCTGGGTGCTTACAGCCCCAAAAGATCTTAATCCAGCCCAATAAGGAAGGTGAGCTTTCTGTTTAACGTGTATGAGTTTTACGTGTTAAAACTGCATCTTGAAACCAAATTACGGGAACAGTTGCACACTTAAAAACAGGTGGATTCAGGGGCACCTGGGTGGCTCAGTTGGTTAAGCATCCGGCTTCGGCTCAGGTCATGATCTCATAGCTCCTGGGTTCGAGCCCCGCGTCGAGCTCTGTGCTGACAGCTCGGAGCCTGAAGCCTGCTTCAGATTCTGTGTCTCCCTCTCTCTCTGACCCTCCCTCGCTCACACTCTGTCTCTCTCTGTCTCTGTCAAAAATAAGTAAACATTTTAAAAAATTTAAAAACAAGTGGATTCTATGGTATGTATATTATACCTCAGTAGAGTTGTTTGAAAACATCGAAGTAGCACCCCACAGTCAGCCAGCTTTCACACGCTGTCAGTGACGAGCCAAGGAGCCATATTTAACCAAACACATTATCATGCTTCCTGATAGATAATTAAACCAAATTGATTTGTGTGAAATAACAGAAAATGTCTTTTTGCTCTCTGCCCCCGGTTCCTGGTACAGAGCTCCTGAAACCCTTGTAATTTCCTAAGTGATAAAAGGCACCAGGAGCATCTTTTGTTCTCATATTTGGCCTTTGACTCCAGTTCCTGATGCTGAATTCCTAAACCCCTGAGGATTTCCCAGGTGACAGGGATGGCTTCTGTTCTAATGCGTGACTCTTGGTGGCTCCCGGCTGAGTGTTGGTCACCAGAAAGACCAAGCCATGAGGAGGAGCTTGGAATTTTCAGCCCCACATCCCCTTCTCCGGGGAGGGGAGAGAGGCCGGAAGTGGATTCAATGATCAAGCAAGTCTGTGTGATGACGCCTCCATAAACATCCCCAAAGCTCCTGGGTCTGTGAGTATGTAGAAGCGTGAGGGGAGAGGTGCACCCAGAGGAGGCATGGGAAACTCCCAGCCCCTTCCCACCGACCTTGCACTTCACATCGCTTCTATCTTGGATGGTGATCAGTATCCTTAACATAGCCTTTTATAATAAACTGAAAAACAGTAAGTAAACTTTCCTTGAGTTCTGTGAGCCACTCTGATGAAGTAATTGAAACTGAGGAGGAAGTGATGGGCCATAAACTTCTGCTTTATGGCCTGCCGGTGGTCAGGTGCGCAGGTGACCACCTGGAATCGCAACTGGCATCGGGGACAGAGGACAGCAGGCTTGTAGGGCTGAACCTTCGACCTGTGTGATCTGGCTGTGTCTCCAGGTAGTGCGAGAACAGAGCTGAATTGCAGGACACCCAGCTGGTGTCACAGAGAATTGCTTGTTGTAGGAGGAAAAAAAAAAAAAACCAACCCACACCTTTGGTGACCAGAAGAGTCAGAAGTAGAGTGGTCTGTGTGAAAGTGAGGGAGGAAGAGTGAGTTTTTCTCACTCAATTTGCAAATTTACTTTTCCCTTATGTGATATTTGCCACTTTAAGGCATGTATAATCTTTCTAAAAGTCTACAGAAAGAGTCTTAAACTATAGATAGTCTAGATAGTTTACCGATAATGACTTCTCTACAGTCTTCTCTAAATTCTCTAAAGAGAATGCACATTTCAAAACTGGTTTTTATTTGGGGGCTCCACTTAAGCCAATTCCAACAGACTAATGATTCTGATAAGGTATTAATCTAAGTGAGAAAGGTACTATATTTGATCCATTGTTAAATCTCTTTACCCACTTAGAACCGGGTACTCTCTGTCTAAGGACAATGAAACCTTATCAGGAACAAAATACTGAAGTATTCTGGAAGCCCCAAAGGATTTTCAAAGACAAACTATATCTAGATTGCCTTTCTAAAAGTAGTGATGGACTGAACAAAGACAACTTGTTGTTGTTTTTTAACCTCATCTTTGACAGGGACAGCAGACATTATAAAACAGCCGTCTCGAGTCACGTGAGCGTAGTCAGGGGGTAATAGTCAACAGGTTTAACCAGCTGTAGGCCTGGCATCCACCAATTTGTTTGGATGATGACCATAAACAGTGTAGCCATTTGGTGTGTCCTGGCTGACTGTCAGCCTTGGACTATGATACCAAAGTCCTCTAGACCCCGCTCAACAGCAGGTATCTGCTGGGTTCTCATCCCATTTGTACAGTTTGGGGTTGAGCAAGATCTCATATCCACTGGTCAGGTGCTAACGTCTGCTGCGAGTACAGTACAGGGAAATCATTATCAACTAAATTCAATCCCTCATACCGTACAATCAACGTGAGACACCGTTCTCACTGCCTAATGGGCTGGCAGGACCCCTTTCGATCGGCCAGGGGAGATTTGGAATATGTAGGTCTTCCCTTACCCGCTGTCTCTCCCCTCCATCACCTGTCCTGTTCTCTTTCCCTACAAGGGTATCTTGATCCATTTGTTCATCCACGCCCATCAATCACTTCCCTCCCTATCTTTCCTTTCCATCAGCTGTCAGGTTCCTGGAACCCACTCGTCTCCCCTCTGCAGGGCCCTACACATGCTGATCCAGGGGCCAGATGGTGCGGTGGTGCAGCTCTGAGCCAGGAGAAAAGGAAAACAAGAACAAGGAGGCTCCACCATCACTGCCAAGACCCAAGTCCGAATCTACTACTTCGTCCTACTGGCCCACGAAGCTGGCTCCAGTCCTTCTGGAATTCATCCTTCTGGACTCCATTCCTAGCCTGCATCTTACTCAAGCTGACCTGTTACCCCTTTACCTGATCCAAGTCCAGACCCGACTTCACCCACCCTTTCTTCCCACTGTCTTGCTCTGAGTCACAGTCATTCTGAGCTGCAGTCTCTCCAGCACAAGGGAAGCAAACATCTGTTTCAGGCCCTTCTGGATCCAGAGGGTCAAATCAGGGCACCCTCTAGTGGTCAGGAAGAGAGGTGTCAACCTCAGGCTGGCATCACCTAGAGGTCAGAGCCTTGTAGAGGTCAGGATTGTGCGATGCTGAATAGGACGTTCTCGCCATACTTCCTACCTCTTTTTGCTTTAATGTCTTTCCTCTGCTCTTACTTCTCTCCCTCCCGGCGGGTGGAGTGTGCTGGGAAGGGAGATGGAGTAGAGCATCCTCCACTCCTTTCTCAACCTTTCTGCTTCACTGTGTCCACAGCCGTCTGGCAAGTTCGCATATTTGACTGTTCTAAAGAACCCAGATTATTCTGCTACAGGGCAAGAGGACCTCAAGATAGCCATCAAGTCCAAAATCAGAAAAGACTTCTTTTTTTGTTAGTGAACAGTTATTGGTCTGTGTACCAGATAGCGTTGCTGACCATAACCTACAGTATTTCACCCATCCTCAGAAGACCCTTAGAAATAGTATGATCACTCTCTCTGTCTCTCTCAGAAATAAATAAAACATTTAAAAAATCTTTTAAAAAGAGGGTGCCTGGGTGGCTCAGTTGGTTAAGCGTCCGACTTTGGCTCAGGTCATGATCTCATGGTTTGTGGGTTCGAGCCCCGCGTCAGGCTCTGTGTTGACAGCTCAGAGCCTGGAGCCTGCTTCAGATTCTGTGTCTCTCTCTCTCTCTGACCCTCCCCTGCTCACGCTGTCTCTTTCTGTCTCTCTCAGAAATAAATAAAACATTAAAAAACATTTTTTAAAGAAATAGTATGATCACCCCACTTTACAGAGAGGAAACTGATGCCTACACCACTGACAGACCTTGCCCAATAAGACTGGACCAGTAAATGGTGAACACAAACTTAACCCAGGTCTGCCAAACCCGAAGCCCTTCCCTAACTATCTGCACCAAGATTTCTGCCATGGACCGCAGTCTCCAGGCAATTCCACTGGATTTGGCTTAAATGCCTCTCAGCCTCTTCCAAGCAGCTCCTGTTGTGGCCCAAGGTCAGCAAGTGGATTCTAAGCATGACGCAGTGGCTCATAGTACTTCAGGGCCCCAAATCTCCCCAGATTTCAAATGGATCTGTTCTTCCTCTCCTCACCCTCACACTTTCTTTGTACCTTATGCAGCTATGTGACCTATATTTATAATTGTCAATCCCCAAAGATTTGGTGCTTTCAAGTTTCCAAGGCTGTATACATCTGTCTCTCACCATGATCTTCTGTCCTTTCAGTTTATTTATTTATTTTGAGAAGGGGGATGGGGGGAGAGAGAGAGACAGAGAGACAGAGAGACAGAGAGAGAGAATCCCAGGCAGGCTTGGCACTGTCAGCCCAGAGCCCAACACAGGGCTCAAACCCACAAACTATGAGATCATGTCCTGAGCTGAAATCAAGAGTCGGACACTAAACAAACTGAGCCATCCAGGCTTCTGTCCCTTCAAATGGACCCTTCTGTCCCTTCAAAGCTCACTCAGATTTCTCCAACCAGATTCATTTTTACTTTCTGTGAATTCTTATGACCTACCATTGTTCTTTTATTTCGAACTCTGTGCACTCTGCCTTACGTCATAGCGAGCGCTATGTGCACATCAGCACAGCCTTAAAGACTAGAACTCTTGTTTATTCCTTTCATCCACTCCCCCCCAACACACATACACACCTCACATCATGCAGACTAGAGGGCTCATGCCTGCACATGATCAGTGCTTAATAAGTGCTCATTTTAATGACCAGTCAGGAGTTTCTATTTTCGCTTCCGGAGTCACGCTTCTTAGCTCCCGATATCAGCTCTCAGAGATTTTCCCTAAGTTGTTTCTTCAGGAACCTGTTATAGCCCAGCTGTTCCAGCCCAGCCAAAATGGGATTTAGGGTTATTTTCCTAAACCCTCACTGGGGAGCGAGGTGGGTACGGTGGGTAAAGAATTACGACATGACCTGAGATTTCTCACTCTGAGCTTCAGGAATATGGACTTTCTAATAGCCATTCTTACCCTATGTTATGGGTTGAAATACATCCTCTCAAAATCTGTATGTTGAACTCTTGGGGCACCAGGTGACTCAGTCAGTTAAATGTCTGACTTTGGCTCAGATCATGATCTCATGGTTCATGACTTTGAGCCCCACATTGGGCTCTCTGCTGTCAGCACGGATCCTGCTTCAGATCATCTGTCCCCTTCTCTCTCTGCCCTCCCCCGCTTGTACGTGTTCACACGCTTTCTTTCTCTCAAAAATAAACAAACATTTTTAAAAAGTTTTATGAAGTCTTAAGCTCCAGTACCTCAGAACATAATCATATTTGGAGAAGGGTCTTTGTAGAGGTAGTCAAGTTAAAAGAAAGTATTAAAGTGGTCGTAATCCAATGACCCATGTCCCTGTAAGAAGGGGACATTTGGACACAGGCACATAAGAAGAAAGATGATGTGAAAACAGGCAGGAGATGGCCATCCCCAAGCCAAGGAGAGAGGCCTGGAACAGATCCCTTCTTCACAGCCCTCAGAAAGACCCAACCTTGCCAAGGCCTCGGCCTCAGCCTTCCAGCCTCCAGAACGGTGAGCTGATATATTTCTGTTGTTTAATCCATCCAGTTCGTGGCCCTTTCTTATGGCAGCCCTAGCACACTAATGTCCCTCAGGACTCCCGTTCACATGGAATCGGATACCACACCCATGGTGGGATATCCAGGTGCCATGTACTTACCTACACTGGGTAAGCTAAAAAAAGATAACCAAGCAGGGACACCCAGATGGCTCAGTCGGATAAGCATCCGACTCGATTTCCACTCAGATCATGATCTCTCAGTTCCTGAGTTTGAGCCCCGCATCGGGCTCAGTGCTGACACCACAGAATCTGCTTGGGATTCTCTCTCCCTTCTCCCTCTCTGCCCCTCCCCTGCTCCTTCTCTCTCTCTCTCCCTCAAAATAAATAAATAAGCTTAAAAATTACCTCTTTAAAAATAAATAAATAAAATGATAACCAAGCAAATGCTCACTTATATGCTTGGGAGAAGAAGAAGAGTAATGATGGCTACCATTTATGAAGCACTTATTGTGTGAGTAATGAAGTAATGTTTAATACAATAATGTGTAGAGTCACTCTGGTAGGTACTTTGCCAACATTACCTAACTTACTCCATCCACCCAGCTGGGATAGGTATTGTTACCCTCAGTTGGAGAAACTGAGACTCAGAGATATTTATGTAAGTTGCCCAGGATCATACTTCTGGCAAGATTCAATGTTTGCTTATGACCTGTTAGTCTATTTTTTATCTTCTTCCACGTAGCATATCCCTTCTTTCGTTCCAGCATCCACCTTACTCCACATGACTTCAATCACCTGCCTTGTCACGTGGTCACTTGAGGTCGTGCCATTTCTCTTGCCAGGATTGGTTTAGGGATGAAAACATGACACAGTTCTGGATAATGAGTCACAAGAGGAAGTTGGCTGGAAGGCTTCTAGAAAAGAATTCTTCACTCTGGGAAGAAATAGGTCCCTTTCTTTGCTGCTGGATGTTGCCTGATCTGCATACGGTGTCAGGATGGGGGCAGCTTCCCAGAGAACATTCTAAAGGTGAGAGGAGGGTAAAGGACAAGGCTGATGACATCGCTTTGCACGCTAACCAATCCTAGAAGTGCTCTCCCTCCATATTTATCCCTTCCAGGAGATAAGATTCTTCCTATCGTAGGAGACACTTTGCACTGTTTTCTGCTACCTTTAGCCAAATCATCCCAATATGCCACTTCTACAAGTATGCTTTCATTTTCCACGGGGAGTGCAGTCTTTAGATGAGAAACTAATTACGTCAAATGGATGCCACACTGAGTTTCAAAGGCCTAGCAGAAACAGCATTTTTCCTTACTGTGATAAAATGCACATAACATAACATTTACCATCGTAGGGGAACCTGGGTGGCTCAGTCGGTTAAGCATCCGACTTCAGCTCAGGTCATGATCTCACGGTTCGTGGGTTCGAGCCCCACGTTGGGCTCTGTGCTGACAGCTAGCTTACAGCCTGGAGCCTGTTTTGGATTCTGTATTTCTCTCTCTCTCTCTGACCCTACCCTGCTCATACTGCCTCTCTCTCTCTCTCAGAAAAAAAAATTTATCATGGTAGCCATTTTTAAATGTGTGGTTCAGTGGCATTAAGTGCATTTACACTGTTGTGCAAACATTCCTCTATCCATCTCCAGAACTCTGTCACCCCAAATTGAAACTCCGTATCCATTAAACAATACTAATGGATGACTGCCATCTACTTTCTGTCTCTAGGAAATTGACTTCTCTAGTACCTCGTGTAAGTGGAATCATACATTTGTCCTTTTGTGTCTTATTTCACTGAGTCTAATGTTTTCAAGGTTCATCCATGTTGTAGGATGTATCAGAATTTCCTCCCTTTTCAAGGCTGAATAATATTCCATTGTATGGATATACCACCATTAATTTATCCACTCATCAAATAGACATTTGGGTTGTTTTTACTTGTTTCCTGTTGTGAATTATGCTGTTATAAGTGTGGGTGTTCAAGTATCTTTCAAGTGCCTGCTTTCAATTCTTTTGATATATACCTAGAAGTGCAACGCTGCATCATCTAGAAATCCTACTTTTTAATTTTCTGAGAAATATCCATGCTGTTTTTCACAGCAGTTGCACCATTTTACATTCCCACCAATAGTGCACAAGGGTTCCAATTTCTCCACATCCTTGCCAACACACATTTCTGTCTCTCTTTTTTACAATAGCCAGTCCAGTGGTCGTGAAGTAGTACCTTGCTGTAATTTTGATTTGTATTTCTCTAATGATTAGTGATGTTGAACATCCTTTCATGTGCTTATTAGCCATTTGTAGGTTTTGTTTGTTGGAGAACTGTCTGTTCAACTCTTTTGCCCATTTTTGAATTAGGTTGCCTATTTTTTGTTTTTATTGTACTTCAGGCATTCTTTGTTCTTCTGAGATTATATTTAACTAAAATGAAGCATTTAGATGAGCTTTTATAGATGGTCAGCTTCTTGGTTCACTTACCTCTGGTTCGTCTTTGTATCACCCCAGAGCTGTAGCTCCATACTATCCTATGGCAGAAATAGGCAGAATATGTTGGCTGGCTAGACATCTGGATGCAGATGAACCATTATTTAGTAAATAGAAGATAAGGTTACAAAAGTAATCTGGGTTTCAATCTGAGAATGTGTCAGCTTGATGGAAAATGGAAAGTAGGATAGTCTTTGAGCATGAACATAATTTAGAAAAGCCGACGTGACCCTGGTGCGCAGGAGGAATTGGAGGCAGAGGTCCTGGAGGCAAGGGTCACAGCTACAGAGTCCTAGTGCCTGTAAAAAGTGATTAGGGCTGGAATCAGGCTGCGAGCAGCAGGAGTGTGATCATCATAATAACAGTGCCTAGTTCTTTACAGCTACCATGCGTTTTCACAGCACTATTTCATTTGCCTCTTCAATAATTCTGCTAGGAAAGTTTTATCACCTTCTATAGAATTGCAAATTGATTCTCAGAAAGTGTGAATGATTTCCCCAGGTCAGAGTAATTAAAGGCTAGGTCAGCATCAGATCCCCAGAGAATGCTGTTTCTCATCCACCAGTACCACCAGACTACACGTTAGAGGCACAGGATAAACTCCCAAACAATAAGATGTCTAGGCCCCACCCCCAGATATTCTGACTTATTTGGTCTTCAGTGAGGACCTAGATGAGAGAGTTCGTGACAGCTCCCCAGGGATTCTAACCTGCAGCCAGGCTGAGAACCTCTGGAGAGGGAACGGGAGGCAGAGATGATGAGATCCAATGACTAACTGGAGAAAAATACCAAGGTGATGACAAGGTCTTCAGCCAGAGGGACTACCCTTCCCAAGAACCTCATCTCACCAGTGTTGAATTATATGCACACACCTGCAACAGCTGCATTCAGAGTTAGAATCAATGGAAAATGGCTGCTTTTAATGGGATCTCAAATAGTCATCCCCAGATGGTAACAGGCAAGTGTAGGACACATGTCGGGGAGAGGGGACGAGTAACTCTAAAGATAGCAATGTAGACAATACTTCCTCTGCATTGTCCCGCAGACTTCCATTCAATGGCATTAACTGGCGTCCTTGGAAACATTCCACAAGAGACTTCCCCTTTTGGATTCGCACAACTTTTCCCAGTGAGTGGTCCATGGGAAAACAACCAGTAGCAGTGCCATCCTTGACGTTTAAGGTGGTCAGTTATGGAGGATGACTGGAGGGGAAGATGAATTTAGGAACCAAAACTATTTGAGATAATGCTGGCATATCCAGGTGGAAAAGATCAGCAAGCATCTGGAGGTGAGGGACTGAATCACTAAGGTTAGGTCTGGATTAGGTTTTAAAGCAAACCAGGTAGAAACTGGTTAAAATTTAGATGTGAATGAGATCACCAAGCAATTTCATAAAGAAAGAGAAGGGGTCCAAGGAGCAAATGACTGCCCTTAGTGATCTAGACAAGAAAGGGGATCCACACGGGTGTTTCACTGTGTCAGCCCACCTTACCTGCTTCACCTCCCACAAGTCTCTCATTTGCATCATAGATGCAGATCGTGGAGATTGTCCCTTGCCCTGAACATGACCTTCACTTTTCTATCTCTCTGTCCTTTCTCCTGAAATGTTTCTTCTCTCTCCTCCATGTGCACATATATGCCCAGTTCTCTACAAGACTCATTGCAAATGCCATGCCCCTCCTTTGGAGGAGTTTACTCTATTCCCATGGGGATATGACCTCTCTTTCTTTTAACCCTCATCACATGTCTTTGTAAAGCTCTTGTGCAATATAATGGTTGCCTATTGCTGTGTAACACATTACCCCAAAATTAGAAGCTTCAAAAAAACCAAAAACCAAATATTATCTCTCATTATTACTGGGGAGTGGGAATCCAGGAATGTCTGAGCGAGGTGGTTCTGGCTCTGGATCTTTCATGTAGTTGTCAGGTGTCAGCTGGAGCTGAGAAAGTCTGAGGTAGTGCCCGGAAAAATGTTATATATGTAACACAGATAAGAGCTGTCTGGGGATTAAGAGTACATAAAAAAGGGGTAGTAATGTCTCCATAAGTAGGTGGAAAGGACATAGCACCCCCCACCCTGGATAGAGGACCTGAGAGCTACAAATAATCAGCCAAGCTTCTTTTTCTCCCTCTAGGTCCTCACCAGAAAAACCTCTCTGCAGCTTCTCCCTGCCAGCTTCCTGGAGGCTGGTCCTGCTCTCCACTCTTCCGTACTCAGCACCAGAGATGCTCAAAGTGTCAGCCACACCCCAACTCTTACGTTGTTGGTGAAGGCAAAAGAAGGGATGTCATAATAGAAGCTCTGGTCTGAGAAGCCATTACTCTGCCTTTGTTCTCCACTCTTCCTAACCAGCCTTAGGATGAAGCTGACTTCTGCTGAGACAAGTCAGAGAATCTTGATGAGAGCTTTGAAATTCAAACCCAATGCAACCTCTTTAACATCATAGATCTCATCTGCTCACACCTCTACACCTTCCTCAGAGTATGTTCTCCAAGAAGATTTAAGAGTTTGCATTTTAAGAAAGAAAAGAGGGAATGAGTATGAGGTACTGGAGTTGGTAAGAGTACCTGAGTCCTTTTTTAATTCAAATTTTATACTAGTTATTCAGACCTGTATTTTATTTAACCTCTTTTCAATGTATTTTTTTATCAACATAGTTTTATTTTATTTAAACCCAAGTTAATTAATATATAGCTTAAATGGTTTCAGGAGTAGAATTTAGTGATTCACCACTTACATATAACACCCTGTGCTGATCTCAACAAGCACCCTCCTTGATACCCATCCCTCATCTAGCCCATCCCCCACCCACTACCCCTCCAGCAATCCTCAGTTTGTTCTCTGGATTTAAGGGTCTCTTATGGTTTGCCTCCCTCTCTGATTTTATCTTATTTTCCCTATGTTCATCTGTTTTGTGTCTTAAATTTCACAAAATAATGAAATCATACGATATTTGTCTTTCTCTGACTGACTTACTTTGCTTAGCATAATACATTCTAGTTCTACCCATGCTGTTGCAAATAGCAAGATTTCATTCTTTTTCACTGTTGAGTAATATTCCATTGTATATATACATACCACATCTTCTTTATCCACTCATCAGTTAATGGATATTTAGGCTCAATCCATAATTTGGCTATTGTTGATAGTGCTGCTATAAATATTGGGGTGTATGTGGCCCTTCAAATCAGCACTTTGTATCCTTTCGATAAATACCTAGTAGTGCAATTGCTGGATCAAAGGGTAGTTTCATTTTTAATTTTTTGAGGAACCTCCATACTGTTCTTCAGAGTGGCTGCACCAGTTTGCATTCCCACCAACAGTGCAAAAGTGTTCCCCTTTCTCTGCATCTTCACCAACATCTGTTTCCTGAGTTGTTAATTTTAGCCATTCTGACAGGTGTGAGGTGGTATCTCATTATGGTTTTGATTTGTAGTTCCCTGATGATGAGTGATGTTGAGCATCTTTTCAAGTGTCTGTTAGCCATCTGGATGTCTTCTTTGGACAAGTGTCTGTTCATGTCTTTTGCCCATTTCTTCATTTGTTTTTTATGTGTTGAGTTTGATAAGTTCTTTATAGATTTTAGATACAGTACCTGACTCTTCTAAACACTTATCAGTGCAGTGCAGGTGAGAGCCAAGACTATCTCAAAGGAGCAGCAGCATTAAAAAAAAGTATCTGAGGCTGGTAGAAACTACCAATGAGGAAGATACTGTAGAGTTAAGAAAGAAATCTAGAGTTGGAAAGAATTATATATTTGACTAACTTATGTAGAAAGGTGGAATTAACAACTGTATTTGTTTAAAAATACTAGTTTACATGTGTCCATGGAATACACACACACATATGTGTACAGGTACAGGTATGTATATACATACACACACACAAATAGTTAAGTATGTAGGAAGAAAAAAAGATAATTTCAACAAATCACAGATAGAAAATAATACTATAGGTCACATTCTCTTTTATCAATAAAAATAAAACAGTAATAGAAGTTTAAACAAAAAACACTCCACCACCTGACAACTAATACATATTCTATTATGTTAGTATAAAAATATAAACTATTTAGAAAAAACAGAAATTAGAACCACACATATTAAAACTTAAGGTATTTAGCCAAAATTATGCCCAGAAACAAATTTGATGTTTTAAAAGCTTTCACTGTTATTCAAGAAAGGTTGAAAAAAGAAAATCTAGTCATTTGAATGTGGAAGCTAGAAAAAATATTATAAGATACCTAAAATAAAGAAAAGGAAGAAAATAATAGAGGTAAAAATCCCAAATTAATAAAATTAGGGATTGGTCAACAAATTCAAGCACTTTATATGTGAGAAAAAATAAGCAAAATAGTCCATATCTGAAAAATTAAATGAAGAAAAAAATAAAAACAACAACACATATTTCGAACAGGTAAAGTATGTAACAATACATATGGAGGGGAACTTAAACAGATTAGCATAGGCTTGTATACACAGTTTTCACGCCATATTTAAGTCTTGAATTTCAAAATCTAGCAATTTTCTGAAAAAATGTAAATTTTCAAAATCGAAACTAGAAATACCACAATGTACTAGTAAAGCAATAACAAGAATTATCAAAGAACTACTTCCCAATAAGGCTCCAGAACCAGATCATTTACTAATAGAATCAAGTTCTCAAAGGAATAAGATTCACATCCTCCATATTCGTTCCGGGGCACGTGAAAAAGGCAATTGCTCCATTTATTTGTGATCCTTCCCTTCATTTTCTTTTGCCCCCATCTTTCACCATTTATTTATTTTATTGGTCTTTTACACTCAGTTAACCTCGTATTCTATCAAACTTGCAGCCTCACAAAAGCCATTTCAAAAGTGTTTTTGCTTCTGAGGAGTTTTGAATAGGCTGTGACACAGGTTTACAGATGAGGAGAAAAGAAGACAATGTTTTTCTCATCCTTTTCAGAATCGAAACTTTCAGTAATAAGTATCTATAATGTGGGTGACTCTATCCTGTGTTTCTTTTTTTTTTAACACAGACAAAACCTTATCCTGTCTTTTTGTATTTTAATTTTAATACATATTTTTTTTTGGCTTACTTTAGCTTATTTGATGTCCTTCCCTCTTAAAAAATCTCTGCTCAGGGGCGCCTGGGTGGCTTAGTCGGTTAAGCGTCCGACTTTCGCTTAGGTCATGATCTCGCGGTTCGTGGGTTCGAGCCCCGCGTCGGGCTCTGTGCTGACTGCCAGCTCAGAGCCTGGAGCCTGTTTCAGTCTGTGACTCCCTCTCTCTTGACCCTCCCCTGCTCACGCTGTCTCTCTCTCTCTCTCCTAGAAATAAATAAAAAAATATATTAAAAAAAAAATCTCTGCTCATACTCAAAGGACTAGGCCAAAATCTTGATGTTGCAATTCTTATATTTGCAAAGACTTTATAACCATGAATGCTGTTCCTTACCAGTATTTGTTTCTGAATACCAGCTGTTGAATATTCAGAACCATCCCCCTGGAAACAAGTCAGAGTTATCTGAGAAGAAGTTGCCATCATGACGGGCATACTCACTGGAAACTTGAACAACCTGGAAATCTTAGAAATATTTCCAATTTGCAGAACTGTATTCACCAATTTCAAGGGTAAAACTAGCGAAAGGAAAATTGTGCCACCATCCTTCTCTGTTGTGCCTCTTCCACGGGGGTAGGTGGGACGAGTCCTTTCTCTACCCAGCCACAATGATTTGAATCCTTCCAGGGGCGCCTGGGTGGCTCAGTTGGTTAAGCATCCGACTTTGGCTCAGGTCATGGTCTCACAGTTCATGGGTTTGAGCCCTGCATCAGGCTCTGTGCCGACAGCATGTAGCCTGCTTCAGGTCCTCTGTCCCCCTCTATCTCTGCCCCTCCCCTACTTGTGTTCTCTTTCTCTGTCTTTCACAAAAGTAAATAAATAAACTTTTAAAAAGATGAATCCGGGGCGCCTGGGTGGCTTAGTCGGTTGGGTGTCCGACTTTCGCTTAGGTCATGATCTCGCGGTTCGTGGGTTCGAGCCCCGCGTTCGGCTCTGTGCTGACTGCCAGCTCGGAGCCTGGAGCCTGTTTCAGTCTGTGACTCCCTCTCTCTCTCTGGCTCACGCTGCTCTTGGAGCCTGGGTGGCTTAGTCGGTTAAGCGTCCGACTTTCGCTTAGGATCTCGCGGTTCGTGGGTTCGAGCCCCGCGTCGGGCTCTGTGCTGACTGCCAGCTCAGAGCCTGGAGCCTGTTTCAGCCTGTGCCTCCCTCTCTCTCTGACCCTCCCCTGCTCGCGCTGTTTCTCTCTCTCTCTCCTAGAAATAAATAAAAAACATTAAAAAAAATAAAAAATAAATAAAAAATAAATAAAAATATTAAAAAAAAAAAAAAAGATGAACCCTTCCAAAAGGGAAAGGACTCAGTTTTGCTGAAAGCTTTCATCGTTAATTCAATGCAATCAAAATCATTCATTTTTGAAGCTGTCAGCACCTGAAACACTAACAGGCAGTCATTCCCTTCCCTCTGCCTTCTTTGATTTTGTTGTTACCAAGGAACTAACTGCATTGAAGTTAAAACACACACACACACACACACACACACACACACACACACACACACACACACTTGTAGTTTGATGAAAGGTACCACTTAACATTTTGTTCCTTGGAGCCCAGCACAGTAACTAGTACCTAGTTTACACTTATTAAATGTTATTTGAAACTAAATAAAATAAAATTGAATTGAATTTAGCTAAAATAGAGGTATAAAGACAAAGCTACGGGAGCAACAGAGGAGAGAAGTTTCTAATTCTGCCTGAGAGCATTAGAAAAAGTCCAAATAAAAATAACACAAAATGTGTTTGGAGGAGTCAAACACACCATTTTGACAATGCAATTTAATTGCATGGAGCAAACATTTATTTAATTTTAATAATAAATGCTTACACATTTTTGCACAGCATTTTAATCTTTGAAACCCTTCCAGGCGCTAAATAATTGAATTTTCTAGATTACATTCTTCAAAAATCATCCACATTGATTTAATGTTCCCAACAGAGTAGTTAAGTGAAAATGTAAACAAATTAAAGCAGAGACAGCGCAAAGTTCAGGATTCTTCTCCACCGCCCACTACCCAAGAGGCGGCACCAAGAGGAGACAGAGGGCCCTGATTCTGTCTGTGAGAAATGGAAGTCACCCATGTCAGTGCAGACACCAGTGTCACCTTGTCATAGGCACAAGGGAGATACGCAAAGCAGACGCTCAGATTCTGTGGGCCCTAACAGGCAAAATAACAGCACCCAAAGGTCAATATGGGCTACTCTTCTCAACGCCCACTTTCTTTTTTTTATTTATTTTTTATTTTTATTTATTTCTAGGAGAGAGAGAGAGAGAGAGAGAGAGACAGCGTGAGCAGGGGAGGGTCAGAGAGAGAGGGAGTCACAGACTGAAACAGGCTCCAGGCTCTGAGCTGGCAGTCAGCACAGAGCCCGACGCGGGGCTCGAACCCACGAACTGCGAGATCATGACCTAAGTGAAAGTCGGATGCTTAACCGACTAAGCCACCCAGGCGCCCCTCAACACCGACTTTCTACAGTCACTTCTTTCCCAGTAAACTAAAGAGCTTCTAGGAACAATGTTGATCTTTGAAGAACTCTCGAATCATGTGAAGTGAGGTTTCTACACTGGAATATACGCGTGCTGGGATGTATGTGTCTGCAAACAGATGCTTAACGGGAATGTTCTTGTTGTAGTCCATCTGCAGCTTATTTAAGAAAGACTAGAAATAAAAAAGAGTAATTGGAGAAAGTGATCAAATGAAAGAGGGAAAGCTTCCTCCCACTCCGGGCCAGAAATGGGAGGGCACTGAAAGCCTTTGCCCCTTGCCCCCCACCACAGAGGCTGGGTTGTCCTCAAGAAGACAGCGGGAAGGCAGAGAGAGGGGGAAGAAGAATGAGAGCTCTGGTCCTTCCCTGCTGGGTCTCTGAGCCGAGAGGGTGAGGCCAGAACGGGGGAAGAAAGAAGCCCCAGACTGAATGGGAGACTGAAGCTTTGATTTAGAAGAGAAGAGAAGAGATACTTTAACCCTTGCGGATGATTCATAGCTACTTAAGTGAGATTATTCTTATAACTGAAAGCCACTTATGAGCAATGAGATGTGTCCACTATACCATCAGGATGAGGGAACCGAGATCTGGCAAAGCCACGAAAGGAAAAAGAAATAGTGCCATGTCCTGTTTGTAGCCATGGAGATCATTCCCTTCAATAAACTAGTTACACAATCTTACAATGTCACCTCATTTGTCCTAACATGGTCAAACAAATACGCTATTACATAGTTGATTCCGTTAGTAGCTGTAATGACCCGGTTGGCTTAACTACATGGTAATCCAAATAATTGTGCAAAAATCAAATCAAATAAACAGCCACACAGAAGGTTGACCGAACAGCCATGGAGAGCTGCAGCTTTAGACTTCTCTCCCTTTTTTCCTCCTAACTCTCAATAAAACTGAATAATAAAATGTAGACCAGGCTATCATTAACATGACATTATGACTTGTCTGGATAATCAAAACCCGGCAGACATTCAATGTAATGGTTGTTTTAAATAAACACTTTTCCACTCAGAAACAGGTGAAGGGACTAACCTCAATGATTAGTAATGACCAAGTTTAGTTGGAGAAACAAATTTCAGCCTGGCCTTCAAAAGTTCCAGGCATAAGCTACTTTTTAAAAGGACAAAGTGCTTAAGTGATGACAACCCACCCAGGTGATTGTGAAAATGGTCTCTTGATTTTGAATCACTGAGATGCCCAGTTCTCATCTGTCATCTGCAAGGAATCACTGTGAACTATGCTCATTTTCTCTTGTTGACAGGGTCGGTCATCCCGACCAAACCAAACCAAACCAAACCAAACCAAACGACTAAACTAATCAGGAGATAGCTAAATGGATCAATAAAATTTGGAATGCTTTGTAATTGTATGACATTGACAGAACCTACAAAAATAAAATGGCTCACAATTTGACTTTATAATCCCTACTTACTTCATAAAGCCTTAGCATTTTAGAGTCAAGATTATCTATTCACATGGCTTCTGCCCAACTCATGTAAGAGGATTCTATTATGGTTAAACTGGAGATAAAATGGGAGTTTTAATATGATTATAGGTCAGTGGTTTTTGAATTGTTAATGTATAAAAGACCCCAGAGGCATATGCTGAATATATAGTCTGTGAAAGACAAAATTAAATAAACAAAAAGCAATTTACAAGCTGGAAAACATTTTTTTGTTCTCACGGAGCATTATAACACATGTCCTCTAGCACCCAACTTAACAAGGCTGAGCTGACACCACAGAAAGGAGGCAAATAAAGTAATTTCGCTTCACAGGCCCAGAACTAGAAGAAAATCGTTTGTGGAAAAGCTTTTCAAAATTGAAAATATGAACCACAGGGGTAGACACTTGATTCCCGAGAGGCATGGAAGTTCCTGAAAATGAGATTCACCCTAGTGATCCAACAAGAAATGAAGATGACATATATTTATTTATGTGTTTATTTACATTTGTTCTACCCTACCCACTTCCAGAAAGAACTGTAGTGAATGAGTAAATCCTGGAGAATAAGGGAGAGATTTTCAGTCTGGGGAAGGCAGTGGTTTGAACCTATCTGTAAGGCTGTCATACTAAGTATGGTACCTATGAGGGGTCTCACACACAGCTTCTCATTTTGTAGGTCAGGGATGACCTGGGCTGTGGTAACCCATTTCCTTATTTTTTTTGACTCTTGGCCTCTGGTTGCTCATGTAGGCCACTGATTTCTTGCCCTAAGATGCCTATCTGATAACGGCTGTCCAGAGGAGAGAGCGGACCACCCCCCAGCCCACCACCCACCAGTGTCATTGCACAAACACACTGGCAACTCTGGGAAGAAACACATACATCTTTCCTTTGCAGCAGCCTAGCAATGAGAAACTTTGTCCCAGCTACCCCTCCTAGTTAATGGTTTGAAAGCAAGAGTCATGGGTGGGTTTGGCTGCAAAACTTATCAAAACTGGCTCTCAGGTTCCCTGGTTCTCCAGCACTTACTGGTTATCTGACAGACATTAACTACCCAGTAGTTAGTATGAGACCACCCTCACCTCAAATACCAGTGCAAATGGGATGCCCAGTCTGCTTGCACTTCCTTCTGACTTGGCTATAAATTCTAGGGTTCCCAGGTGCCTCTTTCAGTTTTGATAGTTACCTAGAACAACTCCCAGAATCTAGGAAAATGCTATACTTACGACTACAGTTTATTACAAAGGGTACAAATGATCAGCCAGATGAAGAGGTAGAGAGGGTAAGGTCCGGAAGAGCCCTGAGCAGAGGGGCCTCTGTCCCCCTGGAGTCGGGGCACACCATCCCCCTGGCACCTGGAGGGGCTCCCCAACTCGGAAGATCCCTAGACTCCCTCATTTGGGGGTGTGGATGGAGGTCTCATCATGTCAGCATGATTGAGTAAATTGGGCCATTGGTGACTGAATTCGAACTCCAGCCCCTCTTCCCTCCTCAGAGTCAGGGAGTGGGGCCGAAAGTTCCAACCTTCTGAGCATGCCGTGGTCTTCCTGGCCACCAACCCCCATCCTGAAGCCGTCTAGGGACCCTGACAAAAGTCACCTCATTAGCAGAAACTCAGATGGAGTGGTTAAGAGGAGCTCATTATAAATAACGAAAGATACTCCTGTCACCCTGTAACTCAGGAAATTCCAAGGGTTTTAGGGTCTCCGTGCCAGGAACCTGGGACAGAAGTCACACATAGATTTCTTATCTAGCATTAAACCTCGAAGGGCTGTGAGATCCTCTAATCCAGACCAACTACCCCACAGTAAGATCAAATAAGGCCCATTTCCTTTCCACCTTCACAAACCCTCAGCCTATATAGTAGAGATTTTGGTTTTGTTCCATCCACATTTCCTATAAGCTGATTCTGAATGTTAGTCCCCACCAGGGGCAGGAGACTAAGACCTGGAGATAGTCCCAAGGGCTAACACTGAAGGGCGCAGTCCCTGCTTTATCCCATTCCATCCGGGTAACGATCCTATGCAATAGGACCCATTTTACAGATGAGGAAACTGAGGGTGAGAGAAGTCAAGGAGGGCCAAGGTCACATGCTAGTAAGCTGTGGAAATGTCACCTGGGCCCTCAGGTCTGTCTAACTCCAAGGTTTGAGCTCTTTACTTGGTACCACTCGGCCTCGAGGCCACCATGACAGAGCAGACCACTGTGGAATGAACCACTGGCTTAGGATTTAAGTAACCCACAAGGATCACAAGTAACGGGAGTGAGGCATGTCTTCACAACTGATGCCTCCACTAGTGTGGCACTGAGGGGGACACCTTTGGCTCCCATGAGTGGGCACTTTGAGTTATCAACGACATCACGGACGCAGCCACACACAAAAGGTTATATAATCAAAATAAATTGTTCGAAAAAGTAAAGTTTCCCTCAAAATAAAACCTCATTAATTCAGATGCCACTAATTCAAAGTCAGTGTTATATTAATAGGAACCAGGCTGAATTTTACCTTTGCAAACACTTTCCTAATAAATCAGGAAATTAATTGCATAGTTGTGTGAGATTTATTATATTCATTATCAGGTTCCCGAGCACTATATTATTCTCAATTAAAATTCTGCAGTGCTATTTTGACTATTTTCATCATCATTTTCAATCCATACTTGCAAAACTTAACAGAAGGGCAAAATATAGTTCCTAGCGTATGTAATATACAAATATTAGAAATATTTATGCAGCTTGTATTTGTTTATTTTTACAAGATTTGCATAATCAATTTAGCAAGTTTATATTGTTTAATGCTTGTTTACAGAAAAATATATACTTTTGAGGTATTTTCTATAGAATCCTTACAAAGACTGTAGTTTGGGTGGTTATTTCCTAGGTAATGACATCATTCAGAATAAGAACTGCAAGACTTATATGACTCCAGTAGCACTGGGATTTAAAAGTTATTTAACAGTAAAGCTCTAGGGAGATCCTAAAGGTTCTTCCAAGCTATAAATATTTGCAATTGCTTCACATGTGTGAAACCAACAGTCTTCTTTATGGAGTATCTGCTAGACTAAAGGGGTTTTTCCCCCTTATTTCAGGTTCAAGTGAGCTGTGAATCTGAAGGTCCATGGTCAAGCCAATAAACCACAAGGACATCTTCCTCTGCATGGAATGAACATAAATACATTTGGAGTCCACTGCGTGGGCTTTCTATCTGCTCCGCTCCTCCAAAAGACCTGTACATCCCATCCTGGCTCTTAATAGTGTTCGAAAGTTGCCAACAGTAGTGACTGAAACACAGGCTGACCCTAAAGCCATCTACTGAAATGGAGGCAGGTTTTGCAAAAACAAAAATGAAACTTACTATCAGTGGTTTAGAATGAAACTTTAAAAAAAGGGAAGAAAGAACAAATTTTGGTGGGAAAAGGGCCTCCATGGATTCAATGCAGCTGCCGAGGAGCCGCTCCTAGGGCGCAGAGGAGGTGAGCTCGTTAGGTGGGACCCACGCTGGCCGAAGGACTGGCCCATGAGGCTGATGTGCTCCCTTCAGCTGTCTCAGATCACCATGACGGAAGAACCTCAGGAAATCAGGTTCACCGGATTTGGAACCTGAGAGCCTTCATAAAACCATAAAAGATGAAGACTGAGGGATCTGAGCGGGTACATTATCCAACGTCCTCATTTCACAGATGGTACAGATGAGGACATGGAAGACAGATAGCTAAGTGACTTGTCCAAAGCTATACACAGGTTCCTGAAGAGAACCTTCTCCTCCCTGCCAGACTATGTTCATGGTCGCTGTTGTGTGTTGAACTGTGTCTTCGCAAAAGATATGGTTGAGCTTTGAGCCTGAGTAAGTGTGCGTGTGACCTTATTAGGAAATAGGGTCTTTGCAGAGGTTAAGTGAACATGGGGTCCCATTGAATTTGGGTGGGCCTTACTCCACTGACTGATGTCCTTAGGAGAGAAAAATCTGGACACAGATATAGAGGAAAGAAGGGAAGGAGGTGATGACAGAGGCAGAGGTGGAAGTAACTGGAAGCCGAGGAGTGCCGCAAGAAGCCGGAAGAGGCAAGGATCCTCCCCCCACAGACTTCAGAGGGAGCACGGCCCTGCCAGCACCTTGATCTTGGATTTTTGTTCTCTGGAACAGAGAGACAATAAGTTTCTGTTGTTAAAGGTGCCCAGTTTATGATACCTTGTCAGAGCAGTCCTAGGAAACTAATCCAGTTCCAGTAATGTTCACCTATAAGACCATCAAAACCCGTCCCATTACAAAGATGGTTTACACTGATGTAAATCTCCAGTGAAGATTCACAACCAACCACAAGCACATATCACAAAAAGTTTATTTATTAAGCATTCACCATTTTCTTTTACTTAAAAAAATTTTTTTTTAGTTTTTATTTATTTTTGAGAGGGGGTACAGAGAGAAGGGCAGAGAGAAGAAGACACAGAATCTGAAGCAGGCTCCGGACTCTAAGCTGTCAGCACAGAGCCTGACATGGGGCTCGAACCCACAGACCAAGAGATCATGACCTGAGCCAGAGTCAGATGCCCAACCGATCGAGCCACCCAGGTGCCCCTCTTTTTCGTTTTTAAAGTTTATTTATTTATCGAGGAGATGAGAGAGAGAGAAAGAGACAGAGAGAGAAACCCAAGCAGGCTCTTGCTGTCAGCACAGAGCCCAGTGCAGGGCTTGAACTCACAAACCACAAGACCATGACTTGAGATGAAATCAGATGCTTAACCGACTGAGCCCCCCAGGTGCCCTAAGCATTAACATTTTCTTAAGTATCATATTTTACTTCATGTCATCCTTATAACAACGCAATGATGTATGATTCATCATTTTAAAGATGAACAAAAGCCTGGGTGGCTTAGTCAGTTAAGCGTCTGACTTTCGCTTAGGTCATGATCTCGCGGTTTGTGGGTTCGGGCCCCGCGTGGGGCTCTGTGCTGACTGCCAGCTCAGAGCCTGGAGCCTATTTCAGAGTCTGTATCTCCCTCTCTCTCTGACTCTCCCCTGCTCACGCTGTCTCTCTCTCTCTCCTAGAAATAAATAAAAACAAAAATAAAAAAACCTTTCTTAAAGATGAACAAATAAAAGTCTGGAGAATTTTAAAGAACTTGCATAGTCAATATACTAGTAAATGCTGAAGTGGGAAATCAAACGTGAGAATGTGCACCTCCAAACCCATCCACTTAGCACTACCTCAGGCCAGCCGCGTAAGAGGGGTCGGCCTGTAGGCCGAGTGTACCAGAGCTGGGCAACATGGCGGCCTTGCCCCGGGCCATGGGATTGCAATCACTGTAGACAAGCTGTCTGAGGGGAATGGCCAGACATGCCCGAGTTGTTTAACAGACCACTAAAATAGCAATCTGCCTCTAATAGTTCCCCTTCCTACCAAGAATTCCTCTATATCCATGCCACCGTGTTCATTCATCCTTTCCTATAATAAACATAGGTTACACCCCTTCATATGCCAGTCGCTCCCTTGAATGCATCGGGGCCACTCCAAGAATGAAACATTAGCTTTGCCCTGACTGAGCTCACAGGGAAGTTGTGGTTGAAGTTATGAAGACTAGTTCTTGCCTGAAAGAATGTCAGAAAACCTCCCTGTGTTTTGCAGATGCTAATCCTTTAGTGAATTTAGGATTTTTCTCTAAGTATCAAAAATGTAGCTCAGAAGACCCCCTAGCAGCAGAGCACGGATTGGACCCTTTGAATTTCTTCCCACTCGCCCAAAGGCAGGGAAATGAAAGCTGAGAAAGAAGAGACAAACAGAGGAGCCCATTTCCCAAGCATGCTCCGAGGAAAAGAAAATGAATTTGGTTTCAGGTTCTTCACAGCTAGAGTTTTGGGGCAAACGAGTGGTTCTAAGCCACAAGAAGGCAGAGAAACAGCAAAGGCAAGGACATAGGAGGCATGAACGTTTAAGGAGTATAGAGAGCTATGAGATTAATGCAGCCAAAAGACAGTGTGTGTGTGTGTGTGTGTGTGTGTGTGTGTTCATCTGCACCCAGGTACATATGCACAGTCGTACACACATGGTGGGTTGTAGGGACACTGTTAGGTGGTGTTGCGTGAAAGGAAGATGGGTGCAGCTGAGCTCAGGTGTTTACCAAAGGGGCACCGGGGTGGCTCAGTGGGTTAAGCATCTAATTTCAGCTCTGGGCATGATCTCACAGCTCGCAAGTTCAAGCCCTGCATCAGGCTCTTTAATGACAGCTTGGAGTCTGGAGCCTGCTTTGGATTCTGTGTCTCCCTCTCTCTCTGTCCCTTCCCTGCTCACACTATGTCTCTCTCTCTCTCAAAAATAAATAAACATTTAAAAAAACTTAAGTCTTATTTTTAAATCAGATATTTCTCCTCTTCTGCAGTCATGACTAAGAGCCTGACCTGAATAGGGAAGCTTCACAACTTTCAATATCAAAGGTTTTTTTTTCAATTTTATTATTCTATTACAAAGTTAAGATCTCTCTCACTGTGAATTTTTTTTATAGAATTAAGAATTATTCCCCATACATATCTGTGCTACAAACTGACACTGAAACTAATTTTGTCTAGCCCAAAGATCAGCTCTAGACTGGAGGCTGCTAGACATTTTCTATGAAAGGCCAATGAGCCAATATTTTATGTTTTGCAGGCCATACAGTCTCTGTCATATCGACTGGGCAGTTACAGCGTGAAAGCAGCCATATACTATATGTAAATAAGTGGCCATGACTGTTTCAATAAGATTTTATTTACAAATGAGGCAGGAGCCAATTTGGCTAATGCACAATAGTTTGCTAATTCCTGTTGTAGCCACATAACCTTATCTCTGTCCAGTCAAGGAAAGTTTAACCCTCCTTTATAACTGGCCAATTTTCATTGCCTTATTATTCCGTTTTCTCCTCATGTTGATCATTCAGATTAATATTTCATATGTATTTATGTAAGCACCGACTTTCTTCATCCCTGGGGCAGCGGTATACAGATTAGAAAGCATTTGAAAGAACTGTTTTACCATTTCACTTTCTTTGTTATCAGTAACTTTCTTAGAGTCCCTTTCGTTTATGTGATTCTTTGTAGAAAGTGTGGACAGTCATCCAAAATGATGTCCCTCTAAGGAGGCAAGGTCATAGAGAGAGAGCAGAGGGTTTTGCCAGCCTTGACTCTATATTTTAAGATTTTATTAAAAGCATGTCTGCGAGGGGCACCTGGCTGGCTCAGTCAGTAGTGCATGTGACTCTTGATCTCGGAGTTGTGAATTCAAGCCTCACATTGGGTGTAGATATTACTGAAAAATAAGAAAAATAAGGGGGTGCCTGGGTGGCTCAGTTGGGTAAGCTTCTGACTTCAGTTCAGGTCATGATCTCACAGCTCATGAGTTCAAGCCCCATGTTGGGCTCTGTGCCGACAGCTCAGAGCCTGGAGCCTGCTTTGGATTCTGTGTCTCCCTCTCTCTCTGCCCCTCCCTCGCTCATGCTCTGTCTCTCTTTCTCTCTCAAAAATAAATAGATATTAAAAAATATTTTTTTAAAGAAAAATAGTGGCACCTGGGTGGCTCTGTGGGTTAAGCATCCAACTTAGCTCAGGTCATCAACTCATAGCTGGTGAGTTCAAGCCCCACATCAGGCTCTGTGCTGACATCTCGGAGCCTGGAGCCTGCTTCCGATTCTGTGTCTCCCTCTCTCTCTGCTCCTCCCCCCACAACTCGCACTCTGACTCTCTCTCTCTCTCTCTCTCAAAATTAAAAAATAAGAAAAATAAATAAAAGTATGTCTGGGAATTTTCTCTGCACTTCGAGCTAGAAGGCCACACATCTCATTATTCCACTCCACAAAATATTCCGTATCAGATAGTAAACAACATGGTTACCCTTCAGCTTGTGGAAACAAGGATTCAGGACTCAGAATCTCAGAATCAAAAAGTTTCTCAGACAGTGGTAGGTCCCAATTATACGTGGGTCCCATGAAGTAAAAGAAACAGAGGGGGGCACATTATGAATGCAAAATTAGGTACAAAAGTGAATTCCATTTCAAATAAGAAAAAAAATGTCAACAGATAGAAACTGTAAAAACCTGGGAAATATTACAACCATTTTACTTCAGATCACCTTTTGGGTTTCCACTAACATACTTCCTTTTGTCACATTTAAATTTTTGGCTGGGTTTAAGGGCACCTAGGTGGCTCAGTTGGTTAAGTGTCTGACTTCAGCTCAGGTCATGATCCTGTGGTTTGTGGGTTCAAGTCCTGCGTCAGACTCTGTGCTGACAGCTCAGAGCCTCGAGCTTGGCTCCCTCTCTCTCTGCCCTCCCTTGCTCATGCTCTCTCTCTCTCTCATGAAAATAAATCAACGTTAAATCATTTTTAAATTAAAATTTTGGCTGGGTTTAAAGAGTGCACTTATCATGATGAGCACTGAATAATGTATTGAAGTGTGGAATCACTATACTGTACACCTGAAACTAATATAACACTAATGTTAACTACACTGGAATTTAAAAACTTAATAAAATAATAAAATAAAATTTTGGCTGGTTAATAATTATGGGAAAATATTAAAAATTATTCTAAAATCAAAGACTACACAAAATATAATGTGAAGACTTTTATAATTGCTGTTACATTGAAATACTGACAGTATGTTATCAAATTACTCTTAGTGTAAGAATTTTTAGCATAAGGAAAAAGGGCTTTCCTCTTTGCATTGTCACTTGTTTTTTCAGGCCATTCTGCTGTGTTGGTGGCAATTTTGCATGTATTTCATCTAGAATCACCATACTTTGTCAGGACAAGATGTATCAGATATTGTAAAATTCAATCCGATATGTTATAATACGTAAACACCTGCAATTTCACAATGAATTGTACTGATTTCCAGCACTGCTACATGTTTTACCTCCAAACCCTGGAATTCTGATAAATTCTGTTTCAAGAAAGTCCTAGAAAAAAAAATATTAAGTTGCAGTCAATACAGTAAGTGGTCAGGGCACCTGGCTGGCTCAATCAGTAGAGCAGGCAACTCTTGATCTTGAGGTTGTGAGTTCGAGCCCCACATTGGGTGTAGAGACTACTTAAAAATAAAATCTTTAAAAAAACAAAAGTTAGGGGGCGCCCTGAGTCACAGCGGGTCATGATCTTGTGGTCTGTGAGTTTGAGCCCCATGTCAGGCTCCGTGCTGACAGCTCAGAGCCTGGAGGCTTCTTTGGTTTCTGGGTCTCCCTCTCTCTCTGCCCTGCCCCCTGCTTGCACTCTCTCTCTCAAAAATAAATAAGCATTAAAAAATTAAAAAAACAAAAGTCAGTGGCCTTAATTGATAGTGATACAAAGATCTGCATGTTTATGGAAATGTGTGGTCACGCATGCCCATTGCTAGGCCTTGAAAGGACCTGTGAAGAGGAGAATTCATAAGTTTCAGCTTCATTACCATCATGGTAAACCCACCTCTGACCTTCAAAACCACTTAGTTTACGTTTCATATCAATTACTTATCCCTGGTGGTTAACCAGCCTCTGTATAAATGCCCCCTGTAATATTGAATTTATTACTTCCCAAAGCAATCCCATCCATTTTTAGACACTGTATTAGTCAGGGGCTGCAGAGAAACAGAATCATTAGGGTAGATATAAATATATGTAAGATGAAATGTATTATAGGAATTGGCTCAGCAGTTATCATGATCTGCTGTCTGCCTGCTGTAGAGCCAGGAAAGCTGGTGCCTTATTTCAGTCTGAGACTGAAGGCCTGAGAATCAGTTGCACCCACATCTGACGGCAGGAGAAGATGGATGTCCCAGGCGAAGTAGAGACAGTGAATTCCCTTCTTCAGTCTTTTGGTTCTATTTGGCTTTCAACAGATTGAAGGATGCTCACCCACACTGGTGAAGGTGACCTGCTGTACTCAGTCTACCGATTCAAATATTAATCTCTTCTGGAAACACCCTCGGAGACACACCCAGAAATAATGTTCTACCCATTATCTGGCATCCGTCAACGCAGTCAAGTTGACACATAAAATTAATCATCATGGCGTCTTATTATTTTGGAATTTTGCTAAACCAAATCCCATCATCTGATAATACTATCTAGTGGTCCTAAGTCTCCCTCTTTATTTTTTAAAGTTTGTTTATTTATTTGTTTGTTTGTTTATTTATTTATTTAAAAGTAACCTGTATGCCCAATGTGGAGCTCAAACTCACAACTCCAAGATCAAGAGTCACATGCTCTTTTGACTGAGCCAACCAGGCACCTCCTAATCCTAACTTTTGAATAGTGAATCCAATCACTCTTCTACATGACAGTCATCCATACATTTGAAGACTGTGGTCACATCATTCACTGTCTTAATTTGGGCTCTCTAGGATGCAGACTCTCTCATAAGGATTTATTCAAATGTAAGTAGTATTTGGGAGGTGGTTCTAGAAAGCAGCAGTAGAGGAGTGGGGAATTGAGAGGGAAAGAAAAACAGTCAACAGGGTGTTATTAAGTCAATGACCACTGTGGACAACCTGAGCTCAGCCCCTGGGTAACCCTGGAAGCCAGTGTAGAACCCCGGCCTAAGGGTTATCACAGCTAAATGTTGAGGAAGCTGGGGGTTTATATACCAACGTCCATCAGTTATTAGTTGAGGGCTGCTCTTGAGAGAGATTGGGCTCCACCCTTGAGAGAAAACCCTCAGACAAAGAGATGCATAGGCTGGCAGCTGGTACTCAGCCAGCTAGTACTTCCAAGGGAAGATCCAAGGGAATATGGGCATCACATTCTCCAGTTCAATATGCTCAGGGGTCTTCAGGGGTTCTGCACACAGAACGGCTGGGGTCTCCTCTATCCTGTTCTATCAGATGGCCTTGCCTTTGCCTTTTTTTTTTTTTTTTAGCTTAGAACTGAATATTATACTCTACATGTGGTCCAGACTTCTCATTCCCTAAATTTCTGGCTCCACAAAGAACATGCGCACCATAGGATAGGCATCATCATTGATCGAGGTAGAAGAGAACATAATAAGGTTAAGCCACAAAAACAGCTAAGAATATTTAGGCAAATCTGACAACAGTGGAGTGGCCTTGGTGTGGTGCTGGTGCTGCACACCTACTGGGGCTCCTGAATGGTTTTTACTGACCCAGTCCCAGGCCAGTCAACTGGGAAATTCTATTTTCTTTAAAAATTCCAGACGAATTCACTCTTTCCTTATCACCTGTCTCCTAAAAGGATATTCTTCTTCAGTACTGTCATGTAAGAAAGATAGCAGTTTGAACTATGGAGAATGCATGCACAACTGTTCATAATCAAAACTAGTAAGCTCTTTGCATTAAAGGGACAGAATTTCTTCCAGTGATTCGTTACTCTGGCAGTATTTTGTTTTTTAAGATTTTATTTTAAGTACTCTCTACATCCAACATGAGGTTCTAACTTACATCTTAAAGATCAAGAGTCACATGCCCTACTGACAGAGCCAGCCAGGAACCTGATTACTGCTGATTTTTTTTAAGTTTATTTATTTTTGAGAGAGAGAGAGAGCACAAGGAAGGGAGGGGTAGAGACAGAAGGTGAGCAACAATCCCAAGCAGGCTCTGCACTGTCAGCACAGAGCCCAATGCAGGGCTCGAACTCATGAACCATGAGACCATGACCTGAGCTGAAATCAAGCCTAAGCCGGATGTTTAACTGACTGAGTTACCCAGGTGCCCCATTTTTTAACTTGATTTTAAAATATATTTTTAAATTTATTTTGGAGAGAGAGAGATTAAGAGAGAATCGTGAACAGGGAAGGGGCAGAGAGAGAAAGACAGAGGATCTGTACTGACAGCAGAGAGCTCAAGGCAGGGCTCAAACTTACAAACCATGAGATCATGACCTGAGCTGAAGTTGGACATGTAACCACCTGCACCACCCAGGCACCCCTCTGCAGCAGTTTTAAAATATACTCATAGGGGCGCCTGGGTGGCTTAGTCGGTTAAGCGTCCGACTTTTGCTTAGGTCATGATCTCGCGGTTCGTGGGTTCGAGCCCCGCGTCGGGCTCTGTGCTGACTGCCAGCTCAGAGCCTGGAGCCTGTTTCAGTCTGTGACTCCCTCTCTCTCTGACCCTCCCCTGCTCACGCTGTCTTTCTCTCTGTCTCCTAGAAATAAATTTAAAAAAAAAAACGTTTAAAAAAAAAATAAAATAAAATACATTCATAATTCTTTGCTACTTTCACGTTCATAAGTTGGATCCTAATCACCCTCTCTTTGAGTATGGGTTTCCCTTTGGTTCTAACAAAGAGAATATGACAGAGTCAACCACATACGAATTCTGAGAAAGGGCATAACAGGTGTTGTGGCTTCCTCCTTATTCTCAGGGACTCTCTGAGAAGCTAGCTTCCATGTTGTGGAAACACTTGAGCAGCCCCATGCAGAAGTCCACGTGGCAAGAAGGCCTTCCAGCCAATAGGAACAAATCATCTTGAAAGCAGGTCAATTGGCCCCAGTTGAGCCTTCAGATGAACACAACTCTGGTTGACTTCTTGACAGCAACCTCGAGATCCTGAGCCAGAACCACCAGCTGAGTCACTCCTGGGCTCCTGACCCTCAGAATTGTGAGAGAAAATACATGATTGGGTTTTCTTTTTTAAGTGGCTATGTTTTGGGGTCATTTGTCTCAAGGCAGTAGATAACTATGACGTGGAGAATGCATGTACAGCTAACTGGTCTTGTTAGCTCATCAAAACTTGCCAGCTCTTTACCTGAAAGTGGCAGCATTCCTTCTTGTGATTCATTGTCATGAGAGCTCCATTTTCTTCTAGTTCTTAATGACATCCTAATTCATTTGCCAAAAACTTCATATTACCATTTCCTGAACTGCACATGTTTTTAACCTATTTTACCCCACCCCAAATCCCAGCAAGGTAAATGCTATCAACTGCACTACCAGGACTTAAATCCCATCAATGGATGACCCTGCCACCTTCCCCTAAGAGCTAGAGAATAAGTAAGTTTCTTATTTAGAATGGTGCAGAAGTAGTGGGCATTAGGGCAAGGCCTTATGATGGTATGTGTCATTAATTATCTCTTTAATCTTTCTTTTCTTAGCACCTTTCATAAATGATCTTTATTTATTTATTTATTTATTATTTTAGAGAGAGACAGCTCATGAGTGGGGGGAGAAAAGCAGAGGGAAAGAGAGACAATCCCAGGGGCCTGACATGGCGCTCGATCTCATGACCCTGGGATCGCGACCCAAGCCAAAATCAACAGTCGATCACTCAACTGACTGAGCCACTCAGAAGCCCTACAAATGATCTATTAATAGCAATATGTGAAACCCAACTGAGCTGGGCTCTAGCCTATAAAAACACCTTCCTGTCTTTGGTGCCTTGTGAGTAAAGCACAAAGAGCCCAGCGGACCCCCGTGACTCTGGCCAATTAGTGTTTCAGCAGAGAAGTGTTTCTACATAAGGCAAGGGTTCCCTGTGCCTTCCAGGCTGCTATGGGGAAGTAATAAAACAGTAAATTATGGCTGGGTGGAGAGCTAGCCTTTGGTCCTTGATCCTGCTTCTCTGACAATAGCCAATAGGCTTCTACTTGCCATGGATTGAACTTAACTTGATTCCTTTTTCCCCCAAATGGCTGCAGTTGCAAGTTATTGCTTGCCAGAACTTATTTCTCTCATACCTGTTCAAACATCTATCTATGAGCAAGAAAAAGCTGATGAAAGAAAAAGGATATTTTGCCGTCCTCAGATTATAGGTGATTTAAAGAAGTGAATTCATATTGACACCAGGATGCAATGAAGGATATTTTTCCCTGCAATTATGTCAGAACTATAGGGTGAAGCAGAATGCTGATTGTGGATGTAAATATATATGCTCCATGCTCTTCAAAAAATTATTTGCATTATTTGGAACTTCCAAGTCCTTTAATGTGTGGCTCCTTGCAGTTACTGGATTGTAATTATCCTTCAAAAAAAATGCATGTTTAACCTGGGAATAAAAATTCTCAGAGTGAGTCAGTGAGCTCATGAGCATCTCGGCTAGTGATTTGCACCTCTGATCCTGGCCACTTGGCTGCCCAAAAGTCCAGATACCACCATACCAGTGTACAGTTTGAGCCTCTTCCATTTGGATGCTTATCTTTGGATGCTTATGTCTTTCTTGACTTTCCAATTCACATTTTATTTTTTATTTTTTTCAATAGTTTATTGTCAGGTTGGTTTCCATATAACACGCAGTGCTCATCCCCACAAGTGCCCCCCCCGTGCCCATCTCCCCCCTTCCCCTCTTCCCCACCCCTATCAGCCCTCAGTTTGTTCCCAGCATTCACAAGTCTCTCATGGTTTGCTTCCCTCCCTCTCCCCAACTATTTTTCCCTTCTTCTCCCCCATGGTCCTCCGTTAAGTTCCTCCTAATCCACCTTACAGAAATCTGGCCATTTGTAGCAATGTGGATGGAACTTGAGGGTGTTATGCTGAGCGAAATAAGTCAAGAAGAGAAGGACAGATACCATTATGTTTCCTATTCACATTTTAAATGGAAATGTTATAAACTAAGCCAAATTAGTGCTTTTCAAGGGTTTATTCCCATCTCCCCTATTGTTCTGTAATTAGGAGTTGGGTCCAAGATGACTTGGAATCTTGTGCCAATCCTGAAGTTATTCCAAATTGCTAATTTGGGGATGAGTCTTAGAAATCCTGGCACACAGTAGGCACACAATAAATGTTTATGGGGATGCCTGGGTGGCTCAGTAGGTTGAGTGTTCAACTCTTGATTTCAGTTCGGGTCACAATCCCAGGGTTGTGGGATTGAGTCCCCCGTCGGGCTCCGCACTGAACATAGAGCCTGCTTGAGATTCCCTTTCTCTGTCCCTCTGCCCCTCTCTCCTGCTTATTCTCTCTCTCTAAAAAAAAAATTAATTAATTAACTAATTAATTAATTAATTAATTAAAGATATAAGTAAATAAACAAATGTTTATGGACTCCTGGGATGTATACATGGTTTTTTTGTTTTTGTTTTTTTGGGTTTTTTTTGCTGAGAAAATTTCTATTTTCAATAGACAGTAGAGGCAAGATGATCCTGGCACATGACACACTGACTCAGGTGTCTTTGATAACAGGGAGCACTAAACGAATTCCTGGGAAGGATGAATTCTTCCAGCTTTTTTATTATCAAATCATCTCCCACTCTTTATTAATTTCCTCAAAGATCCACAGATATTAGAACAAATATGCTGGAGCCTAACAGTTACCTAGTCCATGAGGACACAGAATTCAGTAGTCCATCTAAAACTTTAACTATCTGAGCTACAAAAGCCTTTATAACACACCCTCTTATATGGACTTGGGGATTTCTTTTAATAAAATGAAAGAGAAAAGGAAAGGGAGAGAAAAAAGAGAGAAGGCCCTTTAATCTCCAAACTCATCATTTTCATATGAGCATATATGAACAAAAAGATACAATGCTAAAACTGAACTTTAAAAATTCCATCCCAGCCTCTCTTTGGAACTCACAACGTATTCAACATCAGTTATCATACAGGAGCAAAACCGTAAAATGTAAAGAAAGTGGCCAAGCCTTTAACTGGAATCCAATCCTTCCTCAATACCCCAAAGTGCAAACTAGAGTCAAACTCTACAAACAGAATGAATGAGGAAAGACCTTCATTTTAAATATACTTTAGCAAACACCAGAGTGTGCATAAAATAACTTGAAAGATACAAATATTCATAAAAGTATTTACTTGAACATCAAATGTCAGCAAATGTCACAGAAATCAAGTAGAAAGCAGGGACATTAGTCACTCTCTATTCGGACATTGCATCAAAATACTTATAAGGAATAATACAATGTTAAACACTTAGAAAATGTCTATGCTATTATGCTTCAAAAGACTAAGTGGATGGATTTTTGCATAGGCATAATTAATTTCAATATGTGCTTCTTTTTTTTTTCTTTAACCTAACTGAGGTTTGTGACTAGCAAATGTTAATGTATCTCTACTCTCAAATCACTTCAGAAAATTCATTGATTCCCAGTGGGTGTGTGAAGCCATGTGGTTAATAGTTGCTGCATCAAAGATAGGAGATGCCTGTCTTCATTATGCGGGATTCATGCGCATCTAGTTTTTCTGGGAAGATAATGGACAATAGAATATACGTAAATGGAGAAAACCTAGATGGAGAAGCTATTTGTGATTATAACATTGCCGTGAGTTACTGTGAAACAGGAGTTCAGAACATCACTCTCCTCCATTTATTAAAACTAAAAATCTTCCTGAATATTTCAAATGAAATGTTTTACCAGGTGGTGATTAAGGAAAAAGAGGTGGCTGTCTAGTAAAATACTTCATATATATCTTCATAATAGGAATAGTTAGAGAAATGAGTTGATGTGCTTGGAATGAAGAAATTGTCACAGATAACAAAGAGAGAATAGCTAACCCTTTTCTAAGGTGGCATATAGTTGTACATCCACATCTCTTTATAATTAACTGGGGCCTGAAATTTATGAAAATCACTAACCCCATATCATGATATCAGCAAATACTTTTTTAATGCTTGTATTCTGCATTTTGAAGAAGGATTATGGGATGGATTTGAAATGCATTGCTTAGCCTATGTGTGACCTTAATATATTTTCATTAATACAGCATAATGGTTTTAAAAACTATAATAATAATAATAAGTAAATAAAATAAAAATTCCATCCTAGGAGTGGTCTTTTTAAAAAAAATTTTCATGAACTGAACTGAAATCTTCCTACCTCATTTTGGTGAAAGAGATGAGAAAGATTGATGAAAGCACCTTTCTTGCCAAAGTCCTCTCTGTCAGTCCAGAGCAAGGAAAATTAAAATACCAAACAAATTCATCCATCATGACATACTTCATGTCTCCTTTTCATCTTTCTTCCACTTCCTAGATTACTAATTTCTCAGTCACCTTGTTTTCACTCCCAGTCTGATGGGGAGCATATTCATAATACTTAATACTTGCGATATCTATAGATACTGGTGCTATACTGCTGAGTATCTGCCATCTATATAGGATCTCAAAAAGTTTCAAGATATTAATTAGGTGTCTCAAGCGATTTCAGAAATTAGAATAGGTAAGGAAAGTGAGTTTTAGCAAATCAACAAATAACTCTCATCTCTAGTAAAAAATGGAGGGTGTCATCAGGACGTTGGGCTGCCTAGCCCATTTAATCATTGGCTGCATGACCATTGGCAAGGGGTCAGTCAGTGTAAGCTGGGTTATACTGTGATAAAAAACAACCCCAAAATCTCAGTGGTTTGTAACTAAGATTTTTCTCCACTTATACCATGTGTCCATCACATGGTATTTGTGCCACGCCATGCTTACTCTTACATGGAGGCTGATGGAGCAGTTTCTATCTTGGATCTGGCCATTTTTGTGACAGAGGGAAAAGAGCACGTGGAAAATAACATGCTGGCTCTCAAAGCTGTTCTCCAGGAGTGGCCCACATCATTTCCACCCACGGACTATTGGCCAGAGCAAGTTCAATGGCTCTGTCAATGGGGCAGGGACAAATAATCCTTTCACAAGGAGGGGCAACGAGGAGTCTGCAGGTTATATCATCTGTCCCAGGGAGAGGGGTCTGTTTATTCACTTGTGAAAAAGTTGCCTCCCAGATAAAGCTTATGATGTAATACTTCTGAAACCACCTGGCAATAAAGCAGGGTAGTATTAGAGTGACTGTTCATACCTGCCCTCTACGAGTACCAGAAATGCAATGGTTCCTCATAAGAGAAACAGGCAAAGTTAGGAACAGCTTCTTGTTCAAGACGTGGTTGGTCCAAAGTTTCTAGAATATGCTTATCAGCAACCACCAGTGTTCTTTCCACCTCACGATTCTATGATACTCTAACACAGAGGAGGTTCACACAGGCTGAGACTTCTGTGAAAACAGTCTAGCCAGGGTTTTCTTTAAAATGTATCTGCTTCATAATTATACATAAAATTATACTTAAAATACTTAAAAGCTGAGTCTTCCAGCCTGTCACCAGAAATCTCTGCCCCTGGGGTTACTTTACCTAGGAGGAAATCTTGCAACCTCACTAAGTCTTGGCTTGTGCAGGGAAAACCCATGGGTTTCTGCTTTCCATTCAGTTTGTGCTGAGAGAGTCACATTATTTACCTGGTTATATTAAAATGGGAGGCTAAGGGGGCGCCTGGGTGGCTTAGTCGGTTAAGCGTCCGACTTTCGCTTAGGTCATGATCTCGCGGTTCGTGGGTTCGAGCCCCGCGTCGGGCTCTGTGCTGACTGCCAGCTCAGAGCCTGGAGCCTGTTTCAGAGTCTGTGACTCCCTCTCTCTCTGACCCTCCCCTGCTCACGCTGTCTCTCTCTCTCTCCTAGAAATAAATAAAAATATTAAAAAAAAATCCCTCCTTTGCCATTTGTAATTAAATAATTAGACATTGCTCATCGATGGCTACTAGAATAACAAAAAGAGAGATAATTGGATACCATGTTCTTTGTAACGGAAGTCACAAAAAACAGAATTTGAATCTGATCAAGCCTTCAAATTTTATTACCAATTCCTAGCAAATACAGGTGACAGAGAAAGATATAAAATGACAACATGAGGGTGTAATAGACAAAATTTTGTATATTAAGAACGTCTTCTTATTCCAATATTTTGATATCTGTTATCTTACTGACCGTGGGACACTGTCCTGGAGCTAACCAATTCCTAGAAATAGTAAACAACTCACCTTCAGGCACGCATTTCATATGCAAACTAACCAATACAGAGCCACCCCACCCCGTCTTCACTGGGCTTTCACACTTCAGGCAAATATTCCCTTGCCCTTCTCACACCAGCAACTATAGATAGACCACAACAAAGGCCCTTGCCTGCATTTTCCTCTTCCCATCCTTTCGCCTCCCAGCTGACACCAGTGTGGCTCCCTTGGCTGTGTCTCCTGGTCTGTCGGCCTCACCAAACCTGAACAATAATAAAATCTACATTTTATTTTATTTTTAAAATATAGTTTATTGTCAAGTTAGCTAATATGCAGTGTATACAGTGTGCTCTTGGTTTCAGGGGTAGATTCCCGTGAGTCATTGCTTACATACAACACCCAGTGCTCATCCCAACAAGTGCCCTCCTCAGTGCCCATCACCCATTTCCCCTCTCCCAAAAAAACCCGACTGTGGGAAAACTCTACAGACTGATGACAAACAAATTACAAGGAAGGAAGGAAGAAAGGGAGGGAAGGAGGGAGGGAGGGAGGGAGAAGAGGAAAAAAAAAGAAAAGAAAAAGAGAGAAATAGTAAGGAAGGAAACTAAGAGGGAGAGAGAACCTTTAGTTAAATGAGCCATAAGAAAATACATCAACCAATTGCAAAGTATGGACCATATATTTACTCAAAATTTGAATGAACTCTTAAAAAACATTATGAGACTGAAAAGAGAGGGGGAAACAAAACATAAGAGACTGGACTGCCTTTAGGAAACAAACTGAAGGCTACTGGAGGGGAGCTGGGTGGGACGTGGCTTAGATGGGTGATGGGCATGCAGGAGGGCACTGTGGTGAGCGCTGGGTGCTCACTGGGTGATGAACCACTGGGTTCTACTGAAATCGATACTGCACTGTATGTTAACTAAGTAGAATTTTAAATAAATTTTTTTTAAAAAAAAGCATGTATGAATAATGGAAATGTGATACTAGTTTGTGCTTGTTAGTGATATTGTAATTGGATCTGATTTTGGTGTATGGATTATGATTATTCTGTTTTAAAGTCTGCTTTACTTTTTTCAAGCAAACCTTTTGCACCCAGCGTGAGCTCAAATTTTGACTGATGTCAGAGTCCTTATCTCTCGGGCGCCTGGGTGGCTTAGTCGGTTCGGCACGGCAGATCATGATCTCGCGGTGGTGGTTGAGCAGTGGAGCTCTTTTGACTGAGCTCAGGCTGAGCCTGTTCAGTCTGTGACTCCCTCTCTCTCTGACCCTCCCTGCTCACACTGTCTCTCTCTCTCTCTCTCTCCTAAAAAAATAAAATAAAAATATTAAAAAAAAGGAATATCCTCGCTGGCAACCAGATGCTCATTGCATTTGAAGATTTAAAAGAGACTTTATCTTTTAGAAGTTCATACTGAAATATTTACGGATTAGATGACAAAATACCTGTGATTTACTTTACGACAATCTGGAGGGGGAAGTGTTGGAGAAAGGTAGAAAAAAGTAAGATTGGCTTAAAGTAATGGGTGTTGAAAGCAGGGTTATGAATACATGAGAGGTTATTTTGTATACTATTCTGTTTATGGAGTCTTCAAGATTTTTCATCATAAAAAATAAAAATCCCTTGAAGAAACTTCAATGACCCAAATTTTTAGAAAACAAAATTGGATTCACAATGACTAAATATCTTGCCCAATTGTTATTACATGGCGGCGCCAGAATCCAAATCCAAGTATGTCCCAACCACCAAGAGACTTTGCCCTATCAAGTCAAAGGAGCGGCTACCTCTGGAGGCTGTTCCTCCAGCTCATCTGAAAAGGACAGGATGGGGTACTTTCTTCATCCCTAAAGCACCAGCCAGGAGCCAGAGGGACTACTGTGCTCATGGTAATAACACTCTTAGTGCTGTGGCCACCTGCTGGGATCCTATTACTTGGTTTCTCTGGGTTGTATCCCAGCCTTCATCCCCACAACAGAGACCTCCTTGATTGTTTTTTGGACTCCCCTTTCAACAGCCCATAATGCCCTGCAGAGAGTTTACCAGAATGGACATACACAAGTGAAGTTAAGCATAAAGAAACTTATTCTCAAGATATCTTTAAAGCTTTCTCTCTTCCAGTAATTTTTAGTGAAATATAATCTTTCACTTCCAGCTTATGAACCACATGAAACAGCCTCACCATTTCTGAAGCCTGCATTTTGGGCTCCCAATGCCAAGTCTTGACTTGACCCCTTTCTTTCATCAGACTTCACTCTAAATTACTTTTGATTGCTTGCAAAAATCAAATCTAATATTAATGATTGTGAAAACTAAACAAAGCAAAAACCCCACAATGTCTCCCTCATATTCAGGGCTAGGGACTGCACTAAATACTTTAAGAATATTATCCTCTTCATTCCTCAGAAGAGTCCTCCAAAAGATGAAGATGTGACAGCACTGAGCAGGTTCAAAGACAAAGCGCTGGGGAAGGGATTACCTTGGTCCCAAGGTTAGAATTAACCTCCACCTAGACAAAGGATTTAGCGGTGCGGACACTAATAGGAGTCTTTAAATATCACTTTGTCCTGTCATATGCGAGTCTTTTTTTTTTTTTTTTAAATATTTTATTTATTTCTAGGAGAGAGAGAGACAGCGTGAGCAGGGGAGGGTCAGAGAGAGAGGGAGTCACAGACTGAAACAGGCTCCAGGCTCTGAGCTTGCAGTCAGCACAGAGCCCGACGCGGGGCTCGAACCCACGAACCGCGAGATCATGACCTAAGCGAAAGTCGGACGCTTAACCGACTAAGCCACCCAGGCGCCCCATGTCATCTGCGAGTCTTGAGATCCTCCTCAAACAAAAAAAGAGCCTGTGACTATCAGTAATCTGCACTCTCCAATCTCCTACCAACAATGACCATCAAACAGCCACCTGATAATTCTCTTCTTTTTTCGAATCCAATATTCTTTACTGCGGATTGCATGAGATTTGTTTTAGCAACTCACAAGACATGAAACTATTGGGCAAGCCACCATATTCAGAGCTCACAACCCTTCCCTGAGTTTGCCCTTTGCATTTCTGTATGGAAAGGAATTGAGGGGACATACAGATGAAACTAATGAAACTTCTTTTTCTTCCTCTCTCCTAATTCTTTTTGACAACCCCCCCGGCCACCCCCCAACCTTCCCCTCTCAAGCCAGGTCCAGCTCATGGTGCCACTAGTTTTCTTCACTCAAAATCAAATTCCCACCTGAACACACAGACTGTAAACATCTCAATCTGTCACAGGGCAGAGTGAGTTCTGCTCTCCCCTACAAGGGTTTCACCTTACACACACTAAATTTAGAAAGTTATCAACATCTTGGAAGGGTTAGGGAGTTCTCAGATTCAATTTCCTCGTTATAGGCTTTAAACTGGTTTCTAGTTCTGGTGCATTAAATCCTGGGCCTGGAGAAAAATACCTGCCTCCTGTGCAAGTTTTAGAAAGAAATAGGGGTTGAGGCCATACATCCCTGCTTTTTCCCTGCCTCTTAGCCAACAAGACAGACACTAGGATCTTCAGTGATTTCAAGCCTTCCAGCTAGGCGATTTTCACTCATCAGACATCAGACAGCACCAGGTGTCACATTCACAAGACCTCACCATCTAGCACGCACATCCTCACTTCAAAATTAAATGCATGAGCAAATCTTTGAAAATATTTGCAAAGTGATGTATTTTTCTTTATTTGATGTCCAAAAATTCACTTCGTGAAACTGTTATTCCTTTCGGAGTGTGGTCTCTATTCCTCTTAGAGTTCTGTTTCTCTCATATGTAAATTCCACCATTCCTCCCTTCATCCTTTAAAACTGTTCCATCTTTCTGGATTAATTCTATCCCCACCCTGCCATTCTTGGGTCTATGGACCTTAAGCACAAATACATCAGGTAGCCTCAATCACTTAGTGTTTTTCTGCAAGTTGCTTTTGGATTCATTTGTTGCTTCCCTTCCTATTTAGTCTTGTTAACTAGATAGGAAACTCTCCAGGCTCAGGATTTGCTCTGTTACTTTATCTTCTAGTGCAGGGCTTGGCTCTCAATAAATGCAGAGTGACTAGTTAAACTCATAGCAATTAATTATTTGGGCAAATATCAAATGTATCAAGATGATGGTTTAGTAATAATCACCTGCAGTAATGACAACACTAAAAATCACATTTAAGTCCTTGTCTCTACTGGCTAACTTCCTCCAGACAATACTTATGAATTTTGCATAAGATTGCTGTCATCTTGACATTACTGTTTCATGAGATTTATAATCTTGCAAACCATTTGTCACTGAAACAATGTGGAAGATAAAAGTAATTTCAGTAATATGTTGAAAATGTTCTGCCGTTGAGATGTTAGTACAAACATGCTATAAAATGAGGAGAGACGTGTTTTAGAAATATTCCTGGTCGGCAACAAATAGAAAGTAGCGTCATGGGGCCCTGGGCAAGGAAGTACCTAACTCGCAAATAGCCGTGTTTCTTGGGCCCCAACTGAAGACTGACTGGGGCCCAAACGGGACAAAGCCTGTCTACCTACCTCTTCCACTCATTCTCTGGGGGGACTGGACTCAGGACTGGTCACCAGACAAGAATAACTCTTCCTCAACCACACCTCTGTCAGAACAGATATATTAATTTTCAGGACTTAGAAATTCAGGGTGGTGAAGCGGGGGGAGGGTGGCACTGGTCCAAGTGTCCTACCGCTGCAGAAATGTGACTTCTTCATTCATGCAGTCAACAAACATTACCTCCCACACGCCAGGCACACATCGTACCTGTCAGTGTCTGACAGCCTGGTGGCGGCGATGAGCATGGATACATCACAGCACCATGAACGCGAGCCATGAGCGAGGTGTGAGACCAAGGCACCTCCTGCCTGAGCCCAGACCACACCCCCCTAATCAAGCTTGGAGGCTTCCAAAATGCTTGATCGTGAAGCATTTGTTTCTCAAATAAAGTGGAGATTTATCTCCACCTCCCAAACAATTGGGGATAAAATCCTGTAAATTAACATTGCCTTCCGTGTATTCCAAGGACCACTTGCGGGATGATAATGGCTGTTCCCCAGAGGAAAGAAAAACAAAACAGAGAGTGATTGCTGATCACTGAAGTCTGGAAACCGCTTATTTAATTAATGCAGGGTTTCTTAGATCCTTTAAAATGTTCCTGTGTGTTATGCATCAGCAGGAGAGGATGTAGTGTATAGTGCTTTGCAGAGTTAGCTAATTGAGGATTTCTTCTTCCTACAGCCACCTTTCCCGTTGAACGCACTCTGAGAACACGTGCCGAGAGGGTTCATTCCTCTGTACTCTCTTCCAGGATGAAGGCATCAGGCTTACTCTACACGGGGTTCAGAGTGGATAATCAAAATATGCTGATCTTATTATCAAATATTAAGGTATCACAGAAAGACATAAATTCATTTCAAAATCCATAATGGATTTTCATTTTTATTTGGTTTAAATGTTTATTTTAGAGAGAGAATGTGATTGGGGAAGAGGACAGACGATCTGAAGTGGGCTCTGCAGAGAACCCAATGTGGGGCTTGAACTCACCAACTGTGAGACCATGACCAGAGCCGACGATGCATGTTCAACTGACTGAGCCACCCACGCACTCCCAGATGATGGATTTTTAATAATGATTTCTTCTGGCGTGCTCAGTTAAGTGTCTGACTCTGGGTTTCGGCTCAGATCATAATCTCCCTGTTCTAGAGACTGACCCTGAGTTGGGCTCTGTGCTAACAGCACAGAGCCTGCTTGGGATTCTCTCTCTTTCTCTTTCTCTCCCTCCTCCCTTTCTCTTTCTCTCTCTCTGCCCCTCCCCCACTCATGTGCACGCTCCCTCTCTGAAAATAAATAAACTTTAAAAAGAAATGATTTCTTGCTAGCTCAAGTATGTGTAGTCACACTATTTCCCCAGCTCCTAAGACTGGACTCTATCTACTGCCCTCAGGGTGCCCTACTTTAGGTTTACAAATTGGAACACAAGCTTGGTTTCCTGTTTCTCCAGCAGGATTTGGAAAATGTGTTGATGCGGCTTAAAACGCACAGGCCACAACTCAGAAGCCCAGGTAGACTAGCTGTAGGTAGATTAAAACATTGTTTGCAAGAACCTGGGGCGAGAGATGCGGGCTCTCGCTGGCCACACATTGGAACCACCAGGGGAACTTAAAAAACACACACCGATGTCCAGAATGATTTAAATTAGGTTCTCTGGAAGTGAGGCCCGAGAATTTCTATTTTTAAAAACTCCCTGGGACGGGGCGCCTGGGTGGCTTAGTCGGTTAAGCGTCCGACACTGGCTTAGGTCATGATCTCACGGTTCATGGGTTCGAGCCCCGCATTGGGCTCTGTGCTGACAGCCAGTTCAGAGCCTAGAGCCTGTTTCGGAGTCTGTGTCTCCCTCTCTCTCTGACCCCCTTCCCCCACTCATGCTGTCTCTCTCTCTCCTAGAAATAAATAAAGCATTAAAAAAAAAAAAAAAGCCTCCCTGGGAGTCCCTAGCGTATAGCCAGGATTGAGGAGCGCCGCCCTAAGGAGTGCAGCTGTGAGTCACAACAGCTGGCTGTCACCCGGCCTCATTTTCAGGACTTGCTACTTCTTTAGGGGACATGCAGGCGTCACAGGCATCAGCTCAGGCTTCCATAACCACGTTCCACAGGCCTGGCGGCCTAAGCAACACAAACCTGCTTTGTCACAGCCGCGAGGCCACGAGTCGGAGGTGAGGCCCCTCTCCTTGGCTGGCGGGTCGCTGCCTCCCCGCCGCCCCCTCCCACGGTCCCTCTGCCCGTGTGTCCCAATTCCCAGCAGTCGGACTGCGTTAGGGCCTTGCCTTATGCCCATTTTCAGTTAATCACCTCTTCCCAGGTCCTATCTCCAAACACAGTTAAGCGCTGAGGTTCGACGGCTTTGAATTTCAACTTGGGAAATACGACTCCGCCCACAACAGATGTAGGGGAGACCCCCAAAGTCGCCCAGAAACACTGCAAGCTGTCAGAGCTGTAAAACTGACACTTTTTCCTGTTTCCATCGTAATTAAACACAAGACACAACCCAGGAGGAAAAGGACGTCGCTGCCCTGATGGCCCCCCAGACAACAAAAACTTGAACCTGTCCTATAAAACTTCATTTTCTTTAAAGAAAAGAGGGCAGGGGGGAGTCTGATCTTTGACTTCTGTAATACTAGCATTTATAGGTATGACATAAACTTTGTGAATATGATGATCATGTGAAACATTATTCTTTCCCCTAGTAAACAGATCATAACGAAAATTAATATAAACAAGTGTGATAAACATAAATATAATATTCATGTAAACCGACCGTCTCAATTTGATCATCTTGTTCATCTTTGCGGTTATTTTCCCACCAAGCGCCTGTCGTGTTTTTTATTTGGCACATCAATCCTTTTGAAGTCTGACACCCTTGCGTTTTGAAAATGAAGAAGAAAGCCTGGCTTTCTTTTCCAAATGCTTTTGTGTCTGAGCTTTGGAGGTTCGGTGAGGTTCACGTGAGGAAGAGGCCACCTCCTCCAGCTGCCGAAACCTGACCTGAGAACGCACACATCTCCAGTGCTGTGTGAACTAATACATGCCTTTTTTTTTTTTTTTTTTTTGATTTCCAGAATAAATCTCATGCAGCAAGAGAGCTTTACCAGCACTGCCTTTTTGTTTGTCTTCTTCCTAACTGGGGTTTTCTGGCTGTTTCTATTTGCGTTTCTGGATCAAGTCTAGTCTCCGCTGCGGTCTAAGCGTGGGCAAAAATGTATTCTCTATTGATGACTGAAAAGGAGGGAATCTAGGTTTCTGGTGATCTCTGTCAGGGGGCAGATAACAGAGACCATGGTTTATCTATCTTTTTAAACTGTCTTTTGTTTGTTTGACCTGGGGATGCAGATACCTTCTATGTTTGAAATGCAAGCATCCTATAAAATGAGGAGAGACCTGCTGTTAGAAATAGTTTAGGCTATGGACTGACTGGATACAGAACGAGGTGTCATCGGGCTTTGGGCAAGGATGTACCTGATGTGCAATGAGCCAAATTTCTTGGGCCCCAATTGAAGGTTGACTGGGGCCCAGAGGGGACAAAGGCCTGCCTACCTCTCCCTGTCATTCTCTGGGGGGAACAGGCTTCTGGCTAGTCATCAGCCAGCAATACCCTCCCTTCAGTGAGATCCTATCATTCCAGAAAGTTTCCTATGCCAAATGGAAAAGAAATGAACCTTTTGAGATACATAGTGGCTGGACTTGGGAGCTGTTGTGTTCTGTTTTTTGTTTTTGTTTTTTTTAAACCTCCAGCTGAGGTTATAAAACTGAAGCCACTAAGCCCGCCCGCCCGCCCTTCCTCCCTCCTTTTTCTTTCTTTGTTTCTTTGTTTCTCTTTCTTTCTTTCTTTCTTTCTTTCTTTCTTTCTTTCTTTCTTTCTTTCTTTTTCTCTTTCTTTCTTTTTCTCTTTCTTTCTTTCTTTCCTTTCTTTCTTTCCTTTTCTCTCTCTCCCTCCCTCTCTTTCTTTCTTTCATAAGCTCTACACCCAACATGAGGCTGAACTCACAACCCTGAGATCAAGAGTGGCATACTTGGGGTGCCTGGGCTCAGTCGGTTAGGCACCTGACTTCAGCTCAGGTCATGATCTCACAGTTTGGGAGTTCGAGTCTGCATCAGGCTCTAATGATAACTCAGAGCCTACAGCCTACTTTGGATTCTGTCTCTCCCTCCCTCTCTACCCTTCTCCCCTTCACACTCTGTCTCTCTCTCTCTTTCAAAAATAAATATATATTTTTTAAAAAGTGGCACATTCTACTGACTGAGCCAGGCAGTCGCCTGCCCCCACTAGTACTTTTCATATGTTAAAAATTTTTTTCTTGTTCTATGTAAAAGGGAGGTGATTAAATATTTTGTTTAGTATTTTCTCTATTTGTGGCCACCCCCTCCCTCCCTTCTCCCAAGTTTCATTTCCTTTTCCTCTCCGCTCCCCACCCAGAACACTTGTGGAGATTAATTGCTAAATAAAGATCTTTCAGTTTGTGTACATTCCATGGATAAACCAGTCAGAGCAAAGAGGAAAAATAATTTAACAAATTACATTGTAAACTTACTTGTATTTATCAAAGCCTTTGTCTTGACTGGCATATAGAAATGCTCTTTTAAATTTAAAATAAAGGTTTAAAATAAATTTCAAATTTCAGAAAGGAGGAAAATCAAATTTTAATGTTTTCAAACACACTTTTTTTTGAGAGAGAGAGAGAATGAGTACGCATGAGCGGGGGAAGGGCAGAGAGACACACAGAGAATTGGAAGCAGGCTCTAGGCTCTGGGCTCGAACCCCCGAACTGTGAGATCATGACCTGAGCCAAAGTCAGACGCTTACCACCTGAGCCACCCAGGCATACCTTAATGTTTTCAATGTGATGCTTCTTTAAGGAAAAAGTTCCAAATCTTGATGAATCTATACCTGAGAGGAAAGAAAAACTTTAACTCTCAGACAAATTAATAGCCTTGGTTATGGTTTACAAGATAAAAAGCAAAGAAATGCTAAGGAACTTCAAACACAATTTGAAGAACTTTCAATGCTTAGTTTATAAATATAAGTGTTTATAAAGTGAAATCTATGGAAATTCTAAGAAACAGTCTTATTCAGGGTGAAAATTTTTATCCAAAGCAATTATATTTCTTCCTGATTTTATCACAATACAAAAACCAGTATTCTAGTTCATATAAAACTTTATAAAAAATTAAAGCTATTATATATATATGAAAATATACAGCATGGAACCTTATTTGGGACTTGAAATCATGAACTGCCAGATCATGACCCGAGCCAAAATCAAGACTTGGATGGTAAACCCACTCAGCCACCTAGGTGCCCCGAAATCCCTACTTTTTAAATTGAAGTGAAATCCATGTAACATAAAACTAACCATTTTTCAAGTGTGTAAGTCACGGGCGTTTAGTACATTCATGATGTCGGACAACCACCAACCTCTACGTAGTTTCAAATGTGATGGTGTTTTCATCGCCCCCAAAGCAGACTTCATCCCATTAAGAAGTCTCTCCCTATCCTTCCCTATCCCTAAGCCCCTGGAAACCACCAATCTGCTTTCTGTATCTATGGATTTAGTTGTTCTGGATATTTCAAACAAATTGAGTCATACGATATTTGACTTTTTGCGTCTGGCTTCTTTCATTTAGCATAATGTTTTGAGGTTCATCCGTGATGTAGCCTTTATCAGGAGTATGTTCATCTCTACAGCCAAAGAATATTGTGTTGTATGTATACATCACATTTTCTTTGCCCATATTTCCATGATGGACATTTGGGTTGTTTCCACATTTTGGCTATTGTAAATAGTACTCCTGTCAATATGGATGTACAAGCATTTGTTTCAATACCTGTTTTTAGTTCTTTTGTGTGTATTCCCAGGAATGGAATTGCTGGGTCATATGGTAATTCTAGGTTTAACTTCCTTAGGAACTATCAAGCTGTTTTCCACAGTGGCTGCACCATTTTACATCCCCACCAATTAACTTTAAGACTTTGAACTAATAGTAAATCAAGGTATTGGTACATAACTTGCACACCTGAAAATATTAGCTTTACTATCCTCTTGTTTGGTTAAAATGGATATAGAAATTGATTAAGAATCTTTTTATGCCTGGCCGTCTTAGTGCGTAGAACATGCGATTCTTGATCTCACAGTTGTAAGTTTGAGCCCCACATTGGGTACAGAGATTACTTAAAAAGAAAGTCTCTCGGGAGAAAAAGAATCATTTTAAAGATCCATTTGAATACAGAGAGATATATATGCAAGGTGATGGATGTATTCTATTTGTTTTGTTTTAAATAAAATTGTCTGGTTGTGCCAGAACATGAAAGAAGGTAATAGAAGACAATTTGAGGATATGTTACAAATATAGAAAAAAAAAGAAAAGTAAACTGAAGAGTCTAGATTTTAATGCCTGCATATAGTGAATTTGAAATGAACAAAGAAATATATTAAAAATTTTTGCAAAATTGGCTCAGTGATAATTGATTTATTTAAGGTGGAAAGAGGCTGTGCATCCTTTACTACAAATTGCTACACGGAGGGTAATCTAAAAGTAAAGTAAGAATTTGGCTCTCTCTCTGTTAAAATCAGAAATTGATCCTTGGGTAGCTAGAATGCTCCTAATAAAAGCAAAGAAAGACAGACAAGAGTTAAAAGGTGTTCTGTGCCCAGATATCAACAGTTCTCTTTCTTACTTAAATGCCCTGTAAACTGGTCATTTTTGTCACACTTTCAAATCTATTTTAACAAAACGTCTTGTTTTGAAATAGAGCATCAAATAATAATCATTTTTATGTATTGCTGTGTTTCCTTTAAATATTACTTGAAAACATTTCTTGTCTTCAGGGCATCTGTGACTAATGCTCTTTTCATGTCTCCTTTAACTCTTTATGTTACTGCCTTTCCCAAATTTGAGACCCCAAACCAGAACTCCAAAACCATAAAGATTTCTATTATACTTATGTTATCTTTGAAGCTTCACAGATGTCCACGGTGTATCACAAAGAGTTGACCTCTCATCGTTTTTAAGAAAGAGATCGTACTGGGGTGCCTGGGTGGTTCAGTCAGTTAAGCACTGAGACTTGGACCCAGGTCATGATCTCACGGTCTGTGAGTTGAAGCCCCACAATGGGCTCTCTGCTGTCAGCACAGAGCCCACTTTGGATCCTCTGTCTCCCTGTCTCTGCCGCTCTATCGCTTTCTCTGCACCTCCCCCCCGACCCTCCCCCATGCACGCTCTCTGTCTCAAAAATAAATGTTTAAAAAAAAGAGGGAGATAGTCATTCTCTAGTTTTAATACACTCAAGACTATTATGTCCACAATATGAATAAGCAGCAAGTCAAAAAGCTAACCCTCTCTGTATTAATTTTATATAAATAAAATGACACGAATCTAAATGTTTCAGTAATTATGCAACATATGTCAGAAATATACTTATGTATATGTACAAATACGGGCACAAACACAATACATAGGTTAATTTTTAAGACACGTCTTATTTTTCTATATAAATGCTCTTTGCTATATAAATATTTTCTCTAGAAATACTTGTCAGCTGATGACAGTCAGAATACACTTGATGGGATAAATTAAAGGCTCCAGATATTTGACAATGTCCTTACTACTCTTTATAATGTTTTCTTATCCTCAGCATAAGGATCAACTAAATCCTCCTTAAACGGATTGATTGTTGCTCCTCAATAAAGAGTTGTCTTTCTGCATTCTGATGCTGTTGATGGTTGTGATAAGTTCACTAGAGCCTTAGAATCTTACTATCCATGGAGCCTTTTCTGCTTTTCCCTTTCACTCATCTAAAGGTCCCCCCCCCCACCCCCCCACCCCCTGCTCCAAGAGCAGGTCAGAAATGGAGTCTTCTGAAGAAAATATCAAACGAGCGTCAGTAATGCCCTGAACAGATCCTCGGGACAGTTGAAACCAAGGAGGAGGAGACCCACAGATACAGGCGTCCTTTTATAAGATGGCCGCTCACCACTCTCTGCGAGACTGTCAAGGGACCGAATCTGGACTCCCACAACATTCCCTTCCAAAGGCAAAGGACTTCACGCAAATAAACTGCTTAGTCTGAGAGCAGCAAAACACACCTTAATTCCCCAGAACTAAATGAGCAGAATGAACTGATTTAACGGCAGCCAGTCTTCTATTTTAAACACACACATAAGGAAAACTCTTTTCTTAATCTTACTTCAGCACTGACCCTCATGAACTTGTTACAAACGGTAACTGGTGCCCACCGAACCCTCAGGATTCAGGATGGGAGGGGGAAATGGTATGAAAGAGCTTAATGCAATAAATTAATAAATCCTGAGGGAAAACTTAAGAATGATAATTCTATAAAAAATAGTAAGATAAAGCAATGGCAACAATGGTTAAATAGATATTATTCAAAGTGCCCTTACTAAGTTCCTTGTCTCTCTGTAACTATGGTATTCTTTTACATAGGTTTAATAAAAACGTGTTCTTTTCCCAACGGGGATACAATTGGATAGATCAAATCAAATCAAATCAAATCTACACCATGATCATGCCAGAAATCTCATCTAATTAAGTAAGATAAGCCCACGGCCTACGCCCGGACACATGGACCCAGGCTGTCAGTGTCCTCCCAAACACCTGGTCCGCAGCCTGCTCTGTGGGGTGTGGAGTCCCCGCCCTCAAAGGCAGGCCAGGAACACTGACAAACATGAGGACTTGGGGGGAAAGAAGAGACCCAGATATGCTGTGAGGATTGATTTTATGTGTCACTTCTCTGGGTCACAGGTGCCCAGATTCTCGGTAAACTTCATTTCTGGGTCTGGATGGGAGGGTGTTTGCAGAGGAGATGACTCAGTGAAGCAGACTGCTCTCCCCGACGTGGGTTGGCCTCATCCCTGCTGAGGACCCACTAGAACAAAAAGACAGAGGGAGGGACAAATCCCTCCTCTCTGCCTGACTGCTTGGGCTGAGACACCTGCCTTTTGCCCTCAGACTGGGACTTACACCATCAGAACCTCCTGGTTCTCGGACGTTGGGACTCAGGTGCTCCCAGCTTTCCTGGGTCTCCAGCTTGCAGAGAGCAGATTACGGGGTTTTCTGGCACCCATTACCATGTAAGCCAATTCCTTATAATGAATCTATGTATGTATATACATACGTATATTTGTTTGTTTTTATCTATCTATCTATCTATCTATCTATCTATCTATCTATCTATCCATCATCTACTTCCTGTTAGTTCGGTTTCTCTGGAGAACCCTGACTAACACATACATCCAGAAGTTAAAGGTACTGTGGGCAAAGCCTGGTAGAAGTGAATTTGATGGTTCTTGGTTCCTGATCTCAGTGGACAAACAGACAAGGAAAATAAAATATTTCTGAGACAGGAGCATCTGGCTGGCTCAGTGGGTAGAGGATGCAACTCTTGACCTCGGGGTTATACGTTTGAGCCCCACACTGAGTGTAGATATTACTTAAAAGTAAAAATCTTACACAAAATACTTCCGAGATATAAAATTTATACCCCTCGAGCCTTTATAAGGCCTCCAGATAGAAGTTATTCTTAAACTTTAATATCATGTGGCTCTTTTTTTTTTAATGTAGAAGAGGGTCTTTGTGTATTAAACATTCATTATTCCTACGAAAATAAAGCTCATCAAATTAAAGACAACATCGTATTAATGATACTGAATCAGAAAATCATGAAGCATCGTAGGTGGTTGAATCTGCACCTTTGGAGCAGGAACTTGAATGAACAAAGGAGGGACTCCAGAGCAAACCTGGTATTTTTCTCTGCTCCATTCTAATTAGGGATATGAAACACCACGGTCAGGAAACAGAAGAAAGGAAAGAAAGGAAGGAAGGAAGAAAGGAAGAAAGAAGGAAGGAAGGAAGGAAGGAAGGAAGGAAGGAAGGAAGGAAGGAAAGAAAGAAAGAAAGAAAGAAAGAAAGAAAGAAAGAAAGAAAGAAAGAAAGAGAGAAAGAAAGAGAGAAAGAGAGAGAGAAAGAGAGAAAGAAAGAAAGAAAAAGAAAGAAAGAAAGAAAGAAAGAAAGAAAGAAAGAAAGAAAGAAGGAAAGAAAGAAAGAAAGAAGGAAAGAAAGAATTTGCACCCTGAGATAAAGCAAAAATAACAGCGTCACTCTGTCTGTGTCTGGTCCACAAGATAATAAAGACTTGAGCAGCTCCTACAAACCTGAACTCCGTAAACAAGATACAGCCTTATGCCTGACTTTCACGATGCCAGTGCATGTGGATATGACCGTCACATGAAAAAGTTACTGTTTCCACTATAGAGAAAGGAATATAAATTTGGCCAGTTTGTAATCCTGTGGTTTTCCTCATTTATTTGGTTTTCTACCTGGAGGGTCAGTTCTTTTGAAGTCCGATTCCCTCCATTCACCTCTTTCCAACTTCAGTGTTTCTCATTTCTGTTTTCTTTTTTTTTTTTTTTTTTAATTTTTTTTAATGTTCTATTTATTTCTGAGAGAGAGATAGAGACAGCATGAGCAGGGAGGGTCAGAGAGAGAGAGACACAGAATCTGAAACAGGCTCCAGGCTCTGAGCTAGCTGTCAGCACAGAGCCCGACGTGGGACTCAAACACACAAACCGTGAGATCATGACCTGAGCCGAAGTCAGACGCTTAACCGACTGAGGCACCCAGGCGCCCCTCTCATTTCTGTTTTCTTTTTTTATGTATGTATGTATTTATTTATTTATTTATTTATTTATTTATTTATTTCTAGGAGAGAGAGAGACAGCGTGAGCAGGGGAGGGTCAGAGAGAGAAGGAGTCACAGACTGAAACAGGCTCCAGGCTCTGAGCTGGCAGTCAGCACAGAGCCCGACGCTGGGCTCGAACCCACGAACCGCAAGATCATGACCTAAGTGAAAGTCGGACGCTTAACCGACTAAGCCACCCAGGCGCCCCTCTCATTTCTGTTTTCTAAATGCTTTTATCTGTTGGCTTATCAGCACTTGAAGAAAGTCACCACATTTCACCAGCCAGGCACTCCCATAGGTGAACGTTCCTCTCTCATTCAGGGCATTTTGTCACGGGTCACTGTGGCCATATGCGTCAGAAGGGACTGCCCAGAGGCAGCAAAGCCCAGGCTTGCGTGGCCACCTCAGCTGGGGGTTAATTATCTATTTGGGGCTGCTGGTCAGTAGGGGAAGGGCTGCGTGAAACATGAGACCTGCTACCACATGGAAGGGGATCCTCTTGGGCAGCTTGCTCAGGGACGTGGCATTTCCCAATGTGCAGCGTCTGTGAGCTTGGCTCTGTGCACCCTTCATCTCACTCCATTTCCATAAGCTCCTGTCCCAGTTCTGTTCAGGCAGCACAGCCCCTGGTCCCCTGGAATGTGCTAAAGCAGAAAAGGAGAAAACTGCGCTGCTATTCTTGGTCAGCTTAATGGTGAGAAGCTTCAGATTTTCTATAAAATGAGAGAGATTCAATTGTGTGAGGTCATCGGGTCGCAGCCTCCCTGAGAACACTGCTATTTGGAGCAAAACATCCTTCTCAGAGGGGTCCTTAAAGTTTAATAGCATCAGTCAACGGCTTCAAGACCCTGTGAGCACACAATCCAAAAATGAGCCTCCGTCTGCTGTTACGGAGGAGCCCGTTTCCCCGTGTGCCATTTTAGATCATCAAAGGTGACATTGAACTGCTGTCTCCCAAATTTCAATCACAGCCTTAACCACACTGTGATTTAGCCAACGGCAGTTCCGTGAACACAAGGCCACCTTCCCGAGGCTGGAGGACATGCTGACGCCCCGCAACAGGAAGCAGAGAAGCACACATTTTAAAAAAATGCACCATAAACAGTATTTGTTTAGCTGCTGTGACACCAGACCCTGTTCTAGCTATTTCTATGCAGAATGTTTTAGCTGAGAGAATTTACATATGGCATCTGTCCTCCTGACACTTCACAGCCACCTCAGTCAAAGTGGTATAAGTAGCAAAAGACGGGAAAAGCACGTCCTTCAAATGGCTGCCCGCCTGCGCCTCAAATCACGTGCAGTGACACAGGCAGACACAATGAGCATCTGTCGCCAAGGTTCCATTTCTATGAAGCTCGAGAAGAGCGGAACGAATCTATGACGACAGAAATCATGAGTGACACTACTTACCTGGAGCACCGAGCTGAAAGAAATGGGGGTTGCTCACATGGGTATGTGCACATGCAAAAATCCATCCGGTCGAACTGCATGGAACTTTACTGAATGTTATCATCTGGATGCGCCCCCCTCCCGCCCCCATTCATATGCTGAAGTCCTAACCCCCCCGCCCCACTCCCCCGCCCATGTGATGGTATTAGGACGTGGAGCTTTGGGAAGGTGATTAGGATAGGTTGAGGTCCTGAGGGGGGAGCCCTCACAAATGGGATCAGAGCCCTTATAAAAGGGACCCCATAGAGTTCCCTAGCTCTTCCACTAAGTAAGGATACAGAGAGAAGGCACTGGCTGTGAACCCAAAAGAGGGCCTTCACCAGAACACAACCATGCTGGCATCTTGATCTTAGACTTCCAAGCTTCCAGAACTGTGAGCCAAGAATGTCTGTTGTTTATAAGCCACTCAATCCATGGTACTTTGTTGTAGCAGCTTCAATGGTCTTATATAACAATTATATGCAGGACGAAGACACTGTATATAATTTACATCTTGATTTCTGCAAGTTCTAAAAAACCTACTATCGACATACAGGACATCCAAAGTTGGAGCCAAGAAGACCACCCTCTACCAGTACGGGCAAGTGTCAGACACCATTCCCCCCCTCAGCTCACTGAAGTGGCCCTATCCAGCCCAACGTCACTTATTTCCCCTACAGGAGAGTGCTTGTCCTATTGGACTTCATAGAAGTGCTGGGGGAAAGGCAGGGTGCACACTTCTCGGCAAGCTCACCCAGCCGGACACAGCAGCGCGGCCGCCATGACTCCTTGCAGCCTCGGTCTCCCTCACCATTCCCATTTGGAAACAAATGCCCCAGCCTGGTGCAGGCCCAGCGCAGACCACTCACTGTTTCTGACTCCGTGGCACCCCCCAGGGCAAGCCCCACCCATCTTGTCTGTTTTATTCAGTTCATTTTCCTTTGTTCTTCATAATATCCGTGTGCTAATTGGTGCCCTGCTCATGAGTCACTGAGCATGATGGGGCCTGAAGTGTAACAGGAATGCAAAACCCTTGAGCCAAATCATGACCAGCATCCGACCTCAGCTCTCCCCGCTTACGCCTGCCTGGCGGGCTGAGAGCTAACTGCTCGGCCCCATCAACTCCCGCCCGCCCCGCCAGGGCGGTGACTCATGCTCTCCAATTTGATTTGTGTTTTCTGTTATTGGGTTTCCGTCTATGTAAACAGAACAGTGTGGGGATGCTATCAGTCCATTAGGCATTGCCATTGGGAAGCTTAAGCAAAAAAGAGGTAAATGTGAAGATGTCCTCTGCCGAGCTGAGAAGCAAAGCTATAATGGAGGATAAGCACTATTATAGATTTTCACTTTGGTGGGGTGACATTTTTAAATGGGAGCAGAGGAATTTTTGCCATTGGTCTCCTTCTATTGGCAAGATCCTCTGCAATGTCCTGGAGATCTGAGGGCAATAATCACCTGTGTTTTCTTTTTCCCTCTTACTACAGACCATTAGCAAAGACAGTCTCTGCATTTGTACTCCTAGGAGACCAGACAGTGTTCCCTGAAGCCTGATGTGTGCCTTGAGAGTGCGGGCACTGGGCAGGAGTTTCCAAATCAGAGTTCTCTCTCCAAATAATTATACATGTCTATTCTCAGTCAGAGAATAGAGACTTTTCTCTTGTAAAGCCCAGGTTTAAATTAAAAGCCAAACATAAAGGAAATGCTACTAATTTTTAACTACTTAAGTAGAATAGCTTTTTGATCCACTTCAATTCGTTCATAGGCTATACAGGGTCAAGCATACTCTTTTTTATATCTGCAAACATGATTGGCCTTTTTTTTTTTTAAATATTTGAAATATGATTGATATTCTTTTAGTGCATCAGTCCTTACGGCATCTTTGAAAGTCAGAGCAAAATATATTCCCATTTCACAGGTAAGGAAAACAAGAGTCAAGGTCATTTAAGCAAACTCACATCTGAGAACGCATTTTAGAACCAAGAGCTTGAATTGCCAATTCATGTCATCGTTTCTTAAGTTTTAGCCCCCACCAGCATTTTAGGAATGGATAAAAAAAGGTTTATCCATTTTTCCCCCACCAGCATTTTAGGAATGTCACTCACCATGCTTGTCAGAGGGGCAGTGACCCTCCTGGAAGCCCGGGTGTTCTGGGAGTTAGGCCTCAAGATTCCTGAAGATGAACACCATGCAACGGTTCGGGCTGACCAGCCCCTGGCATTCCAAGACAGTGGTTCCATTGCATCAGCAAAGACCTCGATGGTTCTGTGCTTTAGGCTCCCCGTCCATGCCCTAAGCCAGTTCTTTCTGCATTTACCTATGATCCAGGAAAATGTCGGACTCATGACACTTACTGTGTCTGCTGTATATGGTTAAACACGGAAGACATGGGGGCATTTGCTTGGCCACACGTGAATATTTACTTCAGCTAGAGGATGGCTGCTCAGTGCCCCCAAACATTCTTTCATGGTGAAGTTCCAGAAATGCTTACAAGTGTGTCATTCTCAATGACAGTATTCTCAACGGTAGCAGTCTCAATGGTAGTATTCTCATTGAGAGTAGTCTCGATGAGAGTAGTCTTAGTGGCTTCAAGCATGAGGTAGCCCCTCTCATAAAGAAGGAACTTACTCAACACTGCTTGGAGTTGGCATTGTCTTGAACCCTCTTTCTCAATCAGAGAAGGGCCCACACACTGAGATTCTGTGAAGAGAGAGACTGAAATTCTATCAGCTCAAAAGCAGGCCAGAGAACTACTCTGATTCCTGAATCCTTTTTTAACTCATCAGTTGGTTTCAAGACACTGCCTACTGCTATTCCGATCACTAATCGGAGTGCTTTCTACTATCCAACAAATGAACTGAAACTCATGAGGTGGTTTCATTTCCTTTAAAGTCTGCTCACCACTAAAAAGTACCAGCCCTGAAGCTCATTAAATCAGAGTGTGGGCTGCTTATAACCTGGGGCTAAATCAGTGCACTGTAAGAGAACTCAATCTGCATTTTCTCCCAGCCTCACCGGATTCCCCTCACCTCCTCCGAGGAGCTTGAGCTGTCTCCACTCCTTAGCTAGAAGCCTCCTTACATTTCCCCGTGAGTTTATCAAATCCAGGAAGGGGGGTGAGGGTGGAGCAGGATTTTCATCCCTGGGCCTGAGAATTGTCCCACTGTGCATTCTCCCCAGTCTTAGCAAACCCTAGCTCCTTTTACTGCCTGGAGGCCATTTCTTAAATACAAACAATTCTCCACGGGCAAGTCCATTTTAAAGCAATCGTTAGAAACACAGGATGCATCCCCACTGTCCCCCTCTAAGACGATAGCGGCCCTGGATCCAAAAAACTGTTATTCCTACAACCAGACAGCTCTGACCCGCTGCTACTGCTGTGAGAACCATTAAGAGGCAGAAAGAGAAGTAAATCGTTCAAACTTTTAGAGACTATAAGTGTTTAGAGAGAGGAATGACAAGCAGGCCACTTGGAGCAGTGGATCTCAGGGGAGAGGTACTGGTTAGGAATAGCCTGCCTACACGTTCAGTGGCTTGACTGGTCTGAATTACCCTCACTCATACTGTGTACAAGTATTCACTCTCTATTGATGCCATATTGCAAGGAAATGGGGACCCTGCACTGGTCCACACGGGCAACACAGTTGAGACTCCATTCCCAGCTCATCTGAGTCATGGCCAAAAGCCTGCAATCCCCTCAGGACGCCTGTGAGGGGTGCTCTATGGCTCACTCCAGCCCCGCCCCCAGGTTGTCTTGAGGCAGTTTCTCAGCCCCTCCCAGCTTCACCCCTCAGAATCAAGCTGCAGACCAAAACCTGCTTAGACCAAAACCTAAGGCTGGCCCCTCAGCTACAAGGTGACTCATGATGGACATTTTATTTTGGTGTCATCCTCTTTTGCATGTGGGACTATGTCCATGGGGAGCCGGCACTTTGGTTATTTTCCTTTCACTATCCATGTAGCTAATACACTGTCTACATCTAGGACTATCTCATTGTATCTCAACCAGTCCAGTCGGTCAGGCCTTGGCCTTGACCTTTGCCTTGTCTTGTGCGGACTTACCACATATTAGTTAATTAGAATTCATTTGGGGAATAAGGGATTCCTTTGAAAAAAAATAAAAACAAAACCAAAAAACCTCAGGACCACCGTTACTAAATTTTTTGGGAGGAAGAGGAGCAGTGCATAGCCCCTCTGAGAACATGTTAAAAGGCATGAACACTTATCTTCAGAAAAATATACCTGCACAAACATTTGTACACACTCACTGAAAATGCACATCCTGCATGGACCTTAGGCAAAACCAGTGTTCTGAGGGGATTAAGGTCCTATCGATCACTCGTGTTGTGAAATGAAACAGTATCTTCAGACTGGTCTCCTCATATTTACTGAGGGGCCCCCATACACAGACACGATGTGAAGCACTCAGGGTGCAATTATGGGCAAACGCTGTTTTCAGGGAGCATGTAGCTAGTCAGTCTAATATGGAGGATAGACAGGAATCACGTGGTTGCAGACATAAATATAAAATGCAACTGCAGGGGCTCATTTGGCTCTTGGTCTCAGGGTCATGAGTTCGAGCCCCATGTGGGTGTAGAGATTACTAAAAAAGAAAAAAAAAAACCTTAAAAAAATGAAGAAAATGCAATTGCAGTAAGTAAAAAGTAAAGGCATGTGGTGCCGTGATGACTTGTTTATAGGAGGGTTTGACCCGGCCAAGGAGATCAGAGACACATCCCCTGAGAAAATGAGGTTTTAGTTGAGAGATCAAGAATGGCAAAAATCCAAGAGGGCAACACGTGTCAAGGCCCTGTGGCACATGACATGGCTGTGTTACGGAGTAAGGACAACATGAGGCAGCAGAAGTGAGTAAGCTTCCCTTAGGGCCTTCAAAACCTCCATAAAGAGCTGTGACCATGCCTTAAGAAAAATGAAAGGACACTAACTTGGGGGCAGTGTAGTGGGAGTGTGGGGGAGGGGGAGCACCGTGACAAGATGAGATTTGTGTTTCAAACTGCCTGTGGCGCGGAGAATGGACTAGAATGGAGGAGACAGGGGACGTCCGCTTAGAGCAGTCGGATGGGAGACAGGTGCAAGATGAAGGACTTGGGAGGCAGGGACACATCTGAGAGCTATTTATGCGATAAACTTGGCAGGACTTGGCTGCGGCATGCTGGGTAGGTCTGAGCACTTTGGGTGGAGAGGGAAAATTAGTAACTGAATCATGGAATGCTCTGAGCTCTGGTCCCAGGAGAGGCGCCAAAGCAGAATAAGAAGAGTCCGGGAAGAAATGAATTCCTTTCCTGCTTTTAGAGCAAGATCAGCCTTGAAGAGATTTCATAACGACTGAATTTTGCATCTGCGTCTGTTCTAACCTGCCCAGCCACTCTTCATTTAAATGGTACCTGTTCTCCTGGGGGCGCCCGGGTGGCTTAGTCGGTTAAGCGTCCGACTTTTGCTTAGGTCATGATCTCGCGGTTCGTGGGTTCAGGCCCCGCGTCGGGCTCTGTGCTGACTGCCAGCTCGGAGCCTGGAGCCTGTTTCAGTCTGTGACTCCCTCTCTCTCTGACCGTCCCCTGTTCATGCTGTCTCTCTCTCTCTCTCTCCCAGAAGTAAAAATAAAAAAAAAAAAAAAAACATTAAAAAATAAATAAATAAATGGTACCTGTTCTCATTTCTCATGGGCTCTAGATTCTAGACTTAGAAAGAAACAGATGGCCCAACCTAACACGTTTATTTTCAGCTGAGGTTCAGAGGTGAAAATATTGCCCAAGACTGTATACATTCTTGTTCTAAAGAAACAATAAATTTACTCCCCAGAATGTGTTCTGTTGATCACCAATCCCACGAGATACTCTCTAAATGTTTGATAAAATAAACTTGCAGCCTACAGTCCTCTTTTGGATATTCATTAGCTCATTAGCATATTAAACGCACAGAGAAGTCCTGCAGCAAAGAAACTTCTAAATCTATGTTACCTGAAGTGAACTTTCTTATCCTAATACCTGTTAGGGTGCTCCCCTCAGGAAACCCATTTTCAGATCTATAGTATTATTTCTATATTCCAACCACATTATGGCCTAGAGGAGTTTCTGGGCCGGTCCTCCTTTTTGGCATTCTTCCTCGATTCTTGGTCTCCAGAGTTCTCAGGCTGCCTCATGGCTGCTGCTTTAGAATCCTAGTGCTGCGTCCTCCTCTCAAATGCTCCACGCTGCACTCACCCAGTTGCTCTTCAGCTGCCTTCAAATCTCAAGTCCACTGCCTCGCACAACCAGTACCAGCTGTAACAGAAGGAAAGCAATCTAATAAGCGAATCACACTAACGTATGAACCGTGACTAAGAGCTTGCAACACTCTCCCCTTAGAAGACACACCTTACCCCAGACGATCGCTCATGGTGACCCTTGGCAAACCAACACACCTAGGGCACACAGGGCGAGCGATTTTAGGGCCAAGGGGCCACCATATGAGAGACCAGCTCTGGTACTTAATCTCCCCTAAATGATTTATCTGCTCCAAAAATCTCCACTTCATCTGTGCTGGAAATCAAAAGATCTATAAAATTCCAAGTTTTCCCATTATTTAGTCCCTCGCTCTGCCAGGAAGGCCAGTCTGTGTGAGTAGCTCAGGAAAAAAACGTCCATATTCCTGAAGTCACGCTGTCTGTGGGGAGGAAGGGCCACAGGGAACTGATGCAAGACGCTGAGGGAGCAGACATTCGTAAACACATCTTTTTGTGACATGCGTACGTTTAAGATGTCCTTGAAACACTACGGAAAGATAAAAACTGGTATTTGTGAAGCGGTACATGATAATACGAAGGGTAATATCATCTTGTCCAAAGTCTCTTATCTGGGACGAGGGCGAGCACTGTTATCTAACTTGGACCAGTGTTTGGGCTGCGTCCATCAGCCTGCAGTGATCACCTCCGTCTCTCGGGTCCTTAGCACATCGCTGCCTCTGTTCACTTTGTTTGGCTTTTTTTTTTTTTCCATTGCTCAAGACTGTCAAGACTGTCACCCAACGTAATCAGCTTACGTCAGGTTTCTTGAGGCTTTCTTTCGGTCCAGCTGGATTAAAACAGTGCAGGGTGTTTGCGGAGTTTACACTGTACTCTTTGCTACAAAGAACCCCTCGAATATTCTCTTGAAATTGGCTGGGGTGGCAGACGGGGACTTGGGGGGGCGTCAGGGCACAGGCTCACAGCCTTCAGGAGCAGCAGCGGGTAAACCAGTGGCCTCTCCTCTGGGAAATGACTTGCTCCAGCTTCTCTCTGTCAGGAACTGCTGACCACTAAGCAGACTGTCCGGGACCCTGTTGTTTACAGTAAGAACACTTCCTTCCCTGTAGAGTATGAGGTAATAGCCCTCGGTCTCTCACTCTTCCTAGCTCCTTTCGTTCCTATAAGGTTTTCTGACCTTTCAACCAGCACCGCGTCTTCCTTCCGCTCTAGTCTTTGACGATCTGGCCTCAGTACCAGTTGCTTCTAAGATTTCCCTCAGGGGCCACAAACAAACCCCACTCAGTCTCCTCGCTCATTCTCTGTCTCTCTCTCTCTACCTCCCTTTCCGTCTCTGTCTCTCTCACACACACACAGATACACACACGTGACCAAGTCTCAGACCCCATGTTAGAAAACACTCCTAGAAATATTGCTAATACCTGGCATAATCTAAATAGAACAACAAGATGTAAAGCCTGACAGTGTTCCTGGAAACAGAAGATCTTATCATTGCCAACAGTTTGCAGTCTTCAAGTGCTCACATTTTTCAAGCCACTTTGCCAAACAGCTAAAAAGGATACAAGCCTGCAGGATTTCAAGTCAGATTTTCAAAGTTCTTCGTGGGAGGGGTTGCCTCTGGCCCATGTCCAAATGTATGGGAAAATGCCAAGAAAACATAGTGAAAAATATCTGTATAGCTTAGATATTGAAGGGGAGGCCAGGTATAAATCACCCACACTAACAATTTCGCTGCTCTTTCCCCTGAGTTACGGCGCTTTCAACGCTCCGGATTCGGCCTGAACAGAACATACAGAACATCATTAGTAGGTTGGGGCTGTAATGAGAAGAGCTGCCGTTTTTGTAGGGCATGAGTGGTGCTGGCATTTGGTGCAGGATTAATACGTATAATTACAAATTGTAGCCCGAGGGGAGAGGACCAGTCCCAAAATAAGTACCATTCTAAAAACGAAAGCCTCAGAGGCCTTCTTAGCTCTATTCTCTGCTCTTACTCTATCCTCTCCAGAAATGTAGCTGTGTATCTTTCAGTGTTCTACTCACATTGGTTCAAGTCTGAAAAGAAACGGCTTCTGTTTCCATTTGGTTGACCATGTTGGAAATTTTGCACACAGGGACAGCCATGGGAGTAAGAGATAGGGAATCCCATGACCTCTTCTGCGAGAAGAAAGTTGATTTTGGTATTTGACAGGGCGGGCCTTAGGAAGGGTGGATCTGAGTTAAGAGAGGTTTGGTTCACTTATCCCTTCAATGCCTTGTATGACACCCCCTCGCCCCCTGCATTCCCCCATTCCCACCAGAGTGGAGGGGGAGCATGTACTGGGCTGAACAGAGAAATAAAATACCCCAACCTCCCTCTAGTCCTTTACCAGCTTATATTCCTGGCATCAAAGGTCATAAGCATTTTCCCCAAAACTGATTCTCTCTGTTCATTCATTCATACAACCACAGGGCCTAGGCAATACCAGGGTGTGCAGTATTGCAGAGAGCAAAGCCCTGAAATAAGAAGGGAAGCGGTATAAAGGTAACCCGTAAACCCCTGACCTTCTAGATCTTAGCAGGACAAGCCACTTTAAAGGACATTTCCAGGGCCCTCAGTTTGATGTATAGGTATGGGTTATCATAGGTAACCTGTCTAAGAGTTTAGATTAACCTGTCTTATGAGTAACGATCGTTATAAAAGGAGGGAACTGGGCCAGGTCATTGTTGATCTTCCTAACTCTTGCTGTGTTCTGATTCTCAGGAATTTTAAGGTTGGAGTCTAGACTTTTCAAAGGTTTGGAAACAAAACAGCAAGGCAGCTAGGGAAATGAACTAGGGATAGGCCCTCAGAGGTAGATTTGTGAGCAGGTATATATAGGCGTGGTGGCCAAGATGGCCTCCGTGTTCCCTGCCTCCTGGTATTCACATGTCGTATGAATATATACTGACCCGGGCTGGTCTGTATAACCAAAAGGATGTTGCAGAACCAGTGATGTGCAGAATTGATTTTATGCTGGATTGTAAAAGAAATGGCATCTTCTGCTGAATTACTTGCTTTGAACCCAAATGCCACGTCAACAGGACCCTCAAGGACTCTTTCTCTCTCTTTTTAAATGTTTAATTATTCATTTATTTATTGTATTATTTATTTATTTTGAGAGAGAGAGAGAAAGAGAGAGAGAGAGAGAATCTCAAGCAATGACAGTGCAGAACCCTACCCAGGGCTCAATCTCATGAAATGTGAGATCATGGTCTGAGCCGAAATCAAGAGTCAGATGCTAAACCAACTGAGTCAAGGGCCCACAAGGACCCTCAAGGACTCTTGTGGCGAAGTTCACATGGCGAGGAACTAAGGCTTAGTGCCAACAACCAGCATCGATTTGCTAACACTGTGAGTGTGCGATCTCAGAAGTGGATCTTCCAGGCCCAGTCAAGCCTGCGGATAACCACAGCTCTGGCCAACATCTTGCCGGTAACTTCATGGGAGACCCTAAGCCACAACCACCTAGCAAAGCCGCTTCTGATCCACAAAAACTGTGTGAGAAAATAAATGTTTGCTACTAAACACTTCAAGCTGCTAAATTTGAGGACACTTTGTTATGCAGCAACAGATAACTAGTACAGCAGGTATATTATTAAATATAAAATTGCTAGTGACCACAGGCCAGAAACATGGAGAAAACTTTACACATGTAGTCTTGTTCTAAAAACCTGGAAGTAACCACATTGAATCTTTGACTGCCTTCCACTGAGTCTGGGGATTACTTTATCTTCCCAGGATTTAACTGTGCTAAAGACTTATGGGGTAAGGGAAGAGTAGTGTCAATCTACATTAAAGGGTGCAGACTAATGAAAACATATATAAGGTAAATAGAGGGTCTGGTTAAACAGTTGAAGAAAGGGTGGTGCATTCAACTTTTTTTTTAATCCATGATTAAAATCATGGGTATATTTTCATAAGCAGCTCTTTAAATAATGTCCTAGGAAGCTGGAAAGCAAGATGAGTTTCCCCAAAGCCATTCCCCAGCACTGTCCCCACTCTGCACCTCTTGGCTATATCAGGTAATCAGCCATACCAAAAAAATAAATAAATAAATAAAAAATAATTCTAGAAAACCCTCCATCCAAAACTGTTGTCACTGTGTTTGACTCCTAAAGTCTTCTGAAATGGTATTAATAAAACATTTTATTTATTTCTGAGAGAGACAGCGTGAGCAGAGGAGGGTCAGTGAGAGAGTAAGACACAGAATCCAAAGACAGGATCCAGGCTCTGAGCTAGCTGTCAGCACAGAGCCTGACGCGGGGCTCGAACCCATGAACTGTGAGATCATGACCTAAGCGAAAGTCGGATGCTCAACCTACTGAGCCACCCAGGCGGCCCTAAAACATTTTACAATAATGGCTTAATTCACCTCTTTAGCTAATGCTGTTTTGAAAATTTTGAAGAGTGTTTACAAATATCAATTCTAGTGTACTCAAAAGCAAGTTGGTGTTATCTGTGTAGTATCGTTGAGTTAATTTACTCATTGGGATCAATCTAATTTCTAAAGATTCCATGTGCCTGCCCAGTGGTACTGAGTGTAACCGATACTTGTGCAAATAGCAAAGAGAGGGGGAAAAAAAACTACGACTGTGTTTAGTTTGGTGTTGTCTGGACTTCAAAGTCACCCGGAGTTCTGGCATCAGCCCCACAAGTAGTTTTCCCAAACACAGATGAAGGAACGTCCCCCAAAAGACTGGATTTCAAATGGAAAAATAAATATTGAAAATAAGAAGAGGGGAAAATGTAGTCCCCAAAGAGGACTTATAAAGACCAATGGCAAATATTCAGTGAACACCAGCAAACCAAAACATCAGGAAAAGATATAGATGAGTATCTACGTCTCATTGAAAGAAGGATCCTGCGAAAGCCTCTGTGCACAACTACTTGGCCAATATTCCTTACGATTTTATAAGTCTGCATTTAAAACATGTGAAAACTGGGAGTGGGATTAGGCGTAAATATTTTTTCTCAACCTTCTGGTTCTTTGGTGCATGGCTGTGACCTGACAGATCAGAATGTAACCTGACAAAGCAAGCTGAGCTTCTGGGCAGCCGAGCGCTTACGCCTACAAGCTGACAAAGCTCTAAGGTTATCTTGGTTGAGCAGCAGCTCCTAACACTTGCTAACTGGATCATCTGACACTGATAAAACCTTTTGTTCCTAGAAAGCAGGGGCTCCCACAGGTATCTGGTAACAAGAATCAGAAATGGGGTATGCAGAGTGCCTGATGGCTTCCTCAGTAGAGCATAGAACTCTTGACCTCAGGGTTGTGAGTTCAAGCCCCATGCTGGGTGTAGTCTATTTAAAAGTCTAAAAAAAAAAAAGAAAGAAAGAAAGAAAGAAAAAAAGAAAAGAAATGGGTATACATCCTTAAAACGATGTAATAATTAATGATTTTGAAGTTGCAAAAGCAGTCTGTATTTTAACACTTTCAACAAAGTGAGGGACTAAAAGTGGATTATTTGCAAGCACAGATGTATTGTTTTTCTGACTATAGCTTAACTGCCCATCACCCAGTGCCTCGTCTTTGTGACTCAGTGAAGCAAGGACACTGTGGTTGTGTGTTATTATAAATGGATACCATGTGGTGTGGGGAAGAGAATATAGAAATGACTCACAATTCCTTGAGGGTAAACTATTTTTTAGTCAAAATGGATCCAGTCCAAATTAGATCACTGATCAACTCCTTGATTCTACTAGGTGTAGAAACCCAGCTATTTGCCTGTGGGCAAAGCTAAAACTAGAATCCTAATCACTTTTATATACTTCTAATTTTCTACAATTCAATCTGTTGAAAGTCAGTTTTCTTGCTAGGCAGCTCTGACTGTCTTTTGCTCTTTCTCCTCTGTGGTACCTAGATTTCAAACGAACTTGACAGTGATGTGTAATAGTGAGTGTCCTCAGTGTGCGTCTTCCTGGTGCAGATGGACTATGGGTCCTGTGAGCATTCAGAAACCCTGCAAAAATGTCTAGTGTCAAAGTGGGGCTGTCTCCAACAATATTTGTTTGGGACATTTATGGAAAATTCACTCCCAGGGAAGAAATCATGTCAATCTCTTTTCCAAATATGGCTGTAAATGGAAGAATAAGAAATGGGATGAGGGAGCAGAAGCTGTCTCTCGGTGCCTAAAAGATAAAGGGGGAGGAAGGCCCCCACGAGGGCTGTAGGATTAGAAGGCAGTGAGTAAAGGGCGGCCTGGACAGATTTCATCTTGCTTCACAATTCTGCCCAGGGCAAAATTGAATCTGAATGCGGCAGCCTCCAGACGACATGGCAGCCTGTAACCCACGTTCAAGGCCCTTCTGCGCTTTCTCCTGGTTGGGTGGGTGACATCATTGACAAGTCATCTTCAATTACATCAGGAGTTTCAGGGACAGGGAGAGACACCAGCAGAATGTGGAAGAGACTAAGAGGTAATGTTCCTTGGGATCCATTCCCAGTTCTATCACTGACTCATAGGGAGACTTTATTATCCCTATTGTTATTAGGGCTATTTTTACTGAAGACTGATATAATACCTAAGCGCTGGAGGTCAACCCAGGGCCTCTCCTTGCTTAATATCTAAATTAAATGTAAAACTTTCTTTGAGATACCATTCAAATGATGTGGTTATAAAATCTAAAAGTGGAGTTGGAAATTTTAACAAATTTCCCTCCTTTGAAAAAATTTCTTTAAGTTTAGGGGGTGCCTGGGTGGCTTATTTGGTTAAGCCTCCAACTTTGGCTCAGGTCAGGATCTCATGGTTTGTGAGTTCAAGGCCCACACCAGGCTCTCTGCTGTCAGCACAGAGCCTGCTTCAGATCCTCTGTTCCCCCCTCTCTCTCTGCTCCTCCCCTACTCTCTCTCTCTCTCAAAAGTAAATAAAAACAGGGGCATCTGCATGGCTCAGTCAGTTAAGCCTCCAACTTCAGCTCAGGTTGCAATCTCACAGCTTGTGGGTTCAAGCCCTGCATCGGGGCTTACAAGCATCCCACTTGTAAGCTCAGCTCAGGTCATGAGCTCAAGGTTGTGAGTTCAAGCCCCATGTTGGGCTCCAAGCTGCGCATGGAGCTTACACAAACAAACAAACAAATAAAGTGAGCAATTCACACACATTTAGTAATTCACAATGTTTTACGACTATTACCTGTCTTGTCCCAACATATTGCCAAGCCCCCAAAGTCAAACCCCTCACCCAGTTAGTTTTCTCCAGTCCCCAACACCCACCAATCTTTGTTCTGTCTCCATGGATCCATCTATTCTAGATATTCTGTATAAATGGCATTATAAAATACATGACCTTTTGTGTCTGGCTTCTTTTATCCAGCCTAAAATATTTGAGGTTCATCCATGTTGTGGCATGCATCAGTATTCCATTCCTTTTTATGGCTGAGTAATATTCCACTGTGTGCACAGACGACATTTGGGGGTTTTTGTTTGTTTTTGAGGGAGGGGGCTGGAGGGAGACTGTGAGCAGGGGAGAGGCAGGGAGAGGGAGACACAGAATGTGAAGCAGGCTCCAGTATCTGAGCTGTCAGCACAGACCTGACGTGGGGCTCAAACTCATGATCTGTAAGATCATGACCTGATCCGAAGTCAGTCGCTGAACCGACTGAGCCATCCAGGCATCCCGACCACGTTTTGTTATCCATTCATCTGATGCTGGAAATTTGGGCTGTTTCCACCTTGGGGCTAATGTGCACCTCCCCTTTTTAAGTCCTATCCCTCACTCCCAACCCTCCCCCTGCCTCTCACTCCATACTCTCTCCTTTCCTTATTGTATACGCTTTCCTTTGGAAGACACTCATTATTGGGAGCTTATGTCCGGGGCTTTCTGAGGGCTAAGAGCAGAAGGGAGGGTTGTAGTCAGAAAATAAGGAAGGAGAAGAGCTTGGGAAAGAAGAACGAAGATAGAAGGGATGGATCAAGAAAAACTAGCAGACATACCCAGGTGGAGCAGGAAGCACAGGAAACAGACTGAAAGAATAGATTTTCTGCTAAGTATCCGCCAGTGTCTGCAGGGCTCAGCAGAAGTTTCCTCAAAGACACTGAGAAGTGTCTGGTTCAAAGTTCACTTATGCTTTTTCTCCTGCGGTCCTCAGCAGAGCATTATCCAAAAGTCTGGTGTTTTAAACAGATATCAAGGTTTCCAACATACCAACCCGCCTGCCCAAGGTTTCTCTAAGTATTATTAATCTTAGTTTAAGTCCATTTAAATCCTAAGACAGTCATTTGGAGAGAGAGCTGCACATCAGAAAAGGATTTCAGTAATAACTAATTGAAGGAAACACTGGCTTCTATTTTCCTTGAGGATTCCCCATTAAAGGAACTATTCAGTTAGTGTTAGACTAATGACTAGCTATTTTTGTCACTGAGATGATGGCTCTAAGTCATCTTTTTTTTAAAAAAAGAAATAAAAGGAGGAGAAACAACTTTAAAATAAACCCAGGCAAAGAATCAGCTCATAAAGGAAAATGAGGTCCATCTGTGAATGTGACTGTGACTGGCATGTTTTCTTTGTAAATGAATATTGAAAGAGAGAAGATAAAAAGTAAGGGAAGAGTATGTGTTTTGCTTCCTTTTTACTAACATGTGTATTCCTGAATCCAATCCTATTTCTTCAAATTGTTTAAAATATTTGTAGAAATACTATTTCAGTGGTATAATCATGCCCTACATGATTAAGCAACTCAGTCTGTCAGCCTGTCTGGAAAAGAAGATTAAAGTACAACAATTTCTGAAGACGATAATTCCTTCCTCTTGTCAAACTTTTTTTTTTCTTTTTGCCTTTAAGGTGATGAGTGCTTTAAAAGCAAGCAGTGGGTGAAGATGGTCCCCAAGCAGAGGACAGCACCAGAAATAGGAAGTTTAAATAAGAACATCCGTTTGGTGGAGCGAAGTCCAAGATACAAACCGGAAATAAAACCGGAGAGAGGAATCAGGTATTAATTACAATTTAGTACCCTAGAACCCTATTCCGGTCCTGAACAGTGTTCTTCCTCTCTATTGTCAGAGAGAGTGTGTGTGCGTAAATTCTACAAAATTTAAAAATTACTTCTGGCATATGTCTCAACAAGAAGCCCAGATTCTCTACTGCTGATCAGAAAACAGATACAGTAGCAATCTTTGATTTAAAAAGATATAGTGACAATCTTTGCTATAAAGACACAGTAGCAATTTTGGGTGCTAGAAAGAACAGTAGTAGGGGTGCCTGGCTGGCCCAATCAGAGAGCATGTGACTCTTGATCCCAGGGTTTAAGTTCAAGCCCCACATTGGGTATACAGATTACTTATAAATAAACTATTTTTTAAAAATTAAAAATAAAATAAAAGGTACAGTATCTAATTGTGATGCTTTCTCTGGTAACCCTAGAACTCAACGGCCTGACATCAAAATCCTCTGAATTTTTCTCTCAACATCCAGTGGAAAGGAAGCAAGTGATAGAAGGATTCCATTTGGAGAGTATCACTCTTTCTTCAGGGGACAGAACATGGGAAGCAGACAGCAGAATCTACTGGTTCTTAAGCCTAAAATCAACATTTAAATTCCAAAGGGATGAACTAAAGGAGGTCATTAAAAAAAGACATCTAAACCATAGCTAAATCCCTGAAGGTGACAAGATCTCAAACAGTGACTTTCAAAGTGTGGTCCCCAGACCTGCCACACCAGCAGCAGAGTCACCTGGGAACCCGTTTAAAATGCAAATTCTCATAAGAAGTCATGGGGAGATAACACACAGCATGGGGAGATAACGCACATTGCATGTTTGAAAGCTGCTAAGAAAGTAGATCTTGAGGAGCCTGGGTGGCTGAGTCAGTTGCCTCTTGATTTCAGCTCAGATGACGATCTCACAGTTCATTCATGGGATCAAGTCCCACCCACGTCAGGCTCCAAGCGTTGACAGTGCAGATCCTTCCTGGGATTCTCGTTCTCCTCCTTCTCTGTCTCAAACTAAAAACAAAACTTAAAAAAAAAAAAAAGTAGATCTTAAAAGTTCCCATCACAAGAAAAAAATTCTAACTAGAAGTGACAGATGTCAGCTAGGGTTCTGGCAATTATTTTCCAATGATTATATCAAATTGTTATGTTGTACACCTGACATTAATACAATGTGATATGTCAATTATACCTCAATTTTAAAAATTTAGAAGTTAAAAGCAAAAAAAAAAAGCAAGCTCTCAGCCCCCCCCCAGCTGACTGAATCAGGACCTCTAGGGGTGGGGCCCAGTCAAAACTGTGTTAAGCAAGCCTTCCCGGTGATTCTGATCTGTGCTAAATTAGTTTAAGAACTACTGATACAGAAATTAGTGGCTTACTCTTGATTTGATACCTGTGTTATTTTTTTTTTAATATTTATTTATTTATTTATTTCTAGGAGAGAGAGAGACAGCGTGAGCAGGGGAGGGTCAGAGAGAGGGGGACACAGAATCTGAAACAGGCTCCAGGCTCTGAGCTGGCAGTCAGCACAGAGCCCGACGCGGGGCTCGAACCCACGAACCGTGAGATCATGACCCAAGCGAAAGTCGGACGTTCAACCGACTAAGCCACCCAGGTGCCCCTAACATTTATTTATTTTTGAGAGACAGAGAGAGAGACAGAATGCAAGTGGGGGAGGGGCAGAGTGAGAAGGAGACAGAATCTGAAGCAGGAGACACAGAATCTGAAGCAGGAGACACAGAATCTGAAGCAGGCTCCAGGCACTGAGCTGTCAGCACAGAGCCCCACACAGGGCTCGAACTCACGAACCACAAGATCATGACCTAAGCCGAAGTCAGATGTTTAATCGACTGAGCCGCCCAGGTGCCCCATGACACGTCAGTTCTTAAAGTAATGATTTGTGTACTTGTTCAACTGAAGGATGCTCTTTTCATCAGGAGTATTTAAACACTGAAAATGGGCCTAGAGAACCTGCCAAAATGATCAGTCGTGTTGACTTGTTATCTCAGACTGACTGTTTTCATAAGGATTTCTGGAAGCATAAAAGTAATCCACACATTGTGAGAAGGAAAGAAATCAAATTAAATTACGGCACTAGAAAGGGCTTTTCTGCTGGAACAGTTGTCCCTGGGGGGGTGACCTGTAGCATTTGCATATTAATTATGACCGGTCTGTCTCTGGCCCAGAAGTTGTAGGAAAAGAGCCAAGTTCAGACGGAAATACCGTGGGCCACAGCTAAGGGGGTTATGGCTCCTGGTGGGGAAGTTTCTATAGCAGTACTTCAGTTTGGCTCTTGTTTGTTTGATGCGTTCATTTTTAAGTATATTTTTATAAGTAACATTTTGGAGAAACTTAGGAAAATCTTAACAGTAAAACAAAGCAAATACTTTTTTATAACCTCACTACCCAGAGTATTAACAACTGTTTAGATTTTTATGAGTTTCTTTCTAGTCTTCTTCCTATGTGCTTTCATAAGATTCAGAACATTTTAAAAAAAAACTTTACATTTTTCCACGTTGATTGTGGTATCATTGACATATGACATCGTGCAGGCTTAAGGTATGCAATGGGATAATTTACTACACACGTATATTGTGAAATTACTGCCACAATAAGCACAGTAAGGGTGGCCAGCACATTCATTGCTTTGCATAGTTACGTGTGTGTGTGAGAGAAGAACTTCCTTAGAAGTGAATCACGGGCTGTGCTCATCTTCAGCTTTACTAATTATTCTCAAATTGCTCCCAAAAGTAGTTTTAAGAATTTACTCTCTTACCAGTAATACAGGAGTGTTCTTATTGTCTCACACCCTCACCACAGTACTTGGCATGGTCATACTTTTCGGATTTTGCCTTTCCCTTACGTGCGATGTCACAATGTTGCTTCTGTTTCCATTTTCCTGGTAGCAGGTTGGGGGAGGCATCTTTTCATGTTTTTCAGCCATCTCAATTTCCTTTTTTCTATATCGTCAGTCTGAAGCCTTAGCCCAGTTTTCTATTGGATAGTCTTTTTCCTATTGATTTTTAGGACCTCTATAAATTCTAGTTACTAATCCTTTACAAATATCTTCCCCCATGTGACTGGGTAGCTCAGTTGGTTAAGCATCCAACTCTTGATTTTGGTTCAGGCATGATCTCACTGTTTTGGGGATTGAGCCCTGCATCAGGCTCTGCACTGATAGCAAGGAGCCTGCTTAGGATTCTCTCTCTCTCTCTCTCTCTCTCTCTCCCCCCCACCCCCGTCTGTGCTGCTCCTCCACTCTCACACACACTCACCCTCTCTCTTACCCTCTCAAAAATAAACATTTAAAAACAAACTTGAGAATAAAAAAATAAAAATAATAAAAATTAAAACAAACAAATAAGCAAAAAACCCAATATCTGGGGCGCCTGGGTGGCTGAGTCAGTTAAGCACCCAACTTTGGCTCAGGTCATGATCTCACAGCTCATGGGTTGGAGCCCTACGTAGGGCTCTGTGCTGACAGCTCAGAGCCTGCAGCCTGCTTCAGATTCTGTGTCTCCCTCTCTCTCTGACTCTCCCCAGCTTGCTTTCTCTCTTTTCTCTCTCTGTCTCAAAAATAAATTTAAAGAAAATTAATAGAAAAAAAACCAATATCTTCCCCTAATCTGAACTTATTCTTTAACTTTGCTATGATGACTTTTTTTTTTTTTAAGAGGGACGAGAGGGGCAGAGTGAGAGACAGAAATAGAATCTCAAGCAGTTTCCACACCCAGGGCAGAGCCCAACACGGGACTCAATCCCATGAACCATGAGATCATAACCTGAGCCAAAATCAAGAGTCTGGATGCTTAAATGACTGAGCCACCCAGGTGCCCCACTGTGATGTCTTTTGTGGAACAAACATGTTTAGTTTTAACACTGTAAATCTCATGAATCTTTTAAATTCGTGCTTTCTATGTCTTTACTAAGAAGTTCTCTTCCATATTGATTTCATAATGATACTCTCCTATATTTTCTTCTGGAAATTTTATTTTCCAATATGTGGCATTAATCCTCCTAGGATTTATTTTTCTGAATGGTGTAGATGGGGATCTAACTTTCATAAATATGGACATTTATCACCTCTGTACATACACATGAGCTTGTTCCAGGGCACTCCTGCTCACTCGCTCTTGCTCTCTCTTTCTCTCAAAACTATCAGGTTAAAGAATTTTCCTTCTTTTCCTAATTTGTTGTGTTTTTCTACCATGAATGGAAGTTTTATCCAGTATCATTTCTGCATCTATGTAGAAGACTATATGCTTTTTCTCCTTTAGTCTGTTAATAGGCAAATTACACTGTTAGTTTTGTTTGATAAATGGTATGTTACTTTTACACATTGCTAATTTGGTTTGCTATTTATTTGCTTATGATGTTTGTATTTATGTATGTTCATGAGTAAAATCTGTAACTTCCATTTCTCACGAAGTCTTTGTAAAATTTGATATCAAGGTTATGTTTCCCCTTTTCTTCTCTCTAAAAGAGCTTAAGCTTGTTCATTTCTTCCTTAATGGTTGGTAGAATTCACAATTATAGAAGGGAAATTATCATAAACTTTTTCTGTTATAAATTTTCTTTATATAACCCTTAATCTTTTTTATTGAAGTATAGTTAGCATACAATATTATATTAGTTTCAAGTGTACAACATAATGATTCAACATTTATGTACATTATGAAATGATCAGTCTAGTTACCATCTGTTGCCATAGAAAGTTACTACAATATATTTTTTAGAAAGATTCTTTTTTTAAGTTTATTTTATGTATTTATTTCGAGGGAGACAGAGAGAGAGAGAGAGAGAGAATCCCAAGCATGCAGCCTGATGTAAGGCTTAATCCCACAAACTGTGAGATCATGACCTGAGCCCAAATCAAGAATCCAGATGGTTAGGGGCGCCTGGGTGGCTTAGTCGGTTAAGCGTCCGACTTTCGCTTGGGTCATGATCTCGCGGTTCGTGGGTTCGAGCCCCGCGTCGGGCTCTGTGCTGACTGCCAGCTCAGAGCCTGGAGTCTGTTTCAGTCTGTGACTCCCTCTCTCTCTGACCCTCCCCTGCTCACGCTGTCTCTCTCTCTCTCCTAGAAATAAATAAAAACATTAAAAAAAAAAAAAGAATTCAGATGCTTAGCTGACTGAGCCACCAGACTCCCCCGAGGTTATCACAGTATTAGTGAGCATATTTCCTATCCTGTACTTCACATCCCCACAACTTACTTATGTTGTAACTAAGGTTTGTACCTCCTAATTCTCTTAACCTATTTTGCCCACCCCCCTACTCTTTGCCTCTGGCAACTACCAGTTTGTTCTCAGTATTTATGAGTTTGTTCATGCTTTGTTTTCTTTGGTCATTTGTTTCATTTTTTAGATTCTACATATAAGTGAAATCATATGGTATTTGCCTTTCTCTGACTGGCTTATTTCACTTAGTATTTTACTCTCTAAATCCATGTTGTCACAAATGGCAAGATCTAGAATTCTTTATGCCTGAGTAGTATTACACACACACACACACACACACACCCCACCCCACATCTTCTTTATCCATTCATCTATTGGTGGACACTTAATTTGTTTCCACATCTTAGCTATCGTAAATAATGCTGCAATGAGCATAGAAGTGCATGTATCTCTTTGAATTAGTGTTTTTGTTTTCTTTAGAAAAATTCCCAGAGTGGAATTGTTGGGTCACATGGCGGTCCTATTTTTAATTTTGCAAGGAACATCCATAGTGTTTTCCACAGTGGCCGCACCAATTTACATTCCCACCAACAGTGCACAAGGGTTCTCTTTCTTCCACACCCCAGCCAACACTTGTTATTTCTTGTCTTGCAGTAATAGCCACTCTGACAGGCGTGAGGTGGTATCTCATTGTGGTTTTGATTTGCATTTCCCTGATAATGAGTGATGTTGAGCATCTTTTCGTGTGTCGGTTGGCCATCTGTATGCCTTCTTTGGAAAAATGTCTATCCAATAAATCCTCTGTCCATTTAAAAAAAATTTTAATGTTTATTTTTGAGAGAGAGAGAGAGAGAGAGAAACAGAGCACAAGTGAGGGAGGAGCATAGAGAAAGGGAACACAGAATCTGAAGGAGGCTCCAGGCTCTGAGCTGTCAACACAGCCCAACATGGGGCTCAGACTCACAAACTGTGAGATAATGACCTGAGCTGAAGTCAGACACTTAACCAACTGTACCACCCAGGTGCCACACTGCCCATTTTGTAATCAGATTGCGGTGTGTGTGTGTGTGTGTGTGTGTGTGTGTGTGTGTGTGTGTGTGTGTGTTGAGTTATATTAGCTCTTTAGATATTTTGGATATTAACCCCTTATTAGATATATCATTTGTTGTAAATATCTTCTCCTATTCAGTAGGTTGTCTTTTCATTTTATTGAGGTTTCCTTCACCATGCAAAAGCTTGTTAGTTTGATGTAGTCCCACGTGTTTATGTTTGCTTTGACTTAGGGACAGATCCAAAGAAAATATTGCTAAGACCAATGATTTGACCCTCAATCTTGGAGGATAACTTAGCTGGCATAAAACTCCAGCTAAGCATTTTTTCTAATACTTTGCTTCTGTTCTATCTTGGCTAATGAGAAGTTGGCTGTTAGTGTGACAGTCACTTCTTAGGAACTCCATCTTTTCTCACTCAGAACTTTTAAGGGTTGTCCTTATTCTTGATCCTTTGTAGTTACACTAGGTGAAGACACATCCTTATCCTCTGGCTTGGTACTCAGAGTGCACTTTGGGTTATTGTTACTTCATTCAGAGTCCTCACAATTACTAGCTCCTCGTTCCCCTAGAACAAAGGGTTCTGCGCACGTTTTCGGTAAAGGGCTAGATAGTTAATATTTTAGGCTTTGCTGGCCACATACGGTTTCTGTCACGTGTTCTCCTTTTCTCTGTAACAATTTTTTAAAAGTGTAAAAGCCACTTTTAGCTCACAAGTAGCACAAAAAACTTATCAACTCGCACCTGCGAATCCCAGTCATAACATCCCACTCCACCGGCATACATTACTCTTACTCTCCCTCTCCTTTCCAGGCACCCCAGCTCCTCATTCAAGAGCGCGGCACATGCACCTCCACACCGCTACAAACCATCACCTGTTTAACAGGGGTTAGTTTAAGTCCTTTGAAATCCAAGGTTTTTGCAGAAATGTAAGCCTGACACCCAGAACTGTGATTCTGAACATGTCCTAACAGAAAACATGGCTTATTGCAATGTTACTCGAATTTTCTCTGGACTTAGACCACAATAAAATATACATTTGCATTGTTACTCAGTGTACATATGCACACTACGCGCACATGTGAAACAGGAGGTCCATGAAACAACACCTCCTCGTATCTCCTGAAGTGTGCTCTGATACTCTCCGCTTCCATTCTATTCTATTTCATTATTTTTATTTATTTCATTTTTTAAAATGTTTATTTATTTTTGAGAGACAGACAGACAAAGTGAGAGCTGGGGAGAGGCAGAGACTGAGACACAGAACCCGAAGCAGGCTCCAGCCTCTGAGCTGTCAGCACAGAGCCTGATGTGGGGCTCAAACCCACGAGCTATGTGATCATGACCTGAGCTGAAATTGGACGCTTAACTGACTGAGACACCCAGGCACTCCCCTATTTCATTATCTTTAAAAGGATGTCACCACTCACTAAATTGCTTTTATGACCACTAATAGGTTGAAGCTTTCGATTTGAAAAACACCAGTCTATAATACTCGTTTTAGAGCACTGGGAGTTAAACAGTTTTGTGGGCTGGCCTGGGACTCCAACCATCTTGTATAACATTGTTTCACTGCAAAATGTATTCTTATTTCCTAACAACTGGGTTAGAATCCAATTTGGGGAACTCAATTCATCTGTAAGCAGGGGACTGCCAAGGTCTAACTCAGGAACATTTTTATATGAGTTCATTTAGACCCAAACAAGGAGAAGCTGACAGCCTTCCTAAAGTAATTCCAATACACTTGTCTGCTTGGGAATGGAGCTTATTGAGAAGTGGTCAACCTTAGCATTTATGCAACTTCTTTTCCCTTTGAAAAATGACTTAATTTAAATTTCTGAAGACAGCACAGGAGTGATTCATTTTCCCCACAACACATGGATTACAAGTTATTTTAATGTGTTTGCTACAAAATATAATTCTGCAGCTGCCCAAAGGGTTTTTGAAACCTACCAGTTTCTGTTCCTATAGTTCTAGCTGTTTCTCAGGCAAGACCGTTCTGTTCTAACTGGTCCTAATGGAAAGAAAGAGTCAGGTAATCTGGCAGGATGGAAGCACCTCAGAAGATTAAAAACAGAACTACCATGGGATCCAGTAATTCCACTAGTATGTACCTCCCCAAAAGAAAGGAAAACACGACTTCAAAAAGATATATGAACCGCTATGTTTATTGCAACATTATTTACAATAGCCAAGATACGGAAGTAACTCAAGTAAGTGTCCATCGATAGCTGAATGGATAAAGACGATATGATACATATGTACAATAGAATATTACTCAGCCATAAAAAAAGAATGAAATCTTGTCATTTGCAAGAACATGAATGGACCTAGAGGGTGTAATGCTAAGTGAACTAAGCTATTATATGATTTCGCTCATATGTGGAACTTCAGAAACAAATGAATAAACAAAAAAAGAGACAAACAAAAAATCCGGACCGTTAAATATAGAGAACAAACCGGCGGTTGCCAGAGGGGAGATGGGTACTAGGGGTAGGTGAAATACATACAGGGGATTAAGAATACACTTACCGTGATAGTCACCGAAAAATGTATGGAATTGTTGAATCATTATATTGTACACCTGAAACTGATATAGCACTGTACATTAACTATTCTTGAATACAAAAGCAAATAAATGTTAAAAAAAAAAAAAAAAAGTCAGAGAGTTTGGGAAATAATTCCCCATGCACCCAAATTTCATCAAAGCTTTATTTAGGAATTTTCAGAATATCACTAGGAATGGCAGAGCCTGGCTTTATTTTTAGGGGGTTGCAAGTCCTTTTACTCTACTTTATATGAATTTGAACGACAGTCTAATCCAATGAACTCTAAACTTGCTGTGCCCTCAGGCTCCTTCTAAAGATGTATAAATTAATCATTTTATATAATTATTTCAGAAAATATTGGGGTTTGGAAGTACATAGGTGTATCCTACCAATTTTCATCACTTTTAAAATACACTCTACCATCATTTACTTTTTTCTACCCCTCAAAAATAAAAGCTAAAATCCCTTCCTGATAGTAAACACAGGCAACATACCTTCCGTCTAGGCTGCTAACGCAGAGGCAAGACTCAGGGACACCGGAAGCAAACGCCTAGGCGTCTCCTCAAGGAGTCCCTGCACCCAGCTGTCTCTGGACTGTATTTCCCCTGCGGCTTCTGATTTGAATCACCTTGTGAGAGAGCAGGGAAAGGGTCCCAAACCTTACATGAGCAACAGGAAGGGAAGGTTTCAAGTTTCTACAATTCTCCTCTCATTCCATCATAAGCCCCTTTAGCCTCGAAGACTCTCATCTGGGGCTACTTCCTTAACTTTCTAAGGAAGCTTCAGTCTCCTCATCTATAAAAAAGGAATCACTGTATCCACACACTTTGGGGACAAAGAAGATAGTTTGGGGACAAAGAAGAAATAACTTACTTTAGCATCTGGCACATGGTGAGCCGTTCCAATAAATTTCTCTACCTACCTTTTTTGTTCCAGATCCTCATTTTATTTCTATTTATTTATATTTTTGAGAGAGAGAGAGAGAGAGGGCATGTGTGAGCAAGAGGCAGAGAGAGAGGGAGACTCCCATGATGTGGGGAGAGGGAGAGAGGGAGAGAGAGAAAGAGAGAAGGAGAGAAAGAGAGAGGGAAAGAGAGAGAAGTGGGCCTCTTCTGAAGTGGGGCTTGAGCTCACCTGACACGGGACTCGAGCTCACAAACTGTGAGATCATGACCTGAGCTGAAGTTAGATGCAGGAGCCCGAGATTTTCATTTTACAATAAATGAAAATAAATGTTCACCTTAAAATAAATGCAAATAAGTTTTCACTTTAAAATAAAATTTCAGGGGCGCCTGGGTGGCTTAGTTGGTTAAGCGACCGACTTTCGCTCAGGTCATGATCTTGCGGTTCGTGGGTTCGAGCCCCGCGTCGGGCTCTGTGCTGACTGCCAGCTCGGAGTCTGTGACTCCCTCTCTCTCTGACCCTCCCCTGCCCACGCTGTCTCTCTCTCTCTCTCCTAGAAATAAATAAAACATTAAAATAAAATAAAATAAAATTTCAAAAGGTCTATTTGCTGGGGTTTCTGGTTCAAGGTGAGTCACTGAGCACTGGCATTTGCTTTCCCTCCTTCGTCCCACTGCTTCTGCCATGCTTTCTTCCATACTTGAGCCATCACCCGAATGCAAATAAAGGCATAAACCTGCAACAGCAAAGAGACTAGGAGAGGGCCCACCACTGGACACGCCAGTGACGGAAACGCCACCTCTGACCGATGACAGCCTCACCAGCCTCCAGAGGCAGAAAGGGAAGTAACGCTGGGCACAAAGGAAGGAAGTGGCGGGGAGCGGTCCCCTCTGATTGGCACAAAAGTCAGGACTTGGGAGCTGCGAAGGACAGTGATCCTAACATGCAGCGTAGAAACAGATTATTCGTTTTCAAACTTTAAGAACCCACTCATGGAAGAGTTCAGTATAAGTGCAGAACAAAACGCAGTACGATCAACCATGACGCAAGGAGGTGAAGTGTGGTTAGGAACGGGCTCTGAGCTAGTCAGTGTCTGGATTTCAGTCCCAGCTCTGTCTTCCTGAGACGACTCGTAAGTAAAGACTAGAGAGAGTGGGGTGTGTGCCTACCGGGGGGGAAATGCATCCCGGGTGGTAGGAACAGCAAGGACAAGGAAACTGAGGCAGAAGTAAACCTGGTGTGTTTGACAACACGCGTGTTCCTCAGTGCGGCAAAGTGATAGGTTATGAGATCCAACAGTATGCAGCTGCAGCCATTAGAAAGGATAGAATACTATCTAAATTCACCAGGAATGAATGAATAAAGTGTTTCTGGCAAGTCACGAAGTAGCATATTATTTAAGGATATTCAAGTGGCCACCAGAAGACCTGGAAATGAAAACTGGAAATTGTACTGGGGACGGGAGAGCAGGTGATAGTGCACTTTATTACGAAATCTGCACAACGACAACAAAACCCTATGTGCATATCATTTTGCTTTTATAAAAGGGAAATGAAATTAAAAACTCTCCAAGTGGAAAAGAAAGTATACGTCTGCAATGAAAGGGACCCTAACAGAATTTGCATGATTTATACGCCCCTGAAGTGACTCAACAGCAAATATGTCCCAGGTGGACTCTATACCTCTGAGGTTTTGCATACTCCTGAAAAAGCTTTTCCACACTTCTGCGACTTTCCTGGAAAACAGATTATGCAAATTACCTCACACACTTCTGCTGGAACAGCCCCCTGGCTGCTGCATTTTCTGGCCTGACACTCGTTAGTCTCTCCAATCTTCTAGAAGCTGCAGATGCGAGTTGGATCACGGTGGATCTGGACACCCAAGGAGAAGATGATAAAGAGATGCAACTGACGAGCAGTATGAGAAAGAAGGTCTTTGAAAGTGGCCCGGACCCCCAGTGCCGGATGGGACCAGAAACAGGAAGCTACTGCACGGGGCTAACTGTGAGGCATTATCACAGCCCCTGCAGCACTCATGATCTCTCTCATGATGTCATAACATGAGATCTCTCATGATAGCACAACATGAGATCTCTCATGATAGCACTGCCACTTCTAGAGGCTGCCCATCATATGGGGCTGTCTACTTTGGTAGGACATGCGAAATGGAGATGAGTTAACATGCTAATAACCAGGAAACTGTTTTAGAGTTAACTAGGAGCCAAGCGAGATTTCACCCTCTTTTAATTAAAACCTGAAGATCTAGCTGTCTCATACCCAAGGCCGTGATCAATACAAAATTCAGAACTGTGGTCAAAGATCAGCTAGAGATCGTCTTGATGGGGAAGGGGAAGCAGTCTGATGCAACGATATTCAGTTCCTAAGTTATTAGGCGGTGGGTTCACAGTGTATATTATTAATTACACGTGGAATCCATATATTCTTTCGTATGTGTCAGATATCAGTAATACATTTTTAAGGAGAGAAATATGTTGCCTCAGAAAGAGACATCTATCGCATTACTCTACAGTATCATCTCCTTTCCTCATAAGATTAAGTTACAGCTTCATTGTTCTGTTTTGTTTTGACCATTTTTTAAGTTCCCGCACAGACATTTCAGTAATACTGTGCAGTGTATGGTGGAAGTACAGGGATTTAGAATCAAACCAACTCAAATTCAATTGACCTGCGGTCTCTAAAACTCTCAAGTTTTCAGCTGTTGATTTTTATTCTTAAAGCTACTACTTCTCCTATTTCACCTGTTCACATGCATTGTCTTCACTGAGTCAACAGTTACAGTATTTCACAGAAAGGCACCATCCTCCTATAAACTCTAATCTGGAGAATGGTGTATATTGTGGTCAGAAGTGACTTCAGAAACAGTCATTTCTGCTACAGGCAATGCCAATCTCCTTCCCATGGGCAAGTGCACCCTGCCCCATGCTGAATCCTAGATCCTACAGTCTCAGCGTGGGCTGCGTGGACCCTGGACTTCTACTTGCCCAGCTGGGAGAGGCCGACACACAGGCTTAGGCTGGCAGACATTCAAAGACATGACTTGAAAGTTTAGAAGACTGTCAGTCTAAGAATTCTTGTTAAGCCAGCCGCCTGGGTGGCCCAGTCAGTTGAGTATCCGAGTTCAGGTCAGGTCATGATCTCATGGTTTGTGAGTTCCAGTCCCACATCAGGCTCACTGCTATCAGCGTAGAGCCCACTTCAGATCTTCTGTACCCTTCTCTCTCTACCCCTCCAGCCCTTGTGCTCTCTCTCTCTCTCTAAAAATACAAATTTTAAAGAATTAAAGAAAAAAGTCTTGTTAACTTGTACTAAGAGGTCATGTAGTAAAACACTCACTCAAACTCAGGTGGCCATGATCCTTGTTTGAGACTGACTCCAAAGATGGACACCAAGTCCTTCCGTGCCTGTGGATGCCTATCACTCCTCCATCAACACGTGGAGTCTGTTTCCTTTTCCCGAATCTGAAGAGGCTCTGCAGTTTACCTTAACCAAGAGAACATGGCAGACATAAGCTGGTGATAGCTCTGGGCCCAATCCATAAGAAGTCTAGAAGCTTCTATTTCCACTCTTGCAATATGGTGCCTCTATATAAAGAGGTCCAACTACTGTGGTGGAAAGACCACATGGACGGAGAGACCTAGAGAGAGGAGAGGGCGGGGCGGGAGGGGGCGGAGGGTGGGGGCTGGTCAGTCAGCAGTTCCAGCCATCCTAACCAAGGCAAGTAAATCTGTCCTCGTTTCCCAGGGAGGCTGTAGTGCACTATTACAAACTGGGTGGCTTAAAACAAGAGAAAATTTATTCACCCACCCTTCTGGAGGCCACAAGTCCAAAACCAAGGTGTGTCAGCAAGGCTTGTTCCTTCTGCAGGTTCTGAGGGGGAGTGTGGTCCTTGCTTCTTCCAGCTTCCGATGGTTCCCAGCAATTCTTGGTGTCTCTGGGGTTACAGTGATGTCACTTTAGTATCTGTCTCTTGTTACGTGGTGCTCTTCCTCTTTTCTTCTTCCTGCAAGGACACCGGCCAATGGGCTGAATTGGGGCGCATTCTACTCCAGCATGGTCTCATCTTAGCCAATTACATCTGCAAGACCCTTTTCCAAACAACGTCACATTCTGAGGCTCTGGGCAAACGTGGATTTGGGAGATACTTTTCAACCCTGCACAGAAACCGTCTTGAACAATCCTGCCCCACTCAAGCCTCCAGACTACTGCAGCTTCATGAGACACTCTGAGAGAGATGAGTAGAACCACCCAGATACTTTCTGGCCTCCCCAAATTGCAAATGAGCGAAGGCTGTTATAAGCCAGTCAGTTTGGGGATGGTGTGTGATAAGAGGTAAGCAAATCAGTCCTTTTGAAACAGTAGAAGAGGTGATTTGAACAACCACTGGCACAATTGCTAATCAAATGCTGTTAATACATGAACAGCACTACTAGTAGAAGGATGAGAACACGGGGTTTTTGCAAAAAGCTAGTGTAACTTTCACGAGACGTCTTATACAGGATTTCATTCCATTGTTTTTCTTCACCCAAGGATTTCTCAGAGGCGATTTCCTGTTTCAAATGGGGGGGGGGGGGGTTGGGGGCGTTTCATGCCTCAAAATGACTGTAAAATGCTGAGTAACATGGAAGGAATGTGAACGTCTCTGAGCCAGAGAAGAGAGTTTTGTTCCTTCTGAAGGAGAGTGGATGTTACTATATGTGACCCCAGAAAGAAAAAGGAAGGGAATCCATTGTGTTACAGCTGATGTCCTATTCAGGAAAGATTAGAAGGTGAACAGACTTAAGGGGTGACAAGAAAAATGAAGTCTTACTCAGACCAGGTGTTCAGTAATTCAACCCTCACCTAACTTACACAGAGAAGTTCAAGTCTCCAATCTTCTGAAAGGCTGGGATCAAACCGGATGAAGGAAACGATAGGCTGCCAATTTTCCATAACATCTTCCCAAAACTATGCAGGATGAAGCAGCAAATGCTAGTCTCTTGTGACCCTAGAAGCAGCAAGGCCCGACATAAAACTGTTGCATAAGAAAATATAATTAATATGGGGGGAAGTTCTCCAAAAAGGGGATGGATCGTGACTATCACTGTCTACTGAGAAAATAATTAGGAACCTTCATATAAAGACAAGGACATAGACTTAAATTTAAGTCACAAGGTAGTCTTTTTCACTTACTAACCATGAACATGAGGTAGGTTTCCTATGCCACTTACCATTTTAGATTCCTCACAGGGAAAAGGGGGATAATTATACCACACTATCCTCAAGAGGTAATTGTGAAGAACATGGAACTGTAAATGTGAAAGCACTCTGAACGCTCCAAAAATACGTGACAAAGATAAGGTTTCATTATTACTGCTCAGCATATATTTAAGCACATTTGTGGGAAAAAATTTTTCTGCAGTGCCAATTTCAGATATGGCTCATTAAAAGGAATTTTTAAATAAACGTGGGTGAGGGGTCACCTGGGTGTCTCAGTCAGTTAAGCACCCGAGCTCAGGTCATGATCTTGCAATTCATGAGTTTGAGCCCCGCATCGGGCTCTGTTCTGACAGCTCAGAGCCTAGAGCCTGCTCGGATTCTGTGCCTCCCTCCCCCTCTGCCCCTCCCTGCTCACGAGCTCGCTCTCTTTCTCTTAAATATAAAATAAAACATAAAAACATTTTTTAAAAATGTGTGGAACGGAGGTCATGACAGCAGCCATGGTCCCCTCAACAGGATGTATTCCATCAACATTATTTCCCACTTCACTTCAACCCTATCCAGGGATTCCAGAACTTTCTTCTGTAAAATCCTCTATCTCCTACCCTCATGTATTTACAATGATAATTATTTGCAATAGGTGAGCTTCCCGGTAAAGTCCTCCAAGACAACCACCCTTCTGGAGCCTCCACATCAGGTTCAGCTGTCACCCCCTATTTACTGTCAAGTTAAACGCAGACCATTGCCAAGATGAGGCTGGTGTCTGGAGCATATGTTTTCTCCTTAGGGTTTTGATCGCCAGCCAGTTTGGCATCTTAGGAGATGATGGGAAGAGAGAAGATTAGATTTATTGTTCTACACCATGTCTTTTGACATTTGGTCTTCCAAGCAAGTTCTAAGAGAAACTGAGTGTTAAGTCTTGTTAACTACGCATCAAACAACTGACAAAAATTCTGTCATTCTTACAAACAGCTTCTAATATTGATGCCATCATTTTCTCCATTTGTAAGTAAGAAAATTGAAGGTCAAAGATCTTCAGTAACTTACCTAAAGGCCCAGAACACGCGGTGGAATCAGAGCACGCACCGAGGTGGATGTTAACTCCACCGAGGTGATTTAGCTCCAGCAGTTAAGCTCTTACAATATTACACAACCCTTACTTGGAATCCTCACATCAGGAATAGAGAACTGATGGTGCAGCTCACACACTCCTACACTTACTGGAAGGTGCTGTGCTATAGGTGAACACACAGGCTATGGCATGTCTATGTTCTTTTTTGTTTTTTCAAAAAATGTTTAATGTTTATTTATTTTTGAGAGAGAGAGACAGAGTGTGAGTGGGGGAGGGGCAGAGAGAGAGAGGAAGACAGAATCCGAAGCAGGCTCCAGGCTCCCAGCTATCAGTACAGAGCCTGACGAGGGGCTCGAACCCACAAGCTGCGAGATCATGACCTGAGCCGAAGTCGGAGGCTTAACCGACTGAGCCACCCAGGTGCTCCTGTCTGTGTTCTTTTGGGAGGAATTTAGTCATCCAGGACTTACTTCTTGTAGCTGTGCTGTAGATGAGCTCTTCTTCTTCTTTTTTTGGTAACCACATTCATACTATTTATCCTTTCATATTCAAGCTAATGATTTTTTTTTTCAGTGATAAGGATGACATTCAAGTCTCTCTGCTATTGCCTGTGACATCTCTCCTAATTTTCCTCTTTTGCACAAAGCACTAGGCAAACCATGTTAAGGATCACAACCTGTGGCTCCCAAGTCTCTTTATTTTCTTATGATGCATTTTTCATGCAGAATGGTGTTCCCATCCAGGATGAATTCTTGTCAATATTGCAAAAATCCTAGTACAAACTAAAGTTACCTGGAATAATAACTTCAGAGAATGATTAAAATATTAAATTTCTTGGCTTGTGGCCAAAAATGCTAACTCAGCAGAATACTGATTATCTCCTCTGATTCGAAATTCTGATCACCAGTCATGTATGGCTTTTGCCATCAAGTTGAGAAGTAAAGTATCTCTTGATAAATGTAAATTTATTTATAATGACAAAATCGTTGTAAAAACAACATGGGACAGGAGAAGAGACAGGCGATAAAAGTACCCCTTGTTGACAGAACGTTTAAGAGCCAATTGACATACGGTGGTCTTTATTCTAGCACTTTTTCTTGTTAAAATTCATCTCATATAATGCTTCTTCCTCTGTGAAGTCTCCCTCCGGGTCATCTGGGAGAAATAATCCCTCCTTGCTTTTTGATCCTATGACATAGTATATGTGCTGTTCTCACAGCAACTTACTTCTCTCTTCTTCTGGCTTGAAGAGGATATCAGGTATAATCTGCACCGTTATCCTATAAACTACAAAAAATGAAAAAAACACTATCAACTAAACTATGACACACCATCTTGATTTCAACATGTGAAAAAGTACCCAAAAAAGCGTGTTACAGAATTAACAGATACAGTATCATGAGTAATTTGCATTTCATTTCCCTTATTTCCTCAGGACTTTACACTATGTCTTACGTGTGATATACATTCAATATGTGTGTGTTATACTGAATTGTTAGCTCATCATAGAGGTGTCCGAAAAGACTCCCAAAGCTAGTGACATACTAAGGCTCTCAGTGTGTTATACCCAGATCGCAGTATCCTCAACGACCAGAGATCACCGGGGAGACCGAGTCACGCATGCAAAGGCAAAGGGCTTTATTACGGGCTCAAGCTCGGGCTCCCAGACCTCACCAACGCAGTGGATCCGTGCTGAGAGCCTCGAACAAAGGCAGAGTAGGGTTTTTATGGGGTTTGAGACGGGGGACTTACAGAAGTTGTGGCATGGAAACAGTGATCCAATCATAATTATACAACATCATTGACAGCGGGTTTAACCATACACATTGTCTAGAGTATTTGTTACTTTTGGCGAGACCCAATTACAACATTTAGAGTACTTTTAAATTCAACCAATTACGGAGCGAGCCTAGGGTCTTGTTCGGCACCTAATGGGTTAACTTTAACATTAGGTAGCTAAGATTTATCTATAGTTGCTGGCCTTTCTTGACTGGGCGTTGCCAAGGTAGTGTGGTGGAGTGAAGTGGTGGGCAGTTTCTTCGGCCTTGGGCAGTGTGTAGCTGCCTGATAGTTTCAGGGAAACGGAAACTTAGGCCTTCTAGTTTAGAGGGGAAACTTAAAGCCTATTATGGAGTCAGTCTGGTTTAGACTTGTGTCCTTACAAGTGAAATTTCATGCCCTGTCCCTACTTTTTGCATATACTTGTAGATCAGTCTTGTTTATAAATCAGACAATAAACAAGAAAGCATGTGATCCTAACAGATTCCTCATCTACATACCAGTTAGAAGTAAACATTTTCACTACAACATTATTTGTGAGATTTCTATTGAGCCTTTTATTCAATCTATTTGGAGCACTATGTGGAGATTTTCCCATCTGCAACTCTTGAACAATTTACTTTTGAAATTGAGCAAAGAGAAGGGAAAGCAGAAAAGAGAAGGGAGAGAAGGAAAAATCTATTCTAAACTGAAATCTCTTGTCTTTTTCCCTAGAAGATACCACAGTCTTAGTGAACCAAAGGATGTTTAAGTAGCTGGATAGGTGGATGGTTGATGGCTGGTATGTCAATTATGACAATAATGTGGCATTAAAAATGACATCGGGGCGCCTGGATGGCTTAGTCAGTTAAGCATCAGACTTCAGCTCAGATCATGATCTCATGGGTTCATGTGTTCAAGCCCCGCATTGGGCTCTGTGCTAACAGCTCAGAGCCTAGCGTCTGCTTGGGATTCTGTGTCTCCTCTCTCTGCCCCTCCCCTGTCTCTCTATCTCTTGAAAATAAATAAACATTAAAAATTTTTTTTAAAACAAAAAAGAATTTAAGTAACTTCTCCAAGATATATACTGTTAAATGACAGATACGGAATTAAATCAGAATGATCAAGTATATTAACCAGATAATGGCAAGTGGTTCAGACAGAATTCAAACCATGCTCAATAGTCCTTTGTGGAGTACCCAACATGATTCCGCTGTAGGCACAGGGCTGGTATGTTTCAGGAAAGGGCTAGGTCAATTTAGAAGAATAACAATATTGAGCTTTATCTTCAGGAACGATCAACCACACCCGAAGTTTCAAGTAAGTATGCTCTGGCTGGTTTCCAGGCTACATTTATAAACAAGAATTGCTGCTTGTTTTCACACAAATACATTAATTTGTGAGGGGACTGGGCTAAGAGTACAAAGAATGATGAAAATCCAAATCGGTAGCAGCACTGAAATGCAAACACCATCACACACTGATAAACTGCTTATGGATTTTCTGTCTTCAACTGATTGGGGAAAAAAAAAGAAACTATTTTGAGGTGATGAACTGTAACATGTTGGAAGTAATTGGTTTAGTAAGGAAAAGGGTGTTAATTTAGAAATATCAATACTACTACCCTCCTGGTGGATTATATATAGACAGAACCAAATCAGAGCTGCCCAATGATCTGATAGTTTATTGTTTCATTTACTACCATGTACATCTCAGAGTCGGCACTCAGAATAAATGGGCTTTTGTATTTTCCAGAAACATAAGTGCCTTGCTACCTACTCTCTGCTATTTATATACAGAGTGAGAAAGCATGAAAGTCAAGGTCACCTAATGAAATAGGGATTGGGAGTAGATGATCCAAGGTGAATTGAAATTTCCAGTAATCATATTAAAAAATTTTTCTTTAATGTTTATTTTTGAGAGAGACACACACACAGAGTATGAGGTGGGGAGGGTCAGAGAAAGAGGAAGACACAGAATCTGAAGCGAGCTTCAGGTTCTGAACCGTCAGCACAGAGCCTGATGTGGGACTGGAACTCACAAAAGGTGAGATCAGACCTGAGCCGAAGTCAGACGCTTAACTGACTGAGCCACCCAGGCACCCCACCAATAATCATATTAATAACATTTAGTCAACCTAACCTTTAGAAGCTTCCCTGAGGTTTTCCAGTTAGTTCCATCCAAGGATAGGACCACTGTCATTTGATCTCAGAGGTGCCTACATTGTTCTTTTGTTACATTACGTAAACTGAAAATATTTATTCATGGACTATCTTGGGGCGCCTGGGTGGCTCAGTCCGTTAAGTGTCCGACTTTGGCTCATGTCATAAGATCACGGTTCGTGTGTTCGAGCCCTGCATAGCGTTTTGTGCTGATAGCCAGCTCAGAGCCTGGAGCCTGTTTCAGATTCTGTATCTCCCTCTCTCTCTCTCTCTGACCCTCCCCTGCTCACGCTGTCTCTCTCTCTCCCTCAGAAATTTAAAAAATAAAACTTAAAAAAATATTCATGGACTATCTTTATCACACATGTTGTATCCTAGACTGTAAGCCTTATGAGAGGAGATCAGTAAGTTTCTGGTTCACCTTTTATTTACCCTTACCAGCCTCCAGCACGTTGTCTGTGACCCAAAATGGAGGAGTATAAGGAGAGCTTGGGGGGGGTGGGGAGGGGGCTGTGTTCTTGGTTAGCCGCCCCGATCCCTTTCCCAATGGCTTCTCCTTGAGAATGAGATCAAAATCCTTAACATAACCCACAAAGCACTGGGTATGCATGCCACTTCCTACCTCTTTTTTCTGTCTCTGGACTTCTCACTTTCAAGCTCCAGATTCACAGCCCTTCGTCGTACTTGTTACAGCTCCTTGAATACACTGCAACCCTGCCTGTCCCCGGGCAATTGTGCACATCACCCTTTCTGCCCTGAATCCCGTGCACGCTCTTGTCCTCTCTTAAGTAACCTGCCTCTCAGCTGTAAGTCAACCGTCATTCCTGACTCCTCAGACTGGATCAGGCTTCCCATCAGAATCTCTCAGAGAATCTATACTGTTCTCTTCGGTAACACAACCCATGGTTGTTATTTTTCATTTGTTTGTGTGATTGTTTGATCACTGACTATGTTCCCTCTGGACTGTAAGCTTCATGAAGGCAGAAACTGTGATGACTTTTGCTTACCATATAATACCCAGGATCTTTGCTCCTCATCAAACGTCTAGGGCTTAACACTGTGCCTGGCTTTTGGGCAGAACTCAAAAATATTTATCAAAATGAATCAATCAATAAAAAGAAACACATACACATCTTTTACATCTGTTTTTCTCTTCCTTTAGGGATGAGCACCTAGAGGCGATAGATCTGGTTCTAAAAATAACTTCTGCTGGTGTATCAATAAATTTGAATTCAAGTGACCTTGGTTTTAGCCAAGAAACAAGTCCTAACCAACTGTCCATAGCTTCTCTGCTAATACATAGCAAGGATTTTAACTCACTACAGGCCACCTCTTTGCAATCTTTCAATATATAAAAAGGCACAGAAATATCTCCTTAGAGAGAGAAAGACTTCTTTCAAGGTATCACTTCTGACTATCAAATTAATCATTACAATCATTAATGAGCTTTCTACCTCAGACACTTATTACAGTCTATCACTTGTATTTTAAAACTCAGTCTACACTACCCACCCTGCCACATATGGTCACAGCTTGTTTGCAAAGAATGCTGATCACGCTTTCAAACAAAACTGTTCCCAAATGCTGTCTTTCATCCCCCCTTCCTGCCGGTGCTTTATTTGTTTTAGAATTGGAGTTTAATTTTGAAAGGGGTTGCTGTGACAGGAAGTGACTGGGGGAGGAAGAATTAGACGAGGCGGATGGATGTGCACTAAATGGTGCTTATTCAACCCACAGCCAGGATCAGACTGTTGGATTGGGAAAACCCCTTAAAGGAACACCGTATTCCCACTTAAGCCCTTCCTTCCAGCTTAAAGTAGGGGAATGTGGAAGACACAGAAACGGAGGGAAGGCCTTCCTTTCTAGAATGCATGGTAGTCCCATTGTTTACATTACAACTGAATCCGACATATGGTTTAGCTGCTGACCAGAGTGACATTTGGAAAAGTGGAAGCATTCGCACCTCCAGAATGTGAATGAAACCAAAGAATGAGTTGAGTGATTGCTTATTACAACTCAGTGTAAGAACTTTTAATGAAGTTAAACGTTTGAAATATATGAAACTAACTTAGCATTCTTGGATAATTCATTACTGCAGTAAACACTAGCAGCATCCATAGCCCTTTCTAGGTATTGGGGACACAAGATTGGTTAAAAAACAAACCACACAGCTATCCCTGCTCTCACAGAGCTTACATTCTAATGCAGGAGGGTGAAGAACTAAACAACTAAGCAAGAATATATTTGTCAGACTTTGATATGGTTGTGAATGAAGTAAGAAACGAACAGCATTACAATGTGAGAGCGAGTGAGGCTGGATGGCTGGTATTTTTTAATTTTTATTTTTTTAATGTTTATTTTTGAGAGAGAGAGTGCAAGCTGGGGAGGGGCAGAGAGAGAGGCAGACACAGAATCTGAAACAGGCTGCAGGCTCTAAGCTGTCAGCATACAGCCTGACGCAGGGCCCGAACCCATGAACCGTTAGATCACGACCTAAGCTGAAGTCAGATGCTTAATTGACTGAGCCACCCAGGCACCCCTGGATGGCTGGTATTTTTAAGAGTAGACATAGAAGGTCTCATCTATCAAGTGAAGAAGTAAGCAAGGTGGCTATGGGAGGCAGGAGGTCAATCTAAGGAGATGGAAGAGCAGGTTCAAAAGTCCTGAGGTAGGGACACATTTTGTATGCTCAGGGAACATCAAGGAAGCTAATAGTATGAAAGTGGAATGTCAGAGATAAAGTCAGACAGGTAAAAAGGGACCAAGTTAAACAGAGCTCTGTAAGTTGATTACGAAAACAGTGTATTGTACTCTGTCTGAGAAGGGAAACAACAGAAGGCTTTCGAATAATGAGTGACATGATCTGAATCACATTTTTAAAGGTGCGCTCTGGCTGCTATGCTGAGACTAGGCCATAGTGAGTGGGGTGATGGTAGAAGCAGAGAAGCCAGTGAGACAGGAAGCTACTGGAAGAATCCAGGCACTCTGGTGGCACTCTGCAACACGGGTGTCAGAGGGAGAAATGGGGAATTGGCTTTGGTAGCTGCTATCACAAATTATCACAGATTGGGTGCTGAAGACAACCTTATTCCCTCTCGGTTCTGGAGTCCAGAAGTCCAAAATCAGCATCACTGGGCCACAGTCTAGGTGTTAGCAAGGCTGTGCGCTCTGGCCTCTGAGAGCTTCTGGTAGCCGTGTGATTCCTTGACTTGTAGCCGCATCATTCCAGTCTTCAAGACTGGCACCTTCTAACCTCTCTCTACTCTATCTTCACATCCCCTCCTCCTCTGGGAGAGATCCCAAATCTCCCTCTGGTATCTTCCTCTGGTATCTCCTTAAGGATACATGTGATTGTATTTAGGTCTCACATGGATGATCTCCCCATCTCCTGATCATTAACCAATGCTCCAGACCCCCTTTTTTAAAGCCATTTTGGGTAAGAGTCACAGATTCTAGGGATTCGGGTATGAATCCCTTGGAAGTGGGGAAATTTTCCAACCTACAATAGAAGTAGTAAGTCATGGACATTTCTTGAAGGAATAGCCAATGGGCTTTTCTGATCAATTGGCTGGGACAGAGAGGAGTAAAGGACGATACCAAGATTTTTAGCCAGAACACCTGGACTCTTCCTCAGAGGAAGATTCTGGAAAGAACAGGTTCAGTGAGCAGATTAGGAGCTCATTTTTCTTATATGTTCAGTCTGAAATGTCTATTAAATATCTAAATGGTGATTTAAGGAGGGAGTTAGACATAAATCTCGATTCCAGAGAAGGCTAGGCAGGAATTATAAATTTGTGAGTCATCAGAATATGGGTGGAATTAAAGCCACAAGACGAAGTGAGATTACCTAACACGTGCTTTTGAACTGTGTTCACTTGGCCAAACAGAAGTCTATCCCAGAATCATTTTTCTTGTATGGTTCCAGATTAGCACTGACCAAGAAAGAGATGTGCATGAAACTGAGAGGCGAAAGTGAAGCAGTCGTCATTACTCTCGGAGGGGTGTGTGATCAGGATGCGGACGGAGACAGACACTTAGGTCCCGGGGGCTCGCTCATGCCCTTCTCTCCCAATCTGCATCCAGCTCCTCTTCCCAACTGGTGGCCCTCTTAGCCAACAGCGGCCCCAAGCCCACTCCCAGACTCAGAGACACGGCCTTCCACAGACTTCTCCATCTCTCCGCTGTGGTCCTATGGTAGCAGGTGGTGTGTCTCTGGAAGTCCCAACTCTGTCCCTCACCCCAGCGCTTCCCAGTCAGGAATTCTGCTCCGATCTCTTCCTGCCCCATTTCAGACCTTCCTTTCCAATTGTATAAGGTCTTATTCCAACAATAAACCCCAATTCCATTGTGGTTGTGCTTCTCTGGTTAAACCCTAACTACCCAGATACCTGGGGCGTGAATCCAGACAGGGAAAAGTCTAAGAACAGAGCCCTGGGGCTCTCCAAAGCTTGGAAATCAGAGAGAAAAGGTGGAATCAGTGGAGGAAACTAGGCAGGAATGGCCACTGCAGCACCTGAAATTTATACAATTGGGGGGGAGGGGTGTCTTAAAGAGAAAAAATACAATATTATAAATAAAAATTAAATATAAAAATAAATATACATTTAGAATGGGAAAAGAGGTTACATCAAATTATAGTTTTTTAAAGCTGGTAAATACAATAAATCATATTTTAAATTATTTCACTGCTGGTATACCCCTATAATACTTTTATCCATACATTTTTGGCTGCTTACTTTTTGATCAGTTCTTCATATTACAGTTATTTTACACTATTACTTTCTACAGAGAAAATGGAAAAATAATCCTTCTTCCTTCAAGGCTGACTGGTCTCAGTTTTTAAATTATTTTTAGTTCGTATGCATAAAATGCATAAAATCAGCATATTCACAAACAGGCTTCTTCAGTGTTTGTGATCCTGTTAGAAGTCTGGGCTCCACAAAAAGAATCTTCTAAGTTTGGGCTACAGTCATGCTCTTGGGGTTTACGTCTCCCTGCTGGTGTCCCCTGGATGCCCTCCCAGAACCACGACCCAGCCACGGCCAGTGTCGCCACCACCCGCAACTTTGCTGAGCTCAGTGGGGTCACCACCCGGGACCCCATGAGCAAGAGGGCAAGCAGGAGCTGATGACCCTTATGATGTCTGGAGACAAAGGGATTTCTGCCTTCCCTGGATCAGACCATGGTTGGGGACCATCCACGGAGCAGACCTGAGATAGAAGCTCTCCCTGCAGTTCTCCAGTGGCTATCCTTATGACGCGTCCATGGTCAAGGTCCTCACGCCCGGCTACCACCCCAACATGGACACCCAGACATCCCGAAGGACCATCCCACTGTCCATCCGGAGCCTGTGGGGAGAAGCCAACACTGATAGCTCTTTGAACACACATACTGCCTGGCCCTGGAAAAACCCCATAGCCTTTAAAAAGCATCTGCAAGAGGGCCCAGTTGGTTAGATGTCAGGCTCCTGACTTTGGCTCAGGTCATCATCTCATCATTTGAGTTCAAGCCCCACATCGGGCTCTGTGCTGACAGCATGCAGTCAGCTTGGGACTCTGTCCCTCTGCCCCTCTCTCTTCCCCTTCCCTGCTCCTGTGCTCTGTTTCTTTCTCTCTCAAAATAAATAAACTTCAAAAAAATGTTTTAAAGAAATATCTGCAAGAAACCTACTCAAAGCAAGTTTCCAGCCAAGAACCCTGACTCTCTAGCCTCTCTCCTTGTACTGTCATTTTATTTTCTCTGTAGATAGTCTGTCCTTTCCTTCATTTCTGTCTAGTACTCCATATCTTAAGCTGTGCTGTCATTTTTGTTTTGTTTTTAAATTAAGTCTCTGGTTGAGCCCCTGTGATGAATATGTGAAATAAAGACATAGGGTTTTGTTTGTTTGGTTTTTTTTACAAAAAAAGAATCTTCTAAATTTGATTTCAAACAATGCTTATTTTTTTTAAATGTTTTATTTATTTTTGAGAGAGAAGCAGAGTATGAGTGGGGGAGGGACTGAGAGAGAGGGAGATACGGAATCTGAAGCAGGCTCGAGGCTCTGAGCTGTCAGCACAGAGCCCGACGCGGGGATCGATCTCATGAACCACGAGATCATGACCTGAGCCGAAGCTGGACGCTCAACCAACTGAGCCACCCAGGCACCCCAAACAATGCTTATTTTTAAAAAGATTTAAAATATACTGTACATGTATAATTAATACTCTCTTGTATTTCTGATAAGAGAGAACTTCCAATTTTGATAAGGTATTAAAGAATCAAATTTTACAAAAAGACAATATTATTTCACATATCTGATGATAAGAAGGATTTTGCACAGGCTGCTTTTCAGACCTTCTCTTTGACTCTCACGTACTGGTGCGGTGTGCCAGGGGACAGACACATTAATATCATGATTTGATTTCTGGGCAACACCTGTGTCCTGATGCCAGTTAAGTCAGCACACCAGGCAGCAGGAGCATTTTTCAAAGCCATTCCTGCTCCAGAGGGAGAAAAAGACCTCTACTACACACAAAAGAAACTACAAAAGAACACACGTATGCCACTAAACCCAAACTAAAGCCATCCCCAGCTCAGCTTCCTCGAAGCTCCATCTCCAAAGTGCTTGCGGCCAATCTGACATTCCATTACCACCGGACACAAAGGGGAAATCTGAACTTTCTAACCTGGAAACTTTCAAACATATACTCAAGTAGGCAGAATAGCGCAATAAATTCCCTGTAGTCTCGGTAGTTCGGCCAAAGCAGACCTTCCAGGATGCCATGGTAGCTAACTTGCTCTATCAAGTTCAATGGCACACTGTGGCAGGGGGCCAAGGCCCAGCACCCGTCAGGCTTTGGTAGCTCCCTCGTTCCAGAAATGAACGCCTGACTCCGACAGAGGCAAAATACCCTCTGTATATTTCCAAAGCAGGCTGGATAAATCGTAGATTTGTCTTTTACTTCCTGAAACATTGCCACCTGCGATCCTGAGAAATTTCACCATGTGCGAGTGCAGGTGAGTAGGAAAGTCGTTCATCTGTAGGAAAGTTCTGTAGAGAACTTCTCTCTACCAGAGGCCCAAACTCTTGCCAACCACCAGCATATGTGCCCACAGACCAGACCCTACAGCAACGGATGAATCCTGTGTGCTCCTAACCGAGGTGAGAACACAAAGAAGCAAAGCCTCAGATAACCATGTGGTTCCCTACGCCCGCTGCTCACTTAACAGAAAAACCTCTGGGACATTTTAACTCACATTTCACCAAGTCCTGGCTTTGGCCAAATTCTGACAGTTTTTCCTTCACGTTTCTCAGTCTGCCCTACTCCTCTCCCTGTCCGTTTCAAAGGCAGGGTTGTTCCAAGAAAATGCATAATATGGTTACAACAAATAGCCAGACAGACTCAGAAAAGGCTGAGAACAGTCAAAGCCCAGAAGGGGAGGAGAGAGGAAGAAGAGGAAGACAGTGGGGATCCTGCCTTGGATTGTGGTGGCAGCAGGTGCTAAGGACGGGGAGAACTGAGCTGGTGGATGGGTGGCTACGATCTCAGTTCGCTGGTCTGCACCAGGGTCACATGACTGCCAGTATCATGCCGGCAGGGAAAGGGAAGGTCCCCGCTGTGTCCATAACCACGGTTCACACCACGACCCTGATGCAACTATCTGCATCCTGGTACCAGGATGCAGCTGCAGCTGAATTCATCATTTGCAATGTCACAGCCAAGACAGTCTTCACCTCTTCCTTGCCTGGCTGGGTTTCTTAGGGCCACGACCAGGAGCCTACCGAACACTTCGGTCCTTTATGGAGCACCCTGGATGACCTTGCCATCCCATAGTCTACTCAGACCTGTCCCCTCCCCTTACAAACCTAGCTCCCCAGCATCACTCTCCCATCTCAGAACATTTCTTCAAAGTTTACCTTTTTTTTTTTTTTGAGAGAGAGCACACACACAGACACGTGAGCAAGGAGACAGGCAGAAGGAGAGAGAGAATATTAAGCAGGCTCCACACCCAGTGAAGAGCCCGACTTGGGGCTCTATCTCCAAACCAAGAGTCTGAAGCTTATCCGACTAAACCACCCAGGTGCCCCCAAAGTTTACCTTCCTGACCAGAACTGACTACCCAGGCCACCTTCCCACTTCTCCTGCCATCAGTCATCAATCTCAAATTCATGCAGGAAGTCTTTTGCCCACAGATTGAACAATGACCTTGATTTTCAAGTGCCTGTTGATCTGACATTCCCATTTGCTCAAAGAAAGTGCCTTCCCCCAGCCCTGTATGACACCTCATGCTGGCCGTTAGCATTCTCAACGGGCAACAGAAAGGAGTGGCTTTGCTGTTTCACATCTCAGAAGATGGAAGATCAGATCTGGAAAGTCTGTCCCAATATGAGATTAAATGTGGAAATAACCTTGACATTCAAAAACGGAATTTTCGCCCAAAATTTGGCTTTGAAAGACAGCTGAGCCACTGAGTGGGTCACAGACTCAGCTGAAGACAGCCTGTAGTTTTTAGTTTTCAATCAGCATTTGGAAATTGTGACAATATACAATTTTCTCTAATATTTTTTCTTATACCAGTAACATTGCAGTAAAATTATTATAGACAATTGGAAAATGTGAAATAGTTTATAAAAGTAGATAAAACCAGTCCTAATCCCACCAAATGGAAATAACTATTATTGTTTTAGTATATTGCTTGCTTGTTTTTCTACTCATGTTATACATTATTATAGTTTATTTATATACATGTAATATGAATTGCTTATTAACATAGTTTGAATTATATTTTATGAGTGTACTCTGCATCCCTGAGAACCTTAAAGAACAGTGTTACACCTCATTATGTAAGTAATTTTTTTATGAGTTAATTAATACCTGACTACTCCTATAGAAAGTTTATGGCAGATTCTCAGATCAACTGTTAAGTATTGATCTACTCAGTATGGCTAAGCAGCTTTATGACCTTGGGCACGTTTCTTACATCCTGTATACCTCAGTTTCCTCTCGTTTAAAATGAGGATAATAGGGGCGGCTAGGTGGCTAAGTCGGTTAAGCATATGACTCTTGATTTTGGCTCAGGTCATGATCTCACAGTCTGTGAGATCAGCCCCACATTGGATCTACACTGACAACACAGAGCCTGCGTAAGATTTTCTCTCACTCTCTCTCAATCTCCCTCTGTCTCTACCCCTCCCCTACCCGTGCTCACTCTCTCAAAATTAAACTTAAAAATATATAAAATAAAGTGAGTTTAATACTAGTTTCTACTTAGAAGACCTCATGTAGCCCTTAAAGGGGAAATAGTATGTTAGGTGCTTAGACCAGTGTCTGGCATGCAGTAAGTATTAAATAAAGGTGAGTACTTCTTCATCATCTCTATATTACTCTAATACTTCTTAATGAGTGAGTATGTTATAATAAATCATATAACTATTCAAAGTTTGATAAGAGTTATGGTTGAACGGCACATTAATCAAGGTTTTAGTGACTTGAAGGCTGAGCAGCAAACATTTCCTGAAGGCCACAGAGTGTAAATGGCAAGAGATGAGTTTTGGATGAAGACAAAGGCTTAATCCTTGGTGATTGTGATAAGCATTGCTGTAGTCAGCATACATGGCCAGTTATTATTCTCAGAGCTTTGTTTATATTGGCTCATTTAAGCCTCACAACAGCCTGAATATACGGGTACTATTATTAGCAGGACCCTGAAGCCCCTGAGGTTATGAAATTTACAGCCAAGCAACAGGCTAATAAAAGGCACGGGGAGGATTTGAACTCAGATGACCTTAGTCTAGAGCCTCTGCTTTGAAACACTGCTACAGTAGTCCCCCCTTATACATAAGGGGTCGTTTCCAAGGACCCCAGGATCCCTGAAACGACAGAGAGTACCCAACCCTTTAGGTATCACATTTTTTTCCTAAACGTATAACCTGGGATAAACTAATTCATAAATTAGGTACAGTAAAAGATTAACAGCAATAATAAAATAAAAACAATTATACTGTAATAAAAGTTACTGTAATGAAAGTCCGTCTCAAAATATCTCACTGCACAGCTGACCCTTGAAAAACATAGGTTTAGGGGCACCTGGGTAGCTCAGTCGGTTGAGCAACTGACTTCAGGTCATGATTTCATGGTTTGTGAGTCCCAGTCCCGCTCTGTGCTGACAGCTCAGAGCTTGGAGCCTGCTTCAGATTCTGTGTCTCCCTCTGTCTCTGCCCCTGCCCCGCGCTCTCTCTCTCTCTCTCTCTCTCTCAAGAAGAAATAAACATTAAGAAAAAAAGAAAAAAGAGAAACACAGGTTTGAACTTACGGGTCAAACTTATAGGCGGATTTTATTTTTTATAAATACAGTGCAATACTGTCCATGTATTCTCTCCTTATGATTTAACATTTCCTTTTCTCTAGCTTGCTTGCTTAATACAAATACGGTATATAATGTATATAACGTACAAAATACGTGTTAACCAACTGTGTTCTCGGCAAGGCTTCCGCTCAGTAAGTCTATTAGGAGTTAAATTTTGGGGGGGTCAAAAGTTACATGTGGAGATTTGACTGAGAGTTGGGGCACCTCTGACCCACCCCACCCCGTGTTGTTCAAGGTCATCTGTACTCACCTTTCTTCTACCTGTGACAACGTGAAATGATAAAACAGCCGCCAGAGAGATGAGTGAGGAGAATGACGTCACGCGAGACTTAGCGTCTCCGTTCTGACGCCTTCTGACGCTGCGGCAGAGGCCGATCACCTGCTTCCGGTGGCGGTTGTCCCGGAAACGGAGACCACCAGAAGCCCGGAACTGCAGACTAAGGGAGGCTACTGTACCTCGCTGTCTTTGAAGAAGTTATTTAACATCAGCGAGTGTCTTGTTAACTAGCTTGTGCCCTTTCATGGTGGAGTTGAAGAAACGGTATGTTCTTGATATAAGCCCTCGGCCAATTGCATGTATTGCCAAGTATCTTTTTTGACGCTTTAGCTTCCCTTTTGACAAACATAATGGAGTCTTCTTATGAACAGAAGTTCATAATTTAAAAAAAAAGATTTTATTTTTTTATTTATTTTAAGTAAACTTTACACTCCACGTGGGGCTTGAACTCACAACTTGGGGATCAAGAGTTACATGTTTTACTAGCTGAGCTAGACAGGTGCCCCTAGAAGTTCTTAATTTCAATGTAAATCCAAAACATCAATATTTTCTTATATAATTAATGATTTTTGTGCCTATCATATCTTCTAGCATTGTGGCTTTCCTTTCCATACAATGTACTTGGAACCGCCTTTTTAAATATGATTTGAAGTATGAGTCAAGATACACTTTATTCCCACATGGATACCCAATTGACACAACACCATTTATATTGAAAAATTGCCTTTCTCTCACTTCTCTCAGGCTCCTTATATATGTGAGTCTATTCCTAAATATTATTTTCTACTACTTTATTGATTCATCTTGTACCAACATCATAGTAATTGTGATTTTAGAATAAATCTGCCAGTTTCACACTACTGCTGACCCTTTGCATTTCCATGTAAGTTTAGAATCAGCTTGCCAATTTCCACAACATGACCTGCTGGGATTTTGATTGGAATTGCACTGAACCTATAAATTAATTTGGGAAGAACTACAATTTTATGACATTGTCTCTTTCTTCTCTCTTCCAAACCACAGACATGGTAATTCCTTCCTGTTATTTCAATATTCTTAATTTCTTTTAATGATATTATATAGTTTTTATAAAACAATTAAAAAATTGTTATACAAAATTAAAAAAAACTGCTAACAAGTTTGTTCCTCGGTTTTGAGTTATTATTGTAAATGGTATTATTTTAAGTTTCATTGTACTTCTAATACAATGTTGAAAAGAAGTAGAAAAGTCAGTATCAGGCATGCTGGTCTCCTTCCCAATCATAGGCAGGAAGCTTATCATAGTTCGCTATTAAATATGTTAGCCGTAGGTTGCAGGCACTAATTTTTATGTTTTTCTCCTCCACTAATTTCCCTTCTCGTTCATCCATTCTCCATCTTCTGTAAAAACTTCTCAACTTCTCTTGCCTGCCTCTCTCACCTCTTATCCTCTCTTTGTTTTTGTGGGTTTCTATATTTTTATTTCTTTAATTTTAGTGATGTTCCAAGAAGAAATCAAGATAAACATGTCTTGAACTTGTTGTGACTAATTAGAAGTCCCGTAAGAGTAGACATGAAACAATCCATCTCTTTAAGTTTATTTATTTTGAGAGAGAGAGAGAGCAAGTGCACGGGTGAGCAGGAGAAGGGCAATGATGGAGGGGGCTAGGGAATTCCAAGCAGGCTTCAGGCTGCCAGCACAGAGCCCACCATGGGGCTCTAGCCCATGAACCCTGAGACCGTGACCTGAGCCAAAATCGAGAGCCAGACACTTAACTCACTGAGCCACCCAGGTGCCCTGAAACAATCCCTTTTTAAATCAAGGTGTACTTAATACACTGCATGACAATTCTCTGCCAATCTAAATTGGCAGATTTTTTTTTACAAGTTTCTTTTTAAATCTTCATGGATCTGAAAAAATGTGGGAAGCAGAAATATGTCACATACATCAATTGTAGCTTCCTTAAGTGCTCAAATAATAAAGAAATTTTATGTCACAGTAATTAGAATCTCACTTTGAGGTACCAGAAGCCACCTTTATCTCAAATGATTTTTTTTTTAATTTTTGATTTATTTTTAAGTACTCTCTACACCCAGTGTGGGGCTTGAACTCACAATCCCGAGATCGAGAGTTGAATGCTCTATGAACTAAGCCAGCCAGGCACCCCTCAAATGATTTTCTTTATGGGTTAACATTCTGCTTTTCTGACAAATTCTACTCCCAACTTCCTGGAGGACTCCCTCAGGCATCCATGCATAATGACCATCAGAGCCTTTGCTTACGTACCTCCTATGCCATAGAGTTTATCACTTCTTTATCATGGACAGAAACAAATATTTATCCCAGTTTCACACTTAGAGGAGAATGACTTAAGCTATACTGAAAATAACAGAAAAACCAACTGACCAGTGGCTTAAATAAAGCAAGGGTTTTATTATTGTCATAGAAGAAGGAATCCAGGCGTCGCCATCCAGGGCTCGTCTGGTGGCCCCGTGGTGCTACCAGTAACCTGCCCTGCTTCTAGCTCTGCTCCTTCACTTTCACACCAAGCGTGGCCTTTAGCACCCCATTTGTTTTTTCTTTTTTTTTTTTTAATTTTTTTTTTTTGATTTTATTTTATTTTATTTTTTTACAAATAGTTTATTGTCAGGCGCCTGGGTGGCTTAGTCGGTTAAGCATCTGACTTTCGCTTGGGTCATGATCTCGCGGTTCGTGGGTTCGTGCTCGTGCCCCGCGTCGGGCTCTGTGCTGACTGCCAGCTCAGAGCCTGGAGCCTGTTTCAGAGTCTGTGACTCCCTCTCTCTCTGACCCTCCCCCTGTTCACGCTGTCTCTCTCTCTCTCTCTCCTACAAATAAATAAAACATTTAAAAAAAAAAACAAATAGTTTATTGTCAAATTAGTTTCCACATAACACTCAGTGCTCGTCCCCACAAGTGTCCTCCTCCATGTCCATCCCCCCCCCCACATCCATCAGTCCTCAGTTTTTGTCAGCATTCAAGAGTCTCTCATGGTTTGCCTCTCTCCTTTCCCCCCACCATTTCCACCCTTCTTCTCCCCCTTGGTCCTCTGTTAAGTTCCTCCTAATCCTCCTATACGTGCACACATATGATATTTGTCCTTCTCTGCCTGACTTATTTCACTCAGCATAACACCTCAAGGTCCATCCATGTAGCTACACATGGCCAGATTTCATTGTTTCTCATTGCCATGTAGTATTCCATGGTATAGATAAACCACATCTTCTTGATCCATTCATCTGTTGGTGGACACTTAGGCTCTTTCCATGTTTTAGCTATTGTGGAGAGTGCTGCTATGAACATTGGGGTACATGTGCTCCTATGCCTCAGCATTTCTGTATCCCTTTGGTAAATTCCTAGCAGTGCTATTGCTGGGTCATAGGGGAGTTCTATTGTTAGTTTCCTTAGGAACCTCCACACTGTTTTCCCAGAGGGGCTGTACCAGTTTACATTCCCACCAACAGTGTAGGAGGGTGCCCGTTTCTCCACATCCTCGCCAGCATCTAGAGTTCTCTGATTGGCTCATTTAGCCACTCTGACTGGCGTGAGGTGGTATCTCAGTGTGGTTTTGATTTGTATTTCCCTGATGAGGAGGGACGCGGAGCATCGTTTCATGTGTCTGTTGGCCATCTGGATGTCCTCTTTGGAGAAGTGTCTGTTCACATCTTCTGCCCATTTCTTCACTGGGTTGTTTGTTTTTCGGGCGTGTAGTTTGGTGAGTTCCTTATAGATTTTGTATATTAACCCTTTATCTGATATGTCATTTGCAACTATCTTTTCCCATTCCGCTGGTTGCCTATTAATTTTCTGGGTTGTTTCCTTGGCTGTGCAGAAGCTATTTATTTATTTTTTAATGTTTTATTTATTTCTAGGAGAGAGAGAGACAGCGTGAGCAGGGGAGGGTCAGAGAGAGAGGGAGTCACAGACTGAAACAGGCTCCAGGCTCTGAGCTGGAAGTCAGCACAGAGCCCGACGCGGGGCTCGAACCCACGAACCGCGAGATCATGACCTAAGCGAAAGTCGGACGCTTAACCGACTAAGCCACCCAGGCGCCCTTTAGCACCCCATTTGTAAGAAAAGTCCTCCATCTCCAGGTGGTGACTATTGAGTCAATCCCTTTATCAGGAGCGTTCCCCAAAGCCTCACCAGGCAACTTGCTCTTCCATCTGCTCGGCCAGGCTGTTTCGCCTAACCGCAAAGGGGAAGTCTGTGTCTTATCAGGCCACCCTGATCAAACGTGAGGTTGACTTAGTAAAAAAGGGAAAGATAATTGATACTGGGTCAGCAGCAAACAACAGAGTCTGGTCCAAGAGTTTACCTGTTTTCTCCTATTGATTCCTTTCCCCCCATGAGAGAAGAGCAGCCTGAGCCTTTGACAATAGCTCAAAACTCAAGGGACCAGCCCTGAGCCATCTGGGACGCCATGTGATGGGCATTAGGACGGGAAGTCAAGAACAGAGGAATCTCAGAGAACATACAGAGAAAGCTAAGTGGGTGCCTACTTCCCCTAGGAAAGGAAGCTTAACAAAGTCCCCAGGAGGCCCTCCAGCTGGTGAAGCTAGGAGGCTGGCAGAGAGGGAGAGCAAGCCCAAGACCAAAATAGAAACAGCTGTTGGCTGCGTTTCCCAGCCCTAAGGGAATCGCTTGTGTACATGTTCGGTGAAACAATTCCATTTGATCCATACACATGTAAAAATCATTGCCTCTTTTACTTTTTAAGTGCTCGGAATTATGCCTTCTTATTTAAGCCTTACATTCACTAAGGCTACACATCAGCCTGAACTTGCAGAACTACCAACGCGGTACCCACAGGCCATATAATGCTTACTTACCACCCATTATTCTAGAAATTTCTTTCTTTGTGTGGCCTAACACAGACTTCCACGTTGTTCCCCGGGCTACGTTCATTGTTTGCTCTCACTTGTCCTCATAATAACCTCAACATTAATGCAATATTTAAGGTGAGAAAACTAGGGTTCCAGAGGAAGCTCCAAGGTTCAAATCCACATCTGCCAGACTGATTCTGAAACCAGGTACATGGAATAAAAGCCTCTCCTCATTGTCTTAAAGCCAGAAAGAAGCTAGTCTAACCCCTTGATTTATAGAAGAAAACACACACACACACACACACACACACACACACACACACAGCCCAGAGGAGTCAAGGACCTGGCCCAGAGTGGCAGTCATAGTGGGCGCAGTGAATCCCTGAACCCAGTCAACGCCCCTCTTGACACAAAGGGAGAGCCTGGCGCTAACTGGAGTATTTAGTGTTTGGAGGGCTTAAGTCTCCTTTTTGCCAGAGATGAACATCATTTTCAAATTTGAATGTTCCTTCAAGACGTTTCACTAAGCACATTAAAGTTTTTACTTTTTGGACTAACAGAACACATAGTTTAAAAAAATATCTCATCCTGACTGTGAACAGCTAGGGGACCTTACCGGGAACTAGCTCTAGACACATTCAACTTCATGATTTTGCTGAAAGCCAAAAACAAAGCAAATTGTCTTTAAATTTATCGAAATAGCTCCTCTTTCCCCCTTCATCTCGGAGGAACCAGTTAGGAGGCAAAAGAAGTCCCCCCTTCAGGAAGCCAGGCCACCCACGGCTCCACAACTTGATACCCTCTTCATCATCTATCTGTTCCTTAGGGAACCCTCCCTGACCTGCCTTTCTAAAGGAAATTCCTCATTACAGTGCACTTCGGCTTCTGCTTCTGGCCATGGCCGATTAACTGGTACTGGACTAGCTCTTCTACATAAACAACTATATCACTAGACAAAATATGTGGAATTACAGTTTTCAGAAGTTAGTTAAAAGGCAGCACAAGTCTGTGATCCCTAAGAGATGAGTCCGGTGATACCCTTTCTGCAGGCGCTTTCTAGACTATGGCACAAGGAAGAAGCCAAACAGAGTGCAGTGCTCTTGCTGAGCTGAAGAGAAAGACATTGGAAGTTTGGACTAGTAAGACAGTCAGAAAGTGCAGGGCAAGGTACATAGAGAAGGTAGCCATGCAGGGAGAGTCCCAGATATCTACAGAGAGGGGTCCCCTGGAGTCTCTGGCTAAATAGCAGGCTACTCATTGTAGGACAAGACTCCATGAGGCTGATCCAAGATGCTGCAGGACTCAGCAAATACTGGAGCCTACATAGGTCTGGGACATGTTCAAAATAGTATTCTCAGTTCCAGAAATGTGAATATTGAGATGTAAATGACAGAATATAGTTTAATGCTATTTTATCCCTTTTCAAGAGATTACTTAAAAGTAGGCAGAAAATCAGCACCCACTCTTCATTTCAGCTCAGGTCACGATCTCACAGTTTGTGAATTTGAGCCCCGCATCGGGCTCTCTTCTGATAGTGCAGAGCCTGCTTAGGATTCTCGGTCTCCCCCTCTTTCTCAGCCCCTCCCCCACTTACTATCTTTCTCAAAAAATAAATAAAAAGTAGGCAGAAAATCAAAAGATCTGGGCAGCTGAAGGATTATAAACTCTAAAGAAGAGCACACACTTAGCTCCCCCTGAATTTCAAAAGCAAGTGAAGTCTCATTCTGTGTCTGTTTAGTACAGACTCCGCCGTCCCAAGAACTAACCAAAGACAAATTATTCTGATACAGGCAGAAGAGCCAAGAAAAATAGCAGCCTGCAGCCCCCCTTAAAAAAAGCCAAACCTTTCAAACTGGAGAGTGATCTACTTTAAAAATGTCTTGGGTAATAACCATAATGTAAAGTATGATGTCTGGTATTTCTTCACAATGTACGCACATGCTTCCCTCCAGTGCCATCCTGTGAAAAGACACCCCAGAGTGGATCTGCTCTGGGGACCTGACGGACACATCACAAGTTGCCAGAGAAGGGAGGAGATGACACTTGTCATCACAGACCAAGTGTGAAACCAGAACAACGGCCAATGTGCAAATCAGGGTGGTTTGGGAAGGAGCTGTCCCCTGAGGGATGAGCTTTTAAAAAAGACACCAAGATGATAAACACTTATTTTTATTTAAATGCACTTTCGCCTCCACAACAGCATATATTAAATTCCAATATCCTTGCTGAAACTGTGCTCTCCTGCAGCCGGGCTGTTGCTGGCACTGGATTCTACGATCCACAGACAGATCTCGGCAAAGTCACATCCAACTCTCTCCCCTGCTGTCCCTCGTAACAGTGATGACGAGGATAAGAATACCTGACAGTTGGGGCGCCTGGGTGGCTCAGTTGGATAAGCATCCGACTTCGGCTCAGGTCATGATCCCATGGTTTGTGGGTTCGAGCCCCGTGTCGGGCTCTGTGCTGACAGCCAGCTCAGAGCCTGGAGCCTGTTTCAGATTCTGTGTCTCCCTCTCTCTCTGACTTGCTCATGCTCGCTCTCTCGCTCTCTCTCTCAGAAAAAAAAAAAAAAAAAAGAATGCCTGACAGTTGAAAGGTGTTTCAGGCCTTTGTATACCTGATCTTCCTAGGGGAGGTCTTTCCTTGCCCACTGGTTATAGCAAAAGCCTGCAAGAGCAGCAGTGTAACAGGTGGACCCCACTGACTTTATCCGGAGCCATCTACCCATCTTTCCAAGGTGTCAGCAATTCTGAAACAAGTCAAACCATCTTGACAGGCTTGGGCCATTTCGACCATCTACTCTAAAAAGAAACAGAAGAAATTAAAAGGCTTTGAAAACATTTTAGTTGAAGGAAATGCCACAGTTTAGGTGGCAGTAACTGGCAAAAATCGTCTTCTTGGCAAATTTTCGGGAATTTTCTGCTTAAACTTTTAGGAGCAAGTTTCTACTCCATCTTGTCCATACTGTGATTCTAATTATTCAAACTGAAAAGCACTGGGCAGTAAAGGATAACAACTCTGAACAAAGTGCCATTTCGAAAATGATCTACATTTTCGTGTAGATCAAGATTGCTAGAGTTTTCCAAGCAAGATGTGTTACTGTTCCTCGCATAGCAACCGCCCAATTCTGTTTTCTTAGCTCCTTAGAATATGGCTCTAACAAAGCCAAGGTCTGAGGTTTGCCTCACTAGGAAGGAAGTTGCTGTCAGAGGGAAAAAGGAAAAATCGTCTTTGTAAATAGCAACATCACCCTGATTCGCTGAAAGCAATTCAACGTGTTTGTGTGTAGAATCAGGAGATGAGCACCATCGTGTCTCCGTGTGAAATGTAGCACAGACACTGTCAGGCTGTAAAATGGTGGCCACGAGCAAAAACTATGGAAAATTCAAACACGACACAGACTTGGGCAAGCCAGTGATGCGGCCATGTGGAGGTTGCTGGTGACTTTGGTGAGTCATTACCATGACCTTCTACATCTTCCTCCCTGGCGCTCTCCCAGGCAGTAACACGATTCTGATTGAGACAGAAGGGTGGAAGATCTGTTTCATGTTTCTTTCTTTCTTTTTAATTTATTTATTTTGAAAGACAAAGAGAGAGAGAAAGCACACATATGGACAGGGGAGGTGCAGAAAGAGAGGGGGAGAGAGAGAATCCCAGTGAGGCTCTGAACTGTCAATGCAGAGCTCAACATGGGGCTCGATCTCATCAACGCTGAGATCATGGCTTGAACTGAAATTAAGAATTGGAAGCTTGACCAACCCAGCCACCCAGGTGCCCCAGATTTGTTCCATGTTTCTGGTGGCTTTATACCACTTTTCATTTTTTCTGCCTTCCTGGGCAAACCGATCCAGAGAACACCTTTGATCCTTCCCTCTTTTTTTTTTTTTTTTTTTTAAATCTTACTCCTGCTAGCTTTTCAGTCCACCTACAAAGCCTGAGAATGGGATTGTAAAGTCAATTTTGGATTTTAACCATCTCGGGTTCCTTCACCCAACCTCAGAGCTGACATACAAGGACCCAAGAAAAGCTTTTGGTAGGGAGATCCAGGGGTGCTGGAGTGAATGGAAGAATGGTCAGGCAGACGGATGCATGAAAGGAAGAAAACCTTTTCTGTCTTGAAGGAGAGCGCTTTTGCTCTGTTGACAGTTAGGTGAACTGGCTCAATCTGAAAAAGCTGAATTTAGTATTTAGTACTGGTGACCACTACAACCCAGGATCTATTCAGGAGGAAGGCCAGAACCTCCAATTGCCAATCAGAAAAGCAACAGTAATGGCTGGGAGTTGGGTCACCAGAAATGAGGAGAGCGAGCAGACAGTTCTCTCCAGGAGACACTGACTAGCCTTTGACAGAACTGCATCTAATGCAGCTACTGGGGTTGAAGAGCCTAAGTAACGTCATTTTGAGATTAAGGCCTCCATTCAGAGCAACCTTGGGCTACATGTAGCCCCAGTTCCAGAAAAAGCCTCAGATTGTTCAAGGCTAAAGCCACCCTCGGACCGCTCTCAGATCAGCTAAACATTTCTGTGGTCTGAGTCAAGGCTGGGAACTGCAGACAAATTAACCAATTACTCACCACTTGCCTAAACCCCAGGTAGGCCCTTTGAGCTCACCTCATAATTAGTCACTTTCAAAAGATACTCAAAGGTCATGATTGGGTCCCTGCCAAAAGTAACGGACACCTCACAGATACTGAATAGTCAAAACTATTACCTTGGGTGCTGTACAATTGTAATTGGAGCTTATGTAATCATGTCATATGTACAACATGTGCACTGTAACACCCCTGTCCCTTACCCCATAAAAACCCTGCTCACTCTTGTTCTGGGCTTCACCTTGCTGCCACTACACTGGCAGGCGGGTGAGCCCCTGCTCGAGCTTGTAATAAAGACCCTTTTGTACTTGCATCAGTGTCGGCTCCTTGGTGGTCTCTGGGGACTCGCAAATTGGGCACAACAGGATCACACACATCTGCAGTGTGCATCAAAGCCTCACTGCACTAGGCCAAACTCATAACGCCAAGCAGGCCGCACCAGCTCTGTCTACCTCATGGAGGAGCAGGCCCCCCACATAAAATAAAGGAACCAGTAAACCTCGGACCACACAGGTTCTCCAATGCAGAGACCCAGGGGATGGCTAATGGGCCCTCTCACCTCGTTTCTCTCCCATCTCAGGCCCCACTGAGTGTGGCAGGCTCTGAGGCCCCGGAAGCATTAAGAACAGCAGCTCCAGCCATCACACTGACATAAGATCTTATAAACCGGAATGTCAGTTGACATTACACATAACTCGTGGCTTAACAAAGGAAACACCACTTGAAGGCTCCATTCTGAGGCCCAGGGACTGTTCCTATGATGGTGCCAGGCCCTGTCATGGGGCCTGCGGTGGCAGATCTAGTTCACGCCAAATCTGGATCAAGATGGAGAGGATATGTGCACAGGGCTTCTGTGGGAAAACTCCCTCCTGCATTCTGGATTAGGTCATGGATGCCACGGCGTTAAGGAGGGTGAAGGCTCTTCTCAAGTAAGCCCAAGGGCAAAGGCTTGAAAGACGACCAGATTTATGACAAGCTTTCAACTTTCTGGTTTCAACTGAATCCAGATGCATAAATACCAAAAATATTGAAGGGAAATAGAAAGTCTAAGGATCTCTTCACTTCCAGAAAAATATGGCTGAAATGTTCCAGCAAAAATCATCAGCAATCTTGACATTAAAGAGTAACTCCACCTTTAGGTTTCTGTGCTGATATCTTTATAACCACGTTTTAGGGTGAACTGTGGTCCTCAAACTCGTGATCCAGTAAATTTTATGAGTTGGCCATGTAAGTGTTGTGATTCAGTCTGATTCTGTAAAGCTTAATTCCACATATAGATTCATTTCCTAGGGATGCCATAACCAATTATCACCAACTGGGTGGCTTAAAATAACGAAAATTTATTCTCTCATAGTTCTGGAAGCCAGAAGTTGTAAATCAAGGTGGCTGGGAGGGCCATCCTCCTTCTGAAAGCCCGAAGGGAAGATCCGTCCTGGCTTTTCCCAGTTTCTGGTGACTCTTGGCCTTTCTTGCTTTGTGGCCACATCACTGCGTCTTTCTTCATTCAGGTCATTTCTTCTCTCACAAGGGTACTTGTTATTGGATTTTTGCCCCCCATCCCCACCCCGGTAATCCAGGGTGATTTCATCTCAAAATCCTGAATTATACCTGCAGTGACCATTTGTCTAAATAAGGTCACATTCACAGCACCTAAGGGTTAGGGTGTGGACATAATCTTTCCAGCGGCCACAATTCGACCCACTACACTAAGCATGCTCTGGACTTTCAGGTCTTTACAAAACTTCAAGTGCTTGAAAATAGCAAATATTTCCTTTCTTATTTTAATGCTAATTAAATAAAACTGAAGAAACTTGCTCCTTTTGCTTTATATACCATTTGGAAGACAGCTGGCATATGCCTCAGATGTTAAGAATCTGGTGCAAGTGTCCCACAGGCCAATCACATTCATGTAGGTAACTTCAAAGGTGTGTTTTCTTAATTGTGCTGTTTACACTTGATTACACACACACACACACACAACTGCAGAGTCCAGTTTTGGGATCACCTGCTTGGATCGAGTGACTTTGCTTTCAGAAGCAAAAATCTACAAATGCTCCCATGCAGATTCCGGGATACGATGTTTTGGCAGCAGCTGCCTGTTTAAAATGTAAAAGCAAAGCCAACCAGTCTTACGCTACTTGTGGGATCTTTATATAAGTCACCCTGTGTTTCAGTTTTCCCATCTGTAAAATGGTATCATTATATCTACTTCACAGGGCTGTTATGAGGATTAAATAGTTTAGTATTTGTAAATGATTTAAACAGTGCCTGGCACTTTGTAAATTTTATAAGTTTTTAAAAAGCCATACTTAGAAATTGGACTAAACACTGAAGAGATACATTTACAAAGACATTCAAGGCATGCACAATTAACGCTCTTGGATGCAAGTCACAGGAGATCCAGACAAAGTCTTTTTGGAAATGAATGAGGAGGGTTACAGGATGGCTGGAACGAGGGGAAGTTGGGCAGCAGAGGGCGGAGCCACAGAAGCCTGTGAAGAGCATCACGGAAACTTTCTGTCCCACTGACTTCCGATCTAGAAAGTGCAAGGTCACAAGAATACGCAAAGATCAACATTTTAAGTGGAGCTTTGGGCTTGTCCTTACCCACTATTCTTAGCAATCACAGTAAAAATAATCCCTCTTTTTGTCAGATGAGCACGTGATGGAAGGACTCCTATTAGTATCTAGAGTATTTCAAGCCAACCTAACCATCAATAGCTCCTGAACTTGGCATCTTAGAAATTTTCTCTCCTTCCTAACTTGAAAATCTTGCGAAGGACCCAGATTGGCCGAGATTGGGTCAGATGTGCACCTCTAAATTTGTCAACTATGGTGAGGGAAGAGTCATAAGAAACCACTTGGCTCCTGTCAGAGATTCATGGTTGGCAATGGAGGCAAGTTTACCCCAGAGGAGAGAAGGCCCAAGCAGACATGGGCACAGCTGAGCACCACAAGCTCACATTGTATCTACACTGCACAGAAGAACTGATGGGAATGAATTCATGAAGAAAATCCATTATTTGTACACACACCAGGTTCTAACATGGCTGAGAGAGAGCAGTGACATGAGTAGAGAAGAGAGAAAACAGGGCAAGAAATAACTAAAACAGAAAAACCTAAAGCAAGGAAGGCATAAAACTTCAACTAGTAATTGCCTTCTGTAGGCAAATCACAAGAAAAGAAGCCAATATTTGCTATGAATTTATTTTTCTGGTAAAGCTATAAACTATAAGGCATAAAGACTTAGTCCAAATTCTATCAGGGCCGTCTGATGATCTGTGATGAACTGGAGGCCACGTGGTACTACTAAAGAGTCCCACATGAAAGAATATGAAAGGCATAATTTATACAGAAGCAGGTAGAATTTCTAGTACACTTTTTAAGTGTATTTATTTTGAAAGAGAGAGAGAGCACAAGCAGGGAAGGGGCAGAGAGAGGAGAGAGAGAATCCTAAGCAGGCTCCACATTGCCAGCACAAAGCCCAACGCGGGGCTCGAACTCATGAACCCGTGAAATCATGACCTGACCTGAAATCCAGAGTTGGAATTCTTAACCAACTGAGCCACCCAGGCACCCAAAATTGCTAGTACATTTTAAAGTTTTCCCATGCTAGGGGTTAAAATCTCAGAAAAACAGATTCAATTAAACATATAACACCCCAAAACAGTGTGACAAGTTGAGGTTTTAAGTGTGAAAGCATACGACAACATTTATAAAGTATGCTTACCAGTTGGAAGGGAGACTTTAAGATAGGGTCTGCAGCCAAGCAAGTGGAAACTGCTGGAATACTGTGATCTTTCTCCCTTCATAATGCGTAGACTAAGTTAAATTCCCTAAGTACTACGATAAATACACCTATTTAACTTTGTTCGGCTAAATGCTTCTCAAATATATTTGGTCAGGGAACCCTTTTTATTATGATGTCTGTTTGTATCCTAAGTGACCGATGTTCTAGGGGACATACTTTGAGAATGCTATGTGGCAAATAAATAACTGCAGTTCGAGTTGAGAAACACTTGTGATATGTTTGTGTCTCTGAGGAAATTAGTAAGTAGGATACATTTTCTCAAATGCCCTTGCTATAGAGTGAGTTATTCTGTACTGTACACAGTGCAGAAATCTCATCTACCTTTTTTTACATACCATGCTGCTGCAGAAATGTGAAAATGCTACGTGTTACCATAGTACTGAAACCACGTACCATAACCACCCCGACTTCAAAGCACCTTACAGAGGACGAGAAAACATCAGTATATAAAGAATGGCTCTGGAAAGGTGAGAAATTACAAAGTTTCTCTGGTCCCTTAAAGGAGTCCTTGGAACTGCCCAATGGAGGGTCCACTCCAAATGACTGAGTCAATTCAGCTCACTCTCTTCAGCCCTCTTGACCAGCCGATGTCCAGGGTAGATATAGGAGCTCACCAGGTTCTTCCCAGGAGAGCTGGTGCCCCCTCTGGAGACAGGCCCCGCCTCCTCAGCTGCCACCTTCCAGCCCCTGGGCCAGTTCCATCAGAAATTACATTTTTTATGGCACAGGTATGTATCAAAGGTGGAGGAGCAAGGAGTCCTGGTCTGGAACAACACTGTAAAAGTAGGGGGGTGAGAGGGTAGGCATACAGGTTCCTAATATCTGAGTTGGCTGAAATTTGGAATGAGTTTTTCATGAGAAGCAATATTGTGAGTGATAAATAGGTTCCCTACGTATGTATGTATACCAGCTCTGTCATTGTTAGGTCATTTTGAGGGAATTATTATGAAAATATAGTAGCATTTATAACATTATTTTCCTAAAAACTAAAAAAGCATTTTGTGTTCTAAATAGTGCACACTAAATATAATAATACAGAGAACGAAAACATTGGCTCCTTATGGATAGATTGCAGTTAATCTAAATCCTTAGAGTATCCTCCAAGGTTTGTTCACAGTCCACATGACATACCTTGGCTCTTTCGTTCAGTATTTTCTCCGCCTGATATGCCCCCTTTAATTCCTATAGCAATTCCTAATTTTAGCAAATGCTAACCAGCAAACGTCTTAAGTCTGATTTGGACATCTGGTATTAATAGTCAGAATGAAAAAGTAAATGCCTTAAACAGAAATACATATAAATAGTATTTATTTTTTCTGTTATTCAATATAAAAATATGCATTTCAAAACACTTTAATATATTTGATAAGATGCACAACGGAAAAGGCCTGTCTAGCAAACTCTGTTCCCCAGTGAGTCTGAGGGGTCCAGATAACAGTGCGACGACGCGAGGCTGCGGCTGCAAGTGCACATCCCTGTTGTGTCAGCTCACCTGACTCAGAACAACATGAAGATGTGCTTCGAAGAGCAAAATAAAGGCAAATCACTAAGCACCTTCCACAATGCCATAATAAAATATTCATTAATTCCTCTGTGTGGAAATCTGGGAAAAGATGGAGGGTGAGACTAGAAATCCTGAGACAACGTGAAAGTTCAGGGGCTCCGTATCTGCCAATACCATCATCTGTTACAGCAGCTGCTCAGTTGTCCAGCAAGATTTTATATGCAAGACTGATGGTGCATGTGGTCTTATGCTGAAATCTCCTAGAGCGCCATCGCCGCTACACCAGGAAGTGCTACCACAAATTAGTACCACACTTCATCATAAGCAGAAACTAAGAAAGCGTGTTTTGCCAAACCGATTTTTGAATCTTCTAAATTGTATTTGTTCACTCACCTGCCAATTTAAAAAATACAGTATTTTGTAGAGGGCTTCTTTGTCATTAATGTGAATTTGTTATGCTATAATTCAAAAGCATTTTTTTAATTTGTTCTTAAAAAATTTTAAATGTATTTTTATGTCTTTATTTTATTTTATTGAGAGAGAGACAGAGTGTGAGTGGGGGAGAGGCAGAGACAGAGGGAGACACAGAATCTGAAGCAGGATCCAGGCTCTGAGCTATGAGCACAGAGCCCGATGCAGGGTTCAAACCCATAGACTGTGAGATCATGACCTGAGCTGAAGTCGGATACTTAACTGACTGAGCCACCCAGGAGCCCCTAAAACAATTTTTTTTTTAAATGGTACTCAGATTAGCAAAGCTTAGCATCAGCCAAAATCTGCTGGCACATGATGGGCAAAAGGCCAGCCCTACAGTGATGTATAAAGGTCACTTAATGAAAAATCCAAATAAAATTACTCTCAAAATATTTTGTCCATTATAATTAGCTTACAAATGGGACGTTTAAATTTAGTGAAAGGACTCTAGGGCTTTGGGCTAGAATCTTCCAACCAGAAAGATAAGCAATTTTAACACGGATTCCTATAATATTGTCATAAAGTTTAACCATTGACTTAAAGGATTCTGTTGAAATGATATGTGATAAAAGCTATGGGGGTAACAGGTACTGAGTCTACAATGAAAAGTTAATCCGTTAACATTTTTCCCCTGAATCAGACACAAATACCAAGTATTTTCTACCTTTCTATCTCCAGAAATTCCAATGGGAACCCAGAAATGGGGGAGGGGAGGGAGGCCAACCTGCACCTGGCTGGTGCACTGTGAAAAGCCTGGTAACAGCACTAACTTGCACACGGAGGGAAGAGGGAACCACCTGCCAGCGCTGCTTCTACTGAAGCTTCGGTAAGAACAGATCCCGATTCTCCTTCTAGCATTATCACTCCTTGCAAAACCGAGGCTGAGCGCTGACAAATATTTATGGTGCTGCCTGGTGACCTCCTCCGAGCTCAGAGCTTAGCGCGCCCTGGCTGTGAACGCGAGCAGCGCCGGCCCCACGGGAGCGCGCCCTCAGCCGCATCTACTGGCCGCTACGGGTGCTGACCGATGGCTCCAAGTGCCCTGAAATTTCAGTGACAGGAGTGGAGCTAAAGGAAGAAACTGAAAAGGGAGAAAGTCTATGATGCTCTTCCACAGACAGAACCAGTATTTCACATATCCAGAAACTCAAGGAAATGGAAGCTCCTTTATTCCAGAAAACCTGTAAACTCGGAATTCTGCATGTAATCCTCTCTGTAGGAGCAGAAGATGCTGTATATCAATGTCCACTTTCCTACTGAATCCTTGATAAGAGTTTAGTTTAAAAGGAGAATGGGAAGCAGTATCCAGATGTTGAACGATGGCTTGGGCAACATCATATGAGGTGGCTTTTGGGTTTGCCACAGAGTTTGAGTTTCTTTGTTGTGAGCAGGTGGGCCAGGCCATTGAGGAACACCAGAACGATGGTCATGGACATGACAATCACGTAGTGGCTGATGCTACAGAAGGAGGAAAAGAAACATGTTACAAGGCACACACAACACACAAGGGAAAGAGCAGGAGATCTCTCTAAATAATATTCCTAGATGTATACATAAGATACACAGACCTACAAAAGATACCAATGATGGTTTTTAAATTTATTTATTTATTTACTTTTCATACTCTCTACACCCAACTTACCACCCTGAGACCAAGAGTCACATGCTCTTTGAACTGAGCCAGCCAGGTACCCTGATGTTCTTGAAACAGGTATCAAAATGGTAAAAAAGCCAAATCTGTTACAGAAGTAGTGATGAACATAAACAATATTTTGAGATCTCTCCAACAACTGCAATATGTTATGAAAATGTCTGATTGGTACTGGCAGTGCCTGCGTCTTTGTCACCAAAAGAAACAGAATTTCAAAACCCAGCTTTTAGAAACAAAGATAATTTTCCGCCTCTAATTCTTGCTCCCTCTGAATAACACCCACAGACTCCCCAGTTGTCCAGGTGAAGTATTTTGGCATTTTAGAGCACGCCATCCTGTGTGCTGACAGAAGTTAGAAGTACCAGCAACCCCCACTCCACCCAGATGTTACCCAAATTCAAATTCAGGGAAGTAAATATTTTAGTCAAGGAATCTAAACAAAAGGAAAAGGACCCATTTCTTTGTGAATCTCTAAGTAAAGCTACTGTCTCCCAGATTTTGCGTTTTTAGACCTTTTATCACTTTTAGTACTTTAAATTATTGTAAATACTTTTAATATTTTAATTTTTTAAAAAAGCTTAGTTATTTTGAGAGAGACGGAGGGAGGGAGTGTGTGCGCGAACGGGCTAAGAGCGTGGAGCCCCACTTGGAGCTCCATCCCACAAGCCATGAGATCATGACCTGAGTCAAAATCAAGAGTTGGACACTTAGCTGATGGAGCCACCCAGGTGCCCCTAAACTACTTGAAAATGAATAATATTAAATATGACTTGATTTCTTAACAAGATAAGTTTCATAACACCAGTAGATAGGCGATTACCCTCAAATTTAGTGGAAGTCTATTTATAAGAGGTATTTTATAGATCACTTATCTCCTTAGAATGGCCTGAAATCACAAACTTTGGGCTCATTTAAGCTAACATTATTGGCAGGAAATAGTTGTGAAGGTCATGACCTTCATGCAATTGAGCCATAAGGAATTCCAGGGCTTGGATCATCTCCGCACACCAGAGTTACAGAAGCATTCAACTTCAACTGGAAATGAGCTTAGCTGCTCCCACACTCTCCCCTTGACTATTCTGAAATCACTTAAATCAGCAATTCTCAGGGCATACTGTGTGATGGTAGACGGACAGGGTGTCTGTGTGGAAGGTGTACAGAATCATCAGGGGCCTGTGCCGCCTGTACAAGGGGTGGCAGAGAAAAGGTTGACTGTACTTTTCAATCAGGATAATGGGCAGTAGAAGCAGGTCAAATCTGTTGGATGGACTGGAGAAGACAAGTTTGAGAATCACTGATTTTAATAAAGCTTAGTATTCATTATAAAAGTACAGATATTTTATAGCACTTATTAATGACAATTAGAATATTAAAACAGTATTGAACATAAGAAGTTATCATTATATCTAAAGAGAAATGATACTTTAGTTTTCATCTGTATTTTTTAAAAACTTTTAAAATGTTTTTTTATTTTTGAAAGTGAAAGACAGAGTGCAAGCTGGAAAGGGACAGAGAGAAAGGAAGACACAGAAACTGAAGCAGGCTCCAGGCTTTGAGCTGTCTCCACAAAGCCTGACGCAGGGCGTGAACTCATGAACTGAGAGTTCATGACCTTAGCCAAAGTTGGATGCTTAGCTGACTGAGCCACTCAGGCACCTGTCATCTGTATTTTAATAAAGTATAACAACAGTGCATGCAGGAAACAATCCCAATGGACACCACTGTCAAATCAAACCAATTAAACTGATGATGCTGACTCTATTCACTTCACACCAAATAGACTTAGAACATAAATTTAAATATGTTTTTATAGTTATGAAAATTACCTCAAAGGACTTTTCCCCTAGTTTTAAAAAATGTACTTCTTTCAGTACACCATATAAAAGGCAGTACTCTGTAAAATTTGTGACTTGCTATGAATGAAGATACAGTATAAAAGATCAAAAGAAGAAAATACAAAATTGTAGCTCTGTCAGCCGAGCTCGGTTTTATAGCCTGGGCAGAATCTTTTTCACATGGCTGTTAAAAGAACACCTGATGCCACAAGGTCTGCAGAGAAGCACGGAGTTTACAGCCACAGGCGCAGTGGACCACAGAGGCTGCAGTGCATTCCTGTAAGAGTCTCAACTTAATTCTGATAAAATCTGCTCACAAGATGCATTCTGAAACATACTGCACTATACCCATAAACAAAATATTGTCTCATGCCTAATAACACAACCTTTACTTTTGTTAAGTTTATTTATTTATTTAGAGAGACAGACAGACAGAATTGAAAGCAGGCTGCCCACTATAGGTACACAGCCTGATGTGCGGCTTGAGCTCATGACCTGCGAGATCACGACCTGAGCCGAAATTAAGAGTCAGGCACTTAAATCAACTGAGCCACTCAGATGCCCCAATACAATCTTTATTTTTTCAAGTTTTGAAAAATTTCATTTATTTTGAGAGAGGGGGAGAGAGAAAGAGGCAGAGAGAGAAGGAGAGAGAGGATAGCAAAAGCAGGCTTTGTTTGGTGCAGAGCCAGATATAGGGCTCCAACTCACGAACTGCGAGATCATGACCTGAATCGAAATCAAGAGTTGGACACTTAACCAACTCAGTCACCCCGGTGCCCCTACAATCTTTATTTTTAAAGAAACTATTATTTATTTGTTAACCTGAAACTAAGTGCTGAGGAATCTGGCACACCTATTTGAAAACCCACTGTGATCACCACGCTGACACCATGTCCATGACAGACACACGCAGACCACATCCGCGAGGCTGGTGAGCTCCCAGTCCTCTGGAGAATTCTGGGACACTCTCACTTTTTCTGCGCTCATAAAGCAATCAATTAGTAAGGACATTTGTGTATAACTGGCATCCCTGTGTATAACAGGCATCTCACAGCTGAAGTTATTAACTGCATTACTAATAAAAAGGAGTTTATAAGTAAAATTAGTCACAAAGGGAAACCACTGCAGGAGCACGATTCAAATAACTCTGGGTCCTGTTAAGGAAACACTGTCAGTAAGTTTAATAATATCTGCAACATGATAAGAAACATCTCAGCTTTTCATGTATATATTCACACAGGAACCATTACAAACTCCAAAACTTAAAATGCAACTTTATCACAAACAGAATGCAGGAAAGAGTACAGTAATGAGGTTTTGATATGTGAACCTGACTGCAAGGTGCTTTAGCTTTGAATCTTGAAGCCTATCCTCCAGCCATTATCCAAGCCCTTTCCTGGCAATAAATCTGACACCGATGAAGGGGCGTGAGCCTCTCCTGCTCACCAGGACCTGTGCCGCACGGCTCACCGAGGCGGTGCAGGCTGCTACTGCTACCCAGCATGCAAACAGAAGATCAAGGAATTCTAACTCGTCAACAGGAGCAGCTGCAAAACCAAATCACCCCCCTGCGGCCCAATCTGGGTAATTCCATACGAAAGCCTGATTTCTCTAACTCAGATTTCAGTCTGTTTCCCCATCCCAACCCCTTCCATCCCCCACTCCCCCTGCAGCCATCTTCCTTAGGAAGACATGTTTTCGATGTTGTAATAAGAGACAAAGAAGACAAGCAGCACAGAGCAAGGGAAGACCAGGGGAGTGTGTGTATGTTGGGGGGGGGGGAGGTTTATGAAAGACTGTTCACTGCCTTCAGGCTGATGAAGAGAACTGAAGTCTCTCAGGGCAAGTGCCCCACTTCACCGAAGGGAGTTAGATCTGTGAGGGCAAAGCACGAGACTGAGATGGAGCGCGGTTTAACCTACCTTCCTCACTGCCTATGCCTTTATCACCTTTCCATCCCCTCAGGATGTTAATGCTCCATACCAGGACAACAGACATAAACCTGGACCATTCCAGGGAAACCTGCACATGTGGTCATTGAATGTGAAGGGCTGCTCCCATTACAAAAAAATACTATTAGCACAAAATATTCCTACAGCACAGTTTTTCCCATGTATGGCATTAATCAATTACATAATATTTTAACAAATATAGTAAGTAAACTATAGTGTGAAACCTAGAGTTAACATATTTTTCTCATGGCTAGTCCCCGATCTGCGGGTGCTAATGCACCATTCTGTTTCCCTTGGTGTGGATGATGCTCAAAGTTTGTCTTATGCGTCTATAGTCTCTCTTTCTGCAATTATTCTGTGCTCTGATGAACACTTCATTCCCATGATGGTTGTGTACAGGAATGCAGGAAATAGGCCTCGAGGTACCATGCAAGTGCCAGGAAGAACGTCATGGTAGATGTTAAGTACAAGTTTTGCAATGGCTCAAGGCCTCTTTTAAAAAAGATCAAGCAAGCACAGGTAACAAAAATAGACAAACTGGACTATGGAAAAATTAAAAACTTTTGTGCATCAAAGGACATACTCAACTGCTTTTGGCTCATTCCCTCCTCATCGATATTTCTTTCTCCTTCAAATCCTAAATGTACAGTACTCAAAACTCTGCAGTGAATGGTTCCTTTGCAACAATCACAAACAAGATCAGACACAAAGCCACTTGTAACATAGAGTGTAGCAGAGCTACAAAGCAAAGGCTTTCGGAAATTCACCGCAAGTAGAGGCGACAAGGGGTGGTGGGCACACTATAGCCATGGCTGGTCAAGTGCTGTCCCCGGGCCCATGAAACCATCTTTACAAGTCACATAAGTCACGGTCTCCGTAGGGCCACAACGTCCTCATCTCTTGAATGAAGACAGTAAATACAGAGACTGTGAAAAATATCTATTTGACAGTGTTGTGGTAAAGATCACATGAAACACGGTGTTGGCGGACGCCGTAAACACTGCAGCAGAGCACAAATGTTGGTTATTTTGCGGCCCAGGTGTGACTGGGGGCAATCCTTTCACTGACATCCCGGACCTTCCACTCAAGTTCAAGCTTCTATCTTATTTTGCCTTTTACCTCATGTAAACCGATTCCACGGTCTCCAAACTGCCTTCATCAGGTCTTTCAGGACTTGATCTCAAATAAGCAACTGCTGGGCATGTGGACGCTGTGCTGCGGTACATGGCCATGCTCTGACCTTGTGGGTGAGTCTCTGCCTCTACTCTACTCTATACACAAGCTTACTCCATTTGGGCCCCCATACCGGCTCCTGAACCCCAAGCTTTGACAGAGGGTAATTAGCATTGACGTATCTAGGGACATCCACCCCTTCCAACTATGATATTCCTCACACACATGAGCTAAATGAAATGACAACAAAATCTCAGAGAGAGGTGAGAGTATTCCATGTGGTTTCTGCCCCGTGTTTCTCCTTTCTTTTTTTCTTTTTTTTATTTTTTACTTTTTAAATGTTTGTTTATTTTTGAGAGAGACAAAGTGCGAGTGGGGGAGGGCAGATGGACAGTGAGACACAGAATCTGAGGCAGGCTCCAGGCTCCAAGCTTTCAGCACAGAGCCCGACGTAGGGCTCGAACCCTGAACTGTGAGATCATGACCTGAGCCAAGTCAGATGCTTAAGCGACTGAGCCCCCCAGGAGTCCCTCTCCTTTCCTTTCTCATTGAGCTGGAAAGAGTGGTCTATACTTATGACTCTACTTCCTGATCTCCCATTTCATGTATCCATTTCCCTTTCATTTTATCAGAGTTATACATGCAGCACTACAAACACAAAATAGTGGAGAAAGATTTAAAATGAAAACCAATAGTCCTCTTTCCTCCTTACCCCCCTTCTCAGGGTGGCTGCTTTAGTCACTTCTCTTTCTAGGTCTTCTGGGGCTTTACCTCCTGAACACAATGAGTATCTCTATGTTGCTGTTTACTGATACATCCATTTAAAACATTATATAGTCAGTCCATGCTAGGAAAGAGGAGAATGGAGCCTACTTAGACTATAACCCACTCACTTCAATTTTAGATGTGTTTTCTATTAGCCAGTTTTTCTTCTACTTTTCCTTCTGAGTCAATTTCAAGGTATAATTTATATGTAGGAAATTGGAACCATTTTAAGTGTTGGTAAGAAGAGTACTGACTGCACCCAAGTGGCCATCATCACTCAAGATACAGAGCTTTTCCATCGCCCAAAGTCCCCACATTCTCTTCTGCAGTCAGGCTCACCCTAACTCAGTGCTGGAGATGGATGATGGTGATAATCGCACAACAGTGTGAATGTACTTAATGCTGCTGAACTGTACCCTTAAAAGACATTAAGATGGTAAATTTTATTATCTATATTTTACCACAACTAAAAATAAGATAAAAAGGGGAACCTGGGTGGCTCAGTCGGTTTGGACTCAGGTCATATTCCCAGGGCTGTGGGATCAAGCTCTGCACTGTGCTGTGTGCTAAGCATAGAGCCTGCTTAAGATCCTTCCTCTCCCCCTGCCCTTTTCTTCCTGGTAGGACACACACACTCTCTCTTTCTAAAAAAAAAAATTAACAAAAAAGATAAAAATTTAGTCTCACTCAAAAACACTACATTTTACAAGAGTATGTTCCAAACAAAATTCTGTCTAAAGTTAAAACAAATTAAGGAAACTTTGGAGAGTAAGGGTAAGTATGTCAAACACAGGAAGCACTCTGAAGGATGAAAAACAGAATTACAGAATAACATCAATACTAATCATTGCCTTTACTAAAGCTTTTTAGATGCCGGACACTGTGCTAATTCTCTGCGTGGAGTAATATATTCAGGCGACTACATGAGATGCAGGAGAGATTAGAGAGATTAAGCCTTGCTGATAGTCTCTCAGCTAAAATGTGGCAGAAACTGTTCAATCCTAGTTGCCTTGGTCTCAAGCCTATGTTCTGACACATTATCTTGTCCGGACACTTTGGGATCAGAGGGCTGGCTGGACAGAAGACACCACAACTTTCCCTAAGCACTCAAGCTTCAGAGCAGTGGAACCAAAATGGTCTAGGGAGTAGCTTTTAGGTGCCTGGCAGACATGGGATGAAAGATTCAATCAGATGAGGCAGGGAGGCAAATAGGTCTATGAATAATGAGGCTGTACCAGGAGTGAGGTGCCTAAGACGCAGGAAGAGAGGAGAGAAGGTCTAACACAGTCTCACCCAGACCGACACAATTCCCAGCAACACAAGTGCCAAATGAATGTTGACTGAATGAAACAGAATCGGTCTAGGGATGCCTTGGGGGCTCAGGGATGCCTGGGGGACTCAGTCAGTTAAGTGTCCGACTCTTGATCTTGGTTCAGGTCACAATCTCACGGTGTGTGGGTTTGGGCTCCAAGTCGGGTTCTGCACTGACAGCGTGGAGCCTGCTTGGGATTCTCTTTCTCCCCCATCTCTGACCCTCCCCCACTCGTGCCCACACTCACTTTCTCTCTCTCAAAAATAAATAAACATTAAAAAAAAGAACCAGTCTATAAAAAATGTATCCTGTTTCAGAGTGCATTTGAAAACAAAAAGGCAAGAAGACCAACCCCGCTTTCTCTTAAAGAGAAGAAATGTAACAGATGAGAGCAATCGTTCACAGTCAAATCACAACCAAGAAAAAACGGACTTTCAGTTCAGATTATACTTTAAATAACACTGGTGTACGTTTCCCACATTACATGTTCTCATATTAAAGATTCTAAGGGGCAGATAATGACTACATGCAATTGAAATCACCACATAAACTTCATTTTGCAACCGAGTAGCGTCATTTCTCTGAAGAGACTGACAGCTTGGGAGAATACGCAGACTGGAATGACCTTCTCTGAAAACCCTGCTCAGATTCAAGCAGTTTCTCTTGCACCTTCCCTGGGATCCATCTACCCTCACACTGCCCCAAGAAAACGCTTGCTAACGTGCTAATGCCAACAACTTGAGAGATGTGTCTCACTTTCAAAGGCTTAAAATAATTGCTACTTGTTATGCTTACCTCAAAACTCAAATTGGCACCTTCTACTAAGGCATCAAGTTATTTAGTTTTTACTGTACTCTTAAGAATTGCTACATGAATATATACTGCACCTTGTTCCAATATCAAGCCAGCTGCCATAATCCTTGACCAAGAAGAAAAAATGCTGTAAAATAAAACAAAATATGGCTCTATCAGAACAAAGGTATTTTGATTCAGCTGAAAAACAATGTTTTTGGATTACAGATTTCAGATTTCTGACCTCTCATAATCATTATCTGACTAGAATCTAGAAGAATATGCCCTTTCCAGGAAATTTTTGCTTGGACTAAAATGAGCAAAAGCCTGAGAGCAAGGTGTAGCACTACCATTCAGTCAAATGAACATTAAAAGTGACATTTATGAATAACTAGAAATAAAGATAACTCACTTAATTTTTTTCAGTAAGCTCTATGCCCAGTGTGGGGCTTGAACTCATGACCCCAAGATCAAGAGTCACAGGCTCTACTGACTGAGCCAGCCAGATGCCCCAATTTTAATAAAAGACACTAAATAATACCAAAGCCTTCAGTGAAAGAAAGCCATTATCATTCATTTATCAACAAATATTTTACTGGCGGTATACTATGTGCTAATCACTCGTAGAAATAAACTCTCTTGCAGGAGGTGTATAATCCAGTGAATAATTCAATCAAACTATCAGGTGTGTGTGTGTGTGTGTGTGTGTGTGTGTGTGTGTGTGTGTGTCTGTGTGTGTGTGTGTGTGTGAGACTGTGTGTGAGAAGAGTGTTATCACTGGAAAACACAGGCAATTATGGGAGCACAGAGGAAGGAGTACATGCCCCAGATGGAGTATAAAGGAAGGCTGTCCCAATAAAAAGTCTACAGATCTAAGTAAAAGGTAAGAGTCAGATGAGAGAGGAGTCTGAGGACATGAGAGGAGAAGTATGTTCCTGCGAGAGGGAGGAACCTACAGAGACGCCAGGAGCGCGGGCAGAGCGTGCCAGGGCCAACGTGAGCCCGGTGTGGAGAAACACGGTGGGAGATGACACAGGTCAAGTAAGCAGAAGCTAGGCCACAAACGGCTGTAAGCTGTAAGCAATCTCTTTATAAAATTAATCAGAAGTTAAATTCCCTTCTGTTAACATATCTTGCTTATTTGCCACGTTGTGAGCAAACTGAAAGCTGATTTGTCCCGGTATTATTAGGTGTAATCAATTTCAGAAATACACTGAATATCCAGTTCAACAGAACACAAAAATGCTCTCCTCTAAATCAAGCGACTAGGAATCTGATTTGGGAAGTTACCCTACTTGGTGTCTCTGATCGGTTCTAGCATCCGATGTTGTATAGTGAAGAATTAACTTGACCCAAAGAGAATTCTGGCTTTTGCTTTCAGTTACTTGGGGTGACATCTAGGCCCATGAGATGTCATGCCTGATGGGTGTATTTTGCCTGGGGCTTTAGCCACTGGACAATTTTATATTGGGGGCTTTGGGCCATGTGGTATCAGTTCTGCCTCTAGAAGGGCTGGACATGAGAGGTCAGCCATAGGAATGAAATGGGACTGATCCCCACTAAACGGTGACACGGAGGCCCTGGTGAGCCTGGTCGGCACGTGACTCCACAAGGACAAGAGGACCAGAGCTCCCACCCTAGACTCCGCCTTCTGAGTTTCTCCCCCTGGCTCACTTCCATCTGTATCCTTTCCTATAATAAACCATAACTGTGAATAGAACAGTTTTCAGTGAGTTACATCCGTGTAGCAAATTATCAAACCTGAGGGCAGTGTTGAGAAGCCCCTGAACCTGCAGGTGTAAAGTAGGATCTTTTTGTGAATACACTCCATGCGAGAGGCTCTTTACCTCCTACAAGCTCTTTACCCAGAACTCACTTATGAGAGCCATCAACTTAGTAACACTGTCCCACTTGAAAAGCTCTATTTCTTCTTTCCTTCCTTCCTCCCCTTCCTCCCTTCTTCCCTTTTCTCAATATGAGAGAAGGGTTAAAATAATCAACATTTGAAGCAGTAAAATGATGTATTACCTAAATCTAAACTTAGCTTTTTCTGTTAACTTCCTACAGAAGGTTCATTTCAGACACAATGCACCATGGAAGACTAGGTATAAAGTGACAGATTGAAATAAATCAAGTAGGAAGACTTCTGATAGTTTCAGAAGAACACCCTTCCTGCAGAAGTCATATAAAAAGAAAGTACTTTATATGTGTAAATTATGCCAGTACTTATAACTTAATATCTAAAGATTTCACGCACAGAAATGCATTTAGATCTCTCTTGATTAAATTAAATCAGCACTTAACTTCTCCATCTTATTTATACTGCATATTCAATAATACCTTACCAAAGCCATAATGTCTGATATGACGAGAACCATGAGAAAAAGGCTGGAAAAAAATAAAGATAGATTACACATAATAGAATAGGCACATTTCAAAGCACAGCAAAACAAAAATTAAATCAATCATATAACCCAACATTCTGTTAGCATTTTTGCTTCAGAGAATACTACTTTTTTTGAAAAGAGTTCTTTTCATGTTATCATGGGCAATTGACCCACAGTGATGGGCCGGTATTCAAAAATGTTATTTAACATTTTGAACATTTATTACAACAGTAGGAAAGGGACCCGAATTATGGTTTTTAATTAAACTTTTTATTTTGTATAAACGTACAATTGTAAGAAATAATATAGAGGGATCTCCTGTACACCTTGCCTAGCTTCCCCCAAGGTAGTATCTTATAAAACTATCGAACAGTATCACAACCAGGATATTGACACTGATACTGTCAAGATAGAGAATGTCTCCATCATTACTAGGACCCCTCCTGATACTCTCTTATAGCCACATCTGTCCTCCCTGCCACCAGGCCTCTGCCTAATCCCCAACCCCTGAGAACCACGACTGTTCTCCATTTCTATAATTTTGTCATTTCAAGAGTGTTGTGTAAGTGAAACCATTTATATAACACTTTGTAACCTTTTGGGAATCTATTTTTTTTCACTCAACTTAATTCTCTTGAATTCATCTAAGGTATCGTGTGTACCAATAGTTTCCTCCTTTTTATCGCTGCATAGTACTCCATTTATGGATGTACCACTGTTTGCTTAACCATGCAAGCACTGAAGGACATTACAAATAAAGCTGCTATAAATACCTGCGTACAGTAGATTTCTCTAGGAAACATACTACAGAGTGTAGTAGTAGTAAACAAGCAGTTGTGTGTTTAGTTTTATAAGAAACTAAAACTCTTTTCAGAGTGGTTATACCATATATGTTCCCATTCGTAATATATGAGAGCAATTTCTTTGCATCTTCACTAGCTTTTGGTGTCACTACTTTTTATTTGAGCTATTCTGATCGTTGTATATACCTCACTATGGTTTTAATATGCATTTCCTTAGTCATTAACAATGTTGAATATCTTTTTGTCAGCTTCTCTGCCACCTGTATGTGCTCTTAGGTCCTCTGTTCATTGTGTCATTAAATTGTTTGGTGCTTACTGCTGAGTTTTGAGAGTTCTTTATATATTCTAGATTGTAGTCCTTGGTCAGATACATAGTTTGTGAATATGCCCTGCCAGTATGGGCTTGTCTTTTCATTCTTTTAACAGGGTCTTCTTTTTTGCAGAGCAAAAGTCCAATTTATCAATATTTCCTTATATGGACCATGGTTTTGGTGTCAAGCCTAACTCTTTTCCTAGCCCAAATCTCAAAGATGTTTTCTTTGATGATTTTCCTAAGAGTTTGAATCTATAGTCCATTTTGAGTTAATTTTTATGTAAGATGTAAGATTTTGGTCAAATCTTAGAAAAAAATCACACAGCATGCCTACCTGATTTCCTTAACAAGGCAATGAAGAATTTAATGCTCATGGATAATCTTAGGTTTTTTTATTGCAGAAGAAATGGATAAATTTCCCTCTGCATTATGGTCTCACAACAATTAGATAATAAAAGGGAGAAAATGCAAATCCTAAAATCACTTGGTGCTTTTGTCATAAGTCCAAATAGAAAACAACAATGAAAAGCACTTGCAGATTTTTAAATTTCTATATACAATACAGAGGTGCAAGAAAGCTGCATATTTCTCTCATCTCATTTATAAATCTAATGTTCTCAAAAAGTCTTGCCTCCTGGGAAAACTCATGTGATCAATTATTGAATTTCATTACATAATTCTATTTCAACTAGTCTAAAATCAGTGCTCTTAGTCTAAAATCATCCTTAACTTCTTTTAAAGACATAATTGTTTTTCTAACTATAGGTCTGAAATGTAGAAATGTAACTCAATAGTTCATATACACAGATACGGAGCACAAGTTGAACTTGTCCTATCTTAAGTGAAATGTTATGTCACCATTCAAAACAAAACTGATGTAAGAGACATACAAGAAGTATGTTAAACTAAGCGTTTGTGGAGAGCACAACGGTCATTCAGTATAACCTTCTGTCCAAATGACCAATTCTCAAAGTAACAATCTTGATGAAAGCATGGGTTTTAATGGTTCCAGTTACAGAATCTACCCTAACTGACACAGCCCCAAGTCTTTCAAAATGCTTTCCTTCTTTAAATCAAAATCAGTGAAACAAAAATTCTACCCTATGGCTGTAGATCTGCTAGAACAAGAAGAAAAAAATAAAGGCAATTTAAATGCAACAGACTTAGGGCACCTGAGTACCTCAGTCAATTGAGTGGCTGACTCTTGATTTTAGATCAGGTCATGATCCCAGGATCATGGGATTGCAGGATCAGGCCCCATGTCAGGCTCCAGGCTGAGTATGGAGTCTGCTTAAGATTCTCTTTCTCTTCCACTGCTCCTCTCCCCCACTTGCACTCTCTCTCTTTCTGTCTCTCTAAAGTGAAAACACTTTTAAAAATGCAACAGACTTTTAAATACCTTTTTTGACCAACCAACACATGAAAAAATGCTCAATAACACCCATCATCAGGGAAATACAAATCAAAACCACAATGAGATACCACCTCTCACCTGTCAGAATGGCTGACATTAACAACTCAGGCAACAACAGATGTTGGCGAGGATCCAGAAAAAGAGCATCTCTTTTGCACTGCTGCTGGGAGTGCAAACTGGTGCAGCCATTATGGAAAACAGTACGGAGGGTCCTCAAAATATTAAAAATAGAACTACCCTATGGCCCAGCAATTGCACTACTAGATATGTATCCAAGGGATACAGGTGTGCTGTTTTGAAGGGGCACATGCACCCCAATGTTTATAGAAGCACTAACAACAATAGCCAAGGTATGGAAAGAGCCCAAATGTCCATCAATGGATGAATAGATAAAGAAGATGTGGTATATATAAACAAGGGAGTATTACTTGGCAATCAAAAAGAATGAAATCTTGCTATTCGCAACTACGTGGATGGAACTAGAGAGTATTATGCTAAGTGAAATTAGTCAGAGAAAGACAAATATCATATGACTTCACTCATATGAGGACTTTAAGATACAAAACAGATGAACATAAGAGAAGGGAAGTACAATTATATAAAAACAGGGAGGGGGACAAAACATAAGAGACTCTTAAATATGGAGAACAAACAGAGGGTTACTGGAGGGATTGTGGGGGGGGGATGGGCTAAATGGGTAAGGGGCATTAAGGAATCTACTCCTGAAATCATTGTTGCACCATATGCTAACTACTTGGAAGTAAATAAAAAATAGATAAATAAATAACTTTTTTGAAGTTTTGTTTGACATTTTTAAATGTTTTTCTAAAACCATGTTTTATTGTGGGACACCCAACACAGATGATGTTCTTTCTGCAACCCTTTTAAAGTAAGACGCACCTGATAGGAAGAAGACTTACTATCTCCTTACCCTCAGCTTCCCTATCTATAGAATGGGCAGGGTAACAGCTACTTCATAGTACTGTTGGGAAAATTACGTCAAGTAATATATGTAAAGTATCTAATACAGTGCCTGCCTAACACTGCTGATTTCTTTCTCACTCCTTGTAACAAAAAGTTTAGATAAAATTAAAGACAGTGAAAGATACAATATCTGTCCTTACGGAGTTCAGAGGGTGTGAATTAGCTGAAGCTGTCACAACAAAGTGCCACAGACTGGTGGCTTCAACAACGGTGATGCAATCTCTCGTAGTTCTGGAGGCTGAGTTTCAGATCAAGGTTGTCAACACGGTTGTTCTTCTGAGGCCTCTTTCCTTGGCCTCTAGATAGCCATGTTCTCCCTTTGCGTCTACCTGGTCTCCTCTGTTTATGTCGGTGTCCTAATCTCCTCTTCTTCTAAGGACACCAGTTACATTGGATTAGGGCCCACTCAGATGGCCTCATTTTACCTTAATTATTTCTTTAAATGTCCTGTTTCCAATACAGTCCCATTCAACGGATGCATTTGGTGGGCTGGGGGTCGTGGTGGTGCACAATTGAGCCCATGACAGGGTGTGAAACAGAAAAATAAGAAATAGTTACCCTATGAGTTACCTAACTTATGTAGGAATTTGAGGGGAGGGCAGCTGGGTAAGAAAAGTGTATCAGACAATATGGTGTCTGATCTAAGACTTAATTAACAAGAAGGAAAAAGCTTTTCCAGAGAAAATTTTGAACTATTCTGTGGAGACTGAGGAACAGAGAAGTTGCCCAAGTCGCACAGCTGACTTTGAACACAGCCAGTCTGGCCTCAGAGCCTGTGCTCCCTGCCATGACGCACATTGTTTCCCCAAGGCACTATCTCCTCTCAGAAGCCTGCAGCACGCTTACCATTTTCCTATGAATGTGTCCTTTGTTTCCCTGGTTTTATTCACATATTGTTCAAACAAGAAGGCATAAAAGTAACTCGGTGTTCAATACCTATGGTGATCAAATCATTGTGAAAGTAGGATGGGATTATTACTTTTCCTGTTCTGGATACAATATTTCCATTAAAAGCAGGTGAGTTTTGGTATTTTATCTCTAAGATGTTTTCATGCCACTCAGCAGCTAGAATCCTAGGAGTCTGTCCCATGAATACCCTGATTCAAGAAATAAATACATGCTACTCGGTTTTTATACGAATGGATAGCGATTGTTACCTCTTACCACCTCCACCAACCCACTATGACCGCTCATCTCTAATGGTCTCTCAACTGACCTCCCTGCTTTTACTCTCATCCTCCTAAAGTTATTATCCATACAATAGACAAAGGAGCCCTTGAGACCTTCCAGTGACTTCTTGCCACAACTAGGAAAATTCTGCAAGTCCCAACTATGGCCTAAATGGCCTCATATGATCTGGTCCCTGCCTATCTCTCCAACTTGATTTCCTACAGTTCTGCTTGCACACTCTGCTTACGGCTGGTCCCCTGCTGTTCTTCAAATACATGATGTCCCCTCCTGCCCTTTGTGTGCTCCACACCCTCTCCAGCTGAGAGCGCTCTTTTCTCATAGGGTTTCATGGTTCATTCTGTGTTTATTCCTGTCTCTGTTTAAATGTCTCTTCAATCTATTTTTCTTCCTGACATTTAACACAACCTGACATTTTATGGCAAACGTTTTATTTATTATTTATCTCACTGAGTAGACAGTAAGCTCTACTCACCACTGTTTCATCAGCAGCTAGAACAGTGGGTGGCAGGCAACAGAAATTCAAAACGTCATGTGCTAAAGGAATGGTAGACGTAATCAGCACGAAATAAAATTGAAAACGGCTACTACCACACATTGTGACATCTCTTTCAGACACAAGACTGACTTAATTCCTTCCTTTTGGTTCCATAGGACACTATAAAATTTGACCCAGAAAAATCAGACGTGGTAGAAACAATACCAAAAAACACTGCAGGAAGCTAAAATCACCCAGGGTAAAATCTTTAACTGACAAAACAATGATGGAGGAAGTAAACTTTCTTGATAAAAACCAGGCCTATAATCTGACCTAGGTAAATTAGACCTGCTGGAGATAATAACCATTAAACAAACAAAAAATCACACCAGTATGAGCTAAAATTCATAGACTTTAAGATAGATAAAAATTAGATAAACCAAAATTTTAAAAATTGACCTCAATAAAAATAATTTCAATAAATTGAAAATCAAAATGAAAACTTTTGAAAAAAAATGAAAACCTTTGGAAGTAACTTAAAATTACTTCATATAAATTAATTGAAAAACTAAGCTGGCTTAATAGAGTTTCCCTGGAAAATGCTCTTCCAATAAAAGTGATTCGATATTGGTGTAACTTTGATTCAAATGTGGATTCCTAAATATGGGAGCATACGATCCTGAAGATCAAAACATTTAACAGAACAAAACAGAATATTCAAAGTGATATTTTCAAAACATATTGTATTCATTTAAATTAGTACAGGGCATGTGAAACCAGCTTTTTGACTGCTGGATTACACTGATGACAATTTGACCTCCCCAAATTCTTTCTCAGTCACTACTGTTTAGCCATGGCTCTCCTGTACAGTTGAGTATGTGCTCAAATATAGAACTGAAAAATTATCCCTCTTAGGTATCATTATATGGTTGGTTGTGGAATATTTCTATAATCCTAACACTCTTCTCATTCTCCACTGCTGTCCAGTACTCTCTTAGGCTTTGATGCATGATGGTGCTGAAGGTCTTCAAGTTCCATGTCACCTCATGCTGTGAAATAGACTGGCCTGAAAATACCTTCCTCAACTGTCGGTTTCCTATACCCACTCCAAGCCACAACTTCTTTCAGGTTAGAAGGAACATGTGCCCATTAGAGTCCTGCTCATTCAGGCCTACTCTCAAATGCATTGGATGGATCATTTGGGAAACAAACTGCTTCCTTGATGGGAGGGGAGAACCAGCTGACACATCTCTTTGCCTTTTCCCCTAACGGTCCTTCTTCCTACCTGGATGGCAGATATGATGCACGGAGGCATGAGGAGAAAGGCCAAACTCAGAATGGAAGGGCAAAAAGCAGGCTGCTGATGACATCACACCAGCTCTGGATGCCAACCCTGCACTCCATGTTCTGTGAGACACTGAATTCCCTATTTCAGCCACTATTAGTTATATTTCCGTTGTTTACAACCAAAAGCAACATTTTTTGTTGTTTTCAAGAGCATCCTTAATGGATCAACCATGAAGTAATCTTCGTGCCCATGGTGTGCCAGTCTCAGGACATAGTTACTACACACACACACCCTCTACTTCTCATTCCGCATGTCGCTGGCTCAGGACAGAGTTACTACACACGTACACACCCTCTACTTCTCATTCCACATGTCTCTGGCTCTTCCTTGCTAAACGTTAAAATCCCTGCCAACAAATATGTAACTGCTCACAGAGATGCAAGGAAGCACATGTCATTTGCCAGTTTTTCTTATTGCATCTGTTTTTATGTGATGTTGACAAGGTATAAGTGTTTTCAACGTTAAATTCATGTAAATATGCTGTAAAAATACTAAATTAAACCAGAAAGAAGTTGCTATTTTTAAACAGTGGAAGAAAATCTTTTAAGATTATTATTATTACAGCAGATGCATAAGAATATGCTAAACTCAGTTCTAGCTTAAACTCATCAAAAGAATATGCAAATTTATGCTAATATTAGTTATTTCTTTCAGCATTGAATATGCCAGTTTGATTCAAGAATAACTGCTAAGAAGCTTCATATTTATCTCAAGTGTCTTTCAGAGCCTGATCAGTCCCATGCTGATGAGGCAATTTTATTGGTTAAAAAAAGCAAATAGTTGAGTTGACAGCTTCTCTTCCAGAGTCTTGATTGCTTAAGACTGACTGCTCAGAAATTTCTCAAAACTTAGAAAGAATAATTCCCATTCCACTTGTCAAATGTGAAGAAAACAAGACTAAGAAACTACGTAAATTATTGACATGCAGAACAGTTCATTTAAAGCCATGTGAAATGAAATAATGTTAACACATTTGTCTCATACATATTTAACAAATAACCCAAAAGAAAAGAGAATGATATCCCTTGTGTTTTGTAAGCACTTATATCTACAATAAACAAGTCATTACTATAATTGAACATTTATATTTTACTGTGTTCTAGTGAATCTCTTCACTAGATTGAATAATATTCTAGTAACATTTTATTGCTGAGAAAGCATATTTGTCTGCTAGAGGCTCTAATCAACTAATTTTCTCTAATGACAGCTGAACTCTGGCTACAAGGGCACAACATTTTTTGTCTCAATTTTATAATAACAACCATTTTACAGCATCTTAGTAATCATATGTTTACTCTCACTGCCTGAACATGGACAAATCCAATGCTTCTGAAACATTCACCTTACCTTTTTGATGATAACCGGGTGGTTAGCTGAACTGCTTCAAAAGCACACATCACAAGAATAAAGGGGATTAGAATCTGTTTAAAAGGACAAAAAAACCAAGCCATGGGTAGCTAAAGAATTTGAAAAACTTAAAAATAAATGCTATTTCTGCTTATAGCAATAATTTAACTTCTCAAATAATTTTATCTATGTTAGTGAAGAGCAAACTCTGAAATAAAACCATGATATCGATGATTTATAGAATAGTGATGAAATTGATTAAAATATCAACACCAAGAGGATATGTAGTATAAAAAGATAACAAATAGCACTCATTCCAAATAAAACCTAATACAAATTTTTGATTTAAGTCATTATAACAATTAATGACCCTATTCAAAGGATTCCAAGAAAGTATGAAAGGCACAGAACGCCCCAAATCAAATAAATTAGAGTGGCTGATAATTTGATTCACAGATCCCTGAACCCATCTGGTCACTTGATACTGTAACTCTATATACATGATTTAGCTGTTCTGCCATTACTTTTTGTTCATTTATCTTAATACAACTTTATTTCTGATTATACAATTTAGACTCCCTGTAAAATATTTATTAAAAAATTGAGAAGGGTATAATACAATTTATACTGACTGAAAATCCATAATCCAGAGCTAACACTGTTAATATTTTGAGATACGGCATTCCAGTAACCAATGGAAAACACACACACACACACACACACACAATTTGATGTAGAATAAAAAGAAAGGAGAGAGAAGATAATGAAAAGAAATGATGTTCAAGACTGTATAAGCTTCTTTCGAGTGAAGGACATATGACTAAATTACAGTTCGGGTGGACCTTCCCTTCTGGCCACATCAGTCAAAAAAGCCATCCAGTGCATTATGTCAGTACAGTTCTGAATGTGGCTGGAGAGTAAAGATCTAGTATTTTAATTTAAACTTTTGTTTTCCTTTATTTTTTTAAAGGAAGTTTTTGTTTTTGTTTTTTGAGAGAGAGAGAGATAGTGCCCAGGAGATTAGGGGAGGGAGGAAGGGGAAGGGAGACAGAGAGAGAGAGAGAGAGAGAGAGAGAGAATCTTCAGCAGTTTCCATACTCAGCATGGAGCCTGATGTAGGGCTTGATCCCACACCCCTGGGATCAAAACCTGAGCTGAAATCAAGAGTTGGAAGCTCAACTGACAAAGCCCCTTCTTTACTTTTTTCTTATTTTTTTAACTTTTTTTTTTTTTTTTTGAGAGAGAGTATGAGCAGGGAAGGGGCAGGGAGAGGGAGAGAGAGAATCCCAAGCAGGCTCTGCACTGTCAGTACAGAGCCTCACACAGGGCTCGATAGGATCCCATGACTAGATGACTGTAACCTGAGCTGAGGTCAAGAGTCAGGCACTTAACCGACAGACCTACCCTGGTGCCCCCACTTTTTTCTTATGTTTAATGAAAGACCAATACTCTTCTGTAGAATAAGAAAAGAGCAACTACCATTAAAAACTGTAATTGAGGGTGCCTGGGTGGCTCCGTCGGTCAAGCGTCCAACTTCCACTCAGGTCGTGATCTCACAGTTGGTGGGTTCGAGCCCCATTATCGTTACTGGGCTCTGTGCTGACAGCTCAGAGCCTGGAACCTGCTTCAGATTCTGTGTCTCCTTCTCTCTTTGCCTCTTTCCCATTCATACTCTCTCTCAAAAATAAATAAAAATGTTAAAAATTTTTTGAAAAAAAATGAAATTGAAAGTTAAAGAAGTAACACATTTTAAAATAACTCAGTAGAAAATGGGACATGAGAAAAACATCTTTTTGACATTTCTTAGGATTACATTGTATCAATGCAATAACCAAAAGAAAGGATATTAATCCAATTAAGAGACATACACTTTTAACAATGATTACTTTTGTGAGCTGAACAGAAGTTATCAGATTTTTGGCAGATCTATACTAACTACGTAAAATGTGCCAGGCACTGTGCTCGAGGGAATAAGACAAGCATAATGACCCTGAAGAAGAAAGGAAAGAAAATGAATTACATTCCCCGGGAGTCTGCACCTCCAGAGCTGAGGAGCCTGCGTGATCCTGGCACCACTGGTGCCCTGCGGGGCCCACTGTACCCAGCTGCACTGTTGTAAGCGTAAGCACCCAGTGACCCGTTTGTTGAGTGAACCAATCAATTCTAGGTTCACGGATTATGAGAACAGATTACACCATGTCGGCAGTCTTATGGGGAACATCCAGAATCTTTGGGAGCATGGCTCTTCTGATCTGCACTGCATTTCCCCACAGGGTTGAATCATCTGTGATAGAACTTCCCAGGATTTACACAGAATCTGTAGTCTGTGGAAGTTAAGAGGGCTTAAGGATAAGGCAAAAAGATTAGCTATATTTTGGAGTAAAAGCTAATGGCTCCTACCTCCCATACAGCATTGTCTGGGAAAGTGTCTTCTTTCCATGCTATTTCACTCTGTTACAACAACTTTATAATGTCACAGTGAATTAATTGATAATCTTAATCAGTATCTTTTTCTTCAAAGTTTATTGTCAAGTTGGTATTCCGTATCTTAATAAAATAAGAAAATAAGAAAACTAACCTTCCACATCATCAGGGCTCCCATCATAAAAGGACTAAACACGGTCAGAAAACAATAGATAGAGGCAAGATCAAAGCTAAGGAACCAACATAAAGAGAAAAGATTTTAGAATTCACATTGTAACTTTAAAAGAATGTTTTACTAAAAAGGATGTTTAAACTGACTTTATGAAAACTACTCTACTAAAACACAAGCTTACACTGTTATCAAGAATATTAAGAGGGCACTTTTAGTGAAGTAGATCTGCGTGTGCCAACACCACCAATCTCCAAAATATGTCCTTTGGGATAAAAAGTATCATACAGAATAAAAATCTAACTTGTATTATTTTTTATATTTATTTATAAGTTTTTATATAATATTTATATCATATATTTATATAACTTTATATAATATTTATTATAAGTATGCCATTTTCATTTAAAATTACCTGTTAACAGAAGCTATGTTCCCAGTTCCAAAAAATGCTGTCACTAGGAAGAAAACCTAAATAGAGTTAAGGAAATGCTAAAACAAGTCAGAATTCAGACAAATTTCTCCTTCATTTAGAAAAGATATGTTTATCGTACCATGAAGGTAACTTGGTTTTTAACCTGTACATTTGGTCATAAATCATCGCAAGTGAATGTTCTCGCGAACGAATGTTGAAGGAACCGGACCGAAGAGGCGATGGACTAAAACCAGGAGGCGTGCGAGGTTACCCCCACTCATCACTAGCATCTTTGGGGGGGCGCTTTCCAGGTCTCTAATGGAAGCAAGTTGGAGTGTTGTACCTGCAGTTGGCCACTGAGGACTTTTCCAGATGGAGAACAGGGACCCAGTGTGTGTGACAGGCATTTTCAGGTGAAATCCTTTTCAGTTCATAGACTCTCGCCACGCACCCACTGCACTGAACCATGCCAGGTTCTTTGGAAGGCTCAGAAAGAAAAAAGACGCCGCGTTCTATAATAACTCTACAGAGAATGAGACGAGGAAATGCTAGACATCTTTTTGTCACTTCTTAAGCTTACATTTGTTTTAGTGCAGTAATAAAAAGTAAGTATATTAATCCTATTGGCATCTAAGAACTAACCGCTAGAAAAGCACTTAGATACTGCCTGGTCCACTGAAAGGACTCAATAAATGTTAACTATTACTATAGACACATACACAAAAGTGGTAGAGAAACACTGAAGAGGATATATGAATTGTGACAACTTTCAGTGAAAAAGTGGCATTTGAGTTAGTGACTTGAGACTCAAATGTATTCATGGATCTATTCACTCAGCCAATCAACTGACCAACAAACATTTATTGTCTAGTAAATGTCAGAGGCAGAGCTAAGCACTACACATATAATTACGAATAAAATAGTCTCAAAGTGCTCACACGGTAACTAAGATTATGACAATATATAGAAGTATATGAGAAGCATTTTAAGGTAAACAGTGGGGAAACAGAAGACAAAGTCAAGAAACATTAACAGGTGTGACAGAAGCTTAGAATTTATTAAAGGATACAGTGAAAGACAAAGCAAGATTAGTGGCATATTAATTAACTAATAGATTAGTGGTGTATTAATTAACAGATTAGTGGCATATTAATTAAAAGCCTCCAACTTATCTGTGGAGACAATGACAAGCCTGCAAACATTTTAGGTAAGCAATGCAAATAAGAAATACCAGGGACAATGAGATATTCAAATCAGGGAGATATATAATTATAGGCAGGAAATACAAATGGGAAGCTTTTTCAGTAGTTCATGTTAGGGGCAAGGAAGGTCTGAGCTGGTGCACTGGGAGCAGAATGAGGGCAGACAGTGGGACTTCAGAACTGGACAAGGAACAGTTAAATATGACAAGATTGATGGCCTGGGTGGTTGGGAGTATGGTGATGCCATTCAACGAGATGAAGCCTCCCAGAGACAGACTTTGGAGAAGAGTGGGCAGTTGTTGGTTTCAGACATATATTCGGTGATGCCCAGCAGAATACTGGACATAAGGGTCATGAGGTCAGGAAAGGTCAAGGTTGGAGAAGTAAATCTTAGAGTTGTTTGCATGGAGGTGTCAAAGCTATAGAAGAGGGTAACATTATCCAGACACAGGAAGTGGAGAAAGTTAAGTGTAGAGCTTGGAGAAGAACATCACTCAAAATCAGACAAAGGAAGAGGAAGTCTTAGGGAAGGAGAATAGAGCTGATGTAAAAGCTATGAAGAGAACCTGGATCATGTCCTGAGAGTCAAGGAAAAAGAAAAAGAGAAGTCAACAGAGTTGAATGTTATAGAATGGTCAAGTAAAACTTAAGACCAGACTGTGCAGTCAGAGCGCCCCTGCAGACCAGTGACGATATAATCTCAGCAGAGACATCTGACAGATCTTCTCGGAGCTACTAGGTGCCAGGCACCACTCTGGGCGTTCTAGGGTTAAGACTATAGTACATAAATGGGGAAGAAATGGTAGCAGCTACTATAGATTTTTCTTTCAAAAAGCTTGGTAGTAAACAGAAAAGACAAGATAAATTTCTACTTTAGGGAGGCGAAGCATTCAGGGGAAGAAGTATTTATTAGTATAGAGTGAGTGGAAGGAGGTTGCAAAGAGAGAGCAAAACTGAGGGCAGAAGCAAGAGGTAGAGAGAGGGAGGGCACCATGGTAAGTTCAAAGGAAATAGTCCCTATGAATTTATTGAAGCTGGTCAGCCAGCCTTCCCAAAGTGAGATTTCATTCTGCCATATTGTCTTTCCAACTTCTAACACTGATAACTTTCACACAATGTTGCCTCTGATGTGATCCAAAAACTTTGTGAGGTAGATGTTATATAACATGAGTATAAGTATAGTATATGAGTATACTATACTATATATGTATAGTATATGAGTATAAAATACACACATAAAATGATACAAACCAAACTCATAACAGTGGGTTCTTCTGGACAAGGGAAATCAGAGTGGAGCTGGGAATTAAAAAAAAAAAAAATACAACTTAAGCTGTATTGAAATGTTTTAGTTTTTTTTTTAATGTGTGACATATATGACAAAATATTCACTTGTTGGTATCCTGAATGGCAGAAATACACACTGTATTAATATCATTCTGTGTGCTTTTCTACAGTTTCAACATTTTTTACAAATGTGAACCATCTGAAGGAAATTCCTGTTGACAGGGGGTTAACCCCCTCCAGGGTGATACCACTATTAAGCGAAAAGTGGAGGCACCCTCTTTCTCCACTAAATGGGTGGTTGCAGCGCCTTAAAGCAAAAGTCCAAACAAAGGATACGAGGAAAAAGGCCCTACGGATGTCATCCAGATGGAGCTGTCGAAACTGGGTTATATCAGTGTTGCAGGTGAACTGGACACTGGTGATCTGGGAGACAATCGCAAATACGTGAACACACAACAACAGTTCACTTACTTCTACCCTCAAAGGCAAACTTCCCAAGTTACAATAGCTAGCAGGTTATCCGGTAGGACCAAAGCAAATAAAGCTGTTCTTACATCTTAGTTACATCTTAATAAAATCTGCCAAAACGCAGACGACATTGCTAACAATACACCGAGCAGAGCTGGAGTACTGCTGGTTGTGTAAGAAATGGGAGATGTGAGCTTCTCCTTCTCCCATATGAATAGTTCACTTTCAAATCCCTATATAATTCTTCCCTTTTTGAAATCCTGATTCTTCAGGGTCCTGATCTTCTAAAACCTAAATATGGTATGGTATTAACGAGCATGATAAAATCAAATTATTTCTCTGTTTCTTTGTTATTCTCCTAATTCTATTTGCAGACAAATTATTTTCTCTCTGTAAAATACAAAATATCTCTATTTTTGGTAAAATTGAAAGTCAATCAATTCCAACAATATGGATGCACTCTTGCTTAATCCCCCTCTTTCTGAAAAAATAAAAACTCATGGGGGAGTTTGAAGGGAGACCTTCCCCATCCTCCACTTCCCATGTAAACTTTCCAGTAAATTCTTTGCATGCTTTAATACTCCTTTATAGAAAAAGAAGTCTCTGTTTTCCATTAAAAAACAGAACTCAAAAAAATGACACAGTAAATGTTACTTTTAAATTTAGTATCTACTTAATATTAATATTTACTATTAAGGACAATCTGACAATTTATTTGAATCTGATCAAAACTGCTTTTCATGTATTATTTTAATATTCCAGGGCTGAAAGTTAAAAACCAGTAATTATTTAATATACTTCAATAAAGTTCCTTTACTGTGGAAATTAATTATTCTAAATTATCAGTTGCTTTCTGTAAACTCAACTGGAACCACTTAGGGAAGGATCAATGGATCAACTGTGAAGGTGCTTTTCTGCAATATTCGTTTTATCTGACCTCAGTAAAACTAGATATTCTGTGACCAATTTCTTATAATTACCTTCAGTTCTAAAATAAAGGCAAGCGACATCAATTTCACTGTATAGCTCAGCATGATAAATGTGTTCTTAAAATTTAGCTGGCTTTTAGCCAATTCAAAGTGTACTGTGTTGAATAAACAGCTCAAGATCTGGACTGAGGCCACAATCACTAAGGCAGCAGAATAAACAATCTGGGACGGGACCACTAGAAAGAGAAAAACAACACTGAAAACACAAACGGCACCTTGGGACCGAATTCAAGAATTGACTGTGACAGTGTTAAATATTCTTGTGACTAGAATAAGTTGAGGGAAGGAAAAATTAGATATGAAAATAGAAGAAAATAAGATCGAGAACATTCTTTCTCCTCTACTCTTTCATCTACGTTGATGTTTTTGTACATCAGTGATTCACAAATAATCTCCCAACCTATTTACTGCCTATAAAACAGTAAAATCATGCTTTTCTGTTACATATATATTTATTTACATAAACATTATATAAATATATATTTCTGTTATATACATACTTCTATATATATAGAAATTTTTCCTACAAATTGCTTAATTTTTATTACTAACTTAATTATGACTGCCTTAAATGACAGTCATTAACATTTTTGAGGGACTAACACAGCAGCTTCCTTCTAAAACAGAAAATATTTATTCTCAAATAAATGCAACAGTGATTTTGCCCAGGTACCTTCTGTTTACGGGAAACACCGTGTTGCTGCAGGATTTCTTGCTCCACCTGTATCCAGACAAACATTAAACACGACAATACTAATGGAAAGAGAGCTTCGTACCTAAGGAGTGAGGGGTTCGGGGAAGAAGTGGGAGGGGAGGGAAAAAAAGGGAAAAAAAATTAAACAAGTAAATATGTAAATATCCGCTGAGAGGTCTTTCTCAAAATTAAAACAACCTTGATAACATATTTAAGTCAGACTATCACAAAATTTAAACTTTCTAGGCTTTCCAGAAGAAGAAAGTGGGAAAGAAAAATTTGAATATCACCTCCAGCATCATCTTTTTTATAATTTATTAAATCTTGATCTCATTACAATTTTAAAATGGTAGAGATATTTAGAAATCAGTCATAAGATAAACAACAAATACACAAAGAAGGGTAGAAAACATTAAGACAAAGGTAAAAAGACAATTCCTGAGTTAAAATCATTAATATACATAGAAGAGCAAGCAAATGTCCCAAATTAAAAAAACAATGGGTGCAATACAGGCATAAATCTCTCAGAAAGAAAAAAAAAAAAGAGGTAATAAGCACATAAAAATATGTCTGACCTTACTGGTAATTAATCGATATGCAAACTAAAAGAGCAGGAAGATACCGTATTCACTTATCATATTTATCCATTAAAAAAAATGCCAACAAGAGTATAATGAAAACTAACTCTCGTATGCTCTATATGGAAATAAACACGTTCTGGAAGGCAATTCAACACTGTGCATCTATAATCCCCAAAATATGCATATACCGTAATCTAATGATGTCACTTCTAGAAATGTACCCTGAGAAAGTAATACAACACGCTCACTACAATTCTCATATGAGGGCATTTGTTGTAATACTGTTTACAGAAGTAAAAAACAAAAGTAGGAAGCAAGCTAGGAAGTGATTCCATAACATACGGTACATCTCTAGGCTGGTCTAATGTGGACATTATCAGGTGCACAAAAGAGAAATGCTCAGGAGATAAGGCAGTGGCAGACGTCTTTTCTCATCCTCATCCAGTTTGGATGAGATGGCACACTTAGTTTGGCCATCCCCCAAATATTCTATTATAGTTCTTCTCACACTATTTGAATCCCATGTTCACTTGTGTGTGTTCATGGGCGTGTGTTCACGGGCGTGTGTTCACTGCATGGTCTGTAAAACCTACCTGTGCTGCTACTGCAGGCCCAGCTAACAGTAAGTATCTCCTGGGGGAGTTACTTACTCAAGTGAAGTTTCAAAACAAAATCAAACTAACCAAAACAAAACCAAAAACCTTTATTTCTCTCAAATTTTTCACTGAGTGAACTCTAATCCATTTGGCACTATTTCCTAAACATGAAAAAGCAAAAGAAGTAAAACACTTTAAATTCTATTACTGATCATAATAGATAATAGATCAAATAAAACACTGAAGACCAGGCAGAAGGAAGTATTTAGATTTAAGACAGCATACACAAATCACTTGATATATAAGATGCAAAATGCCCAGCTCCCTCTCTCTGTCTTCCTCCACTCATGCTGTCTCTGTCTCTCCCAAAATACAAAAATAAATAGATAAAAATAAACATTAAAAAAAATAAAAAGGGGCTCCTGGGTGGCTCAGTTGGTTAAGCATCCGACTTCAGCTCAGGTCATGATCTGGCAGTTCACGGATTAAAGCCCCGCATCAGGCTCTGTGCTGACAGCTCAGAGCCTGGAGCCTGCTTCTGATTCTGTGTCTCCCTCTCTCTGCCCTTCCCCCCCGACCCCTGCTCTAAAAAATAAAATAAAATAAAACAAACATTAAAAAGAGATGTAGAATGCCTAAGCATATGAATAGACAATATACACACGGGAAAATATTAGTAAAACAGGTACAGAAAATTATACAAAGCTGTGCCATTTTTGACCTATTAAAATAGCATTTGATGTTCTTATTTAAAAATGAAAACACCAAATACCGTGGCGGATATGATGAATGAGGACCTGTCATAGGTTGCTGGTGATATTATAAACTAGCACTATTCTGAAGACAAAAGTTAAAAAAAAATGTACATACTCCATGGCCCACCTACACTACATATGAGAAATGAAAAAGGGATCTAATCTATGTAGAAAACGTGTATACAAAAACAAAAACAAAAAGAAAACTTGTATACAAAACATAACTCAATTGGGGCGCCTGGGTGGCTTAGTTGGTTAAGCGTCCGACTTTCGCTCAGGTCATGATCTCCCGGTTCGTGGGTTCGAGCCCCGCGTCGGGCTCTGTGCTGACTGCCAGCTCAGAGCCTGGAGCCTGTTTCAGTCTGTGACTCCCTCTCTCTCTGACCCTCCCCTGCTCACGCTGTCTCTCTCTCTCTCTCCTAGAAATAAATAAAAATATTTAAAAAATATATTTAAAAAAAACATAACTCAAAATATTATTTATGATAATATAAAATGGAAATAAATGAAATGATCAAAAATAGAGGAACAGCTAAATAAATCAAGGTTTGTCCACATCACAGAATATTAAATATCTACTAAAATGATGGTTAGGAAGCCTATGAGCCACCAGGGAAAATGCTTCTAAAATAATGTTAGGTAGGGGAAAAAAGATGTAAAATAGTTCGTGGACTATGATCAACACCATTTTAAAAAGACAAATACAGAGGTAAGACTGGAATAAATATACAAGAAAATCAGCAGGAGGGGTAGCGTTAATAGATTGGAAAGTAACCAAACTGCGATTAATACTATTTTTACAATGACTTTTTAAAAAATGATTGGAAAACAAATGCTGATTTAGAAAGCCCAGGTCCCAGCCATCCTTTAGAATGTAGTGCAGCTTCTACATCAGTCCTCAACGGCACCAGTTCAGCTCCCTCTTCAAATTCATTCGCTAGCCGTTCCTTTATATACATTAATTATTTTAAATGTTTACTTATTTATTTTGAGAGAGAGCGAGCATGCGAAGAGGGGTGGGGAGAGACAGACAGAGAGCAAGAGAGAGAGAATATCAAGCAGGCTCTGTGCTATCAGCGCAGATCCCAGTGCAGCGCAGATCCCAGTGCAGAGCTCCATCCCATGAACAACTGTGAGATCATGACGTAAACTGAAATCAAGAGCGGGGTGGTTAACCGACTGAGCCCCCAAGGTGCCCCTCACTAGCCACTTCTTTATATCTTATAATCCTCAACCAAATTAAGTCACAGTACCTTCATTGTTGCATTTTGTAATTGCCTAGCACTGCAAAATAAAGTCCTTATTTTACAGCAACTTACAACTCTATTATGTACCTGGGGTAAGCTAACTGTTCTGCCTGTTTTTCTGTCTAGCGGTCAGGACACTGGAGACGGGAAAGGAAAAACAATTGTTGATTAATTGACTCAAGAGTGTGTATGCTCTAAACAAGAGAGGATCATGATTTCTTAAAATATTTGCAGTTATATAGGGAAGCACTTTTTCCCAGTATATGGAAACATAAATATCATAGTTCTGCAAATAGTGCTACAGATTTACTTCCTTTCAGAAACTATAAACTATAATCATTTTCATTTGTAAAATGTTGATGAATAAATCTGATAAAGACAATCTTCCTCTGGGACTTTATTTCTTCAGACAATCAATATCTTGTATAAAGTCTGCATATCTGAATTAATAAACTGAAATACCAATAAAATGTCATCACGGGCTCAGAGTGTACATAATAAAACCACACGAAATTAGGATCTACTAGTTCGGTCTCTGCAAATTCAACAGAGCAGAAAAGGCATTTAGCTTTGTTTTATAGTTTGCTAAGCAAAGGGATAATATAAATAAAATTTCAGCAGGAAATGTTTAACAAACTTAGGAGAACTACTTTCAAGCATTACGATAGCTTCCATTTGCATAAAAATAATCAAATGCTGATTAAAATGACTCTTCTTTATTCATTAAATCAAGGATACATTGTTAGAACTTAGGATTACTATTACTGTATTTCTGTAAAGTAATAAAACTGCATTTCCTTTAAATATGCTATAATTGTGACTATTCACTACTTTTCACAGAGAACCCTCCAGGTAGTCCAAAATAGTAATGTGGAACAATGACAGGTGGACTATTAGTTTTGTAAAACCAATCTGACATTGAAAAATGTACTAACCGAAATTGTTAGACTGTGCTGTTTTAGGCTATCGCTGTTGCATTTTTCTGTGAAGGTAAATACACTTTGATGTTGAATAATGTATTTCTTAATACATTCATTTACAAGGTCATACTCATTACTACTGTTCTGATTTTATGTCTGAAATTTTTCTTTTTAGATTTTCTTAAAATAAACTAAATGTGCTTACGGTAATATGTTTTGGTATCTTTGTGACTGTGAAAATTGATGATTTCAAACATTATGAAATATTTTTTTTACTAAAAATCCAACTTTAATCATCCTTTCTTCACTCCTTCCTTTCTAACCAGCAAGCCATATCTATTTCTAGATTTGTTTGTATTTCTTAACTCTTCTACACATTCTTTTACATTTGTTTATTGCTTTAGAATGTGAAGGTTCAAAACAGAAGAGGGATCATTGATTTTTAAGTAACTACATAGAAGCTGGCACATATCTCTGGACCCTCTCAAACATATACTTTCTTTTTTAAAAAAAATTTTTAATGTTTATTTATTTTTGAGAAAGACAAATAGACAGACAAAGCATGAGCAGGGAAGGGGCAGAGAGGGAGAGGGAAACATAGAATCTGAAGCAGGCTCCAGGCTCTGAGCTGTCAGCACAGAGCACAGAGCCCAACGTGGGGCTTGAACTCACGAACCACGAGTCATGACCTCAGCCGAAGTCCAATGCTTAACCGACTGAGCCACTCAGGTGTTCCTCAAACACATACTTTCTTAAGGCAACCTCTAGGTATGATCTCTTAATGAAACACATGTGAAACCCCATGGGTTAGAATAGAAAGGATTTTACCTTTTGCCTTCTTATCTATACTAAAAACTAATTCATATAAACTTTGATGGATTCTGATTGTAACTAAATTATTTATCCTGAAATTTCACCAACAAAAGGGAAAAGAATGACCAGTTTCAAGGTCACATTATGTTTATCATTTTTGAGTAAACACATGCTAGACTTCAAGTTTAACTTGCAAATTCAAAGTTCTAAGTCTCAAAGCAAGCCCCTCTTAAGATCTTATGAGGTAACTGGTGAAAATTTCCATGTTGCTTATATTACATCTTCACAGCTGTGCTCCAGATCAGGTTATGCAGGGAGAAAGGAAGGCAGGAGGTGTGGGGGGCTCTGGTAAGGGAAGGCTTCGCTCCCCACTGGACAATCTCTTATCTGAGGACTATAAGAACTCCCGGGACCTAGGTCACTTATCATGTAGAGTCGACTATGAGAAGGCTTTTGAGAACATCCCTCTAATTCTGCATTAGGACAACTGAGTTTCCAAAAGAATAAGCCTACGTCTTGAACCCAAATCAGCTTTACAAAATCATCTACACTGGGAATAATCTGTTGAAAGCACAGTGAATCCCTAGGTTTAGTCTACTTGGGATCAAGATCCTATATTTGGGCCAAATTTAACCCAAATAAGTAGTGGTGATTAGAGCTGTCTGTTCTATCGAGTGTTGTTAAAATGTGCATATTTACCACCTTCATCAGCACTTATGTAAGGATAAAATAAAATTCAAAGGCAAATAAAGAATCCTTTCCTTCAAAAGCAGATGGGGCAATGATATCACTATTTCATGGACTTCTAGAGAACACTTCAGGATCCACCCCAAATCAAGCTGCTATTTTTTGGTTTTGTTTTATAAGAAAATTTAAATCTTAAATAAAAATGGGTTCTTTAATTTCTGGGAAAATATTCTGAAAGTTTTTGAATTGAAAGGAGTATTTGTACTATATTATGTAAGACTAAAATTAAAAAAAAAACATATTCAAACAAGAACAGACAAATCAAGACATAATTTGAAGTGCATGCAAGTAATGTCACAGAGCTATAATTCTTCCAAGTCGTTGTTTGAGACTTTAAGTTTCTCCAAAATCAACCAGAACTTTTTAAAACCATAGTAGATTGACAGCAACTTCAGGAAACAAACAGAAAGACAAAGACAACGGGCAATACTATGAAAATAAGAAAACAACAGATTTAAACTCAAGTCTCCAAAATCTATAAACAACTTATCTATAAAGAACTCAACACACCCAAAAAACAAATAATCCAGTGAAGAAATGGGCCAAAGACATGAATAGACACTTCTCCAAAGAAGACATCCAGATGGCCAACCGACACATGAAAAAATGCTCAGCAACACTCATCATCAGGGAAATACAGATCAAAACCACAATGAGATGCCATCTCACACCTGTCAGCATGGCTGACATTACAACTCAGGCAACAACAGATGTTAGTGAGGATGTAGAGAAAGAGGAACTCTTCTGCACTGCGGGTGGGAACGCAAACTGTGCAGCCACTCTGGAAAACAGAATGGAGGGTCCTCAAAAAATTAGAACTACCCTATGACCCAGCAACTGCACTACTAGGTATTTATCCAAGGGATACAGGTATGCTGTTTTGAAGGGGCACAGGCACCCCAAATTTTATAGCAGCACTATCAACAATAGCCAAAGTGTGGAAAGAGTCCAAATGTCCATCAACAGAGAAATGGATGTGTTACACACACACACACACACACACACACACACACACACACACACACTCACACACACAGGAGTAATACTCAGCAATCAAAAAGAATGAAATCTTGCCATTTGCAACTACGTGGATGGAACTAGAGGATATCATGCTAAGTAAGTGAAAGCAGTCAGAGAGAGACAAATATATGATTTCACTCACATGAGGACTTTAAGATGAAAAACAAACATAAGGGAAGGGAAGCAAAAATAATATAAAAACAGGAAGGGGGAGAAAACATAAGAAACTCTTAAATATGGAGAACAACAGAGGGTGACTGGAAGGGCTGTGGGAGGGGGGATGGGCTAAATGGTTAAGAGGCATTAAGGAATCTACTCCTGAAATCACTGTTGCACCAAATGCTAACTAACTTGGATGTAAATTTAAAAAAAAAAAAAAGAAAGAAAGATCAAGTCATATATAGTTCTTACGAAGCAGAAAATATTTCTAATTTATTCTTCAAGATTTATACATTTTCATTTCCATAGGTAAAATATTCAAAGAAAAATGTCCATATCATTTAAAACGTGCTACTAAAAATTAAGTTTCAAAGCCAGTGCCTACCCTGTGCTCAGCAGTATGTAGGTTGACATCGAGGAAAGAAGTATGCTGAACAACCGCTCGAAGAGACTCGTGGGACTCAGCAGGGGCAGGATGAGGGAAGAGGCTGCAATGAAACAAAGGAGGTCAGTGTCAGAACAAAGAGCACAATGAAGGTGAATTCAGAAGCGCTGATCCTACGCTGGTAGCATTTACTGTTTCTGTAACCCGTCAAACGGGCTATACTTGTCCTAACCATTTGTGTAAGAAATTTGAAACTCGAACATTTTTTTAAAGTTTATTTATTAATTTTAGGAGAGAGACAGAGAGAGAGAGAGAGAATCTCCTACTTCAATAGAAGGGCAGCAACACATACACTCCTTGTCTCTCTTTTGGGAAATATTTTGGAAATATGCCGAACTTCCTCATCTCCCTGGTTAGGCAGGCAATATACATGGAGGTGAACGCTCCAGAGTATGGAGACAGATGATTTCATATGAAATCCTGATTGAATCATTTATTAACTGTTTAATTATGGGGCAAGTTTAGTAACCCATCTAAGTAGTATTCCTATCTGTCAAGTGGAGATGATATAAAAAGGTTGTTGTGAGGTTTAAATACAACTCTGCCTATAAAATGCTCCCTGAGCATAGTGCCAGGGATATAGTAGGTGCTTAATAACTGTTAGCTGCTTTCATTACTACTAGTCAACATCTACTAATGAGTTAAATATAAAGATAATCTCATTCAAAGTCAAGTCACTTCAAAATGTAAGACTCCGAAAGCTATATTCATAGTGCTCTTACACAAAGAGCTTCTAATCTTCTTCAGATGTATAGTTGCAATGCTGTTATTATCACCCAATGCATATTTTAACCAAAAAAAAAATCACATTTTAATATTCCTTATTATAAAAGCCAGTTCAAATGAGACCTCTTCTGTAAAACAATTAAGAATAAATATTCTTTTGAAAAATAAATAAAATATATGCCTAAAGGAACATTTATGTATTTGGAGAAAAGCAATAGACTGAACTGCACCTTCCCAAAACAATGATAAAATCAATAAAGACAACAAATAAAATGATACAAGACATTCCAAATACGGAAAGAAGCACAGAAAATATAGCACAGTTTGCACATAACTACAGCATAAGAAATCATGACAGAATTGAGGCCAAGCATAACAGTCATATTAGTAAACATGAATATTTTCAATTAAAAGAAAAAATTCAAATTGGTACACACAGCAAAACCCAACTCTATACTGAATAAAAAAGATAGACTTAAAACATAGTGATTCAAAAGACTAAAAATAAAGCAATGGGTCAGACAAACGGAAACAGTAAGAAATTCAAGATTGCAGTCCTGATACCAGATAAAGTATATTTCATGCCAATATATAAAATATCATTTATGAACACTGTTGGAAAAAATATTCTCAAATGGACTCTAACATGACATTAAGAAAATAATACATATTAATCAAATGTGTTTATATCAGGAATATCAGCAACAAAGAAGAGGAAGAGGGACACCTCAAGACGTCTTGAGCCACATTCCACAATGATGATGTACAGTAATGAATTTTGCTACAAAGAACACATCAACTACCTATGCAATACAAAACTTACAGGAGATACAAAAAGTAATATGTAGAAACACACTAATAACAGAAAACTGTTAACAGTCCACTCTCAATATAATAGGATAAATTGACAAAATATAGGATTATAAAACCACATAACCAACAATGTAGATATTCTGGATAGATACCAAATGGTAGATAACAGAGACTATACTTTTCTTCTTAAGTACATATGGAACGTTTTCAAAAACTGATCATACACTAACACACAAAGAAAATATCAGTAGGTTCCTAAAGTTGAAATAGTAAAAACAACAATCTCGGGCACAATTCAATGAAACTAGAGAGTAAAAATAAAATAAAAATTAATGAGATAGTGAATAGAAGCACAGTAGATCAAATTAATAAATCAAAATCCAGGTTCTTTGAGAAAATAAACAAAAAGGACAAACCACTAGCTAAGTTATCAAAGAAAGGGGAAAGTATAAATACACAAATAACTGATGAGGGAAATGTCTAAGGATACAGAAGGAATGGTTTTAAATTGTTAAAAGATTATTCTGCATCCCTCTATGCAAATAAATTTGAAAATCTAGAAGAAATATAGAATTCCTTTGGCAAATATAGCTTCCCAAACCAACCCCAGCAGAGAGAAAAACATGTTACCCTACAGTCAGCTTATTAGTTGCAGCGAAGGGGAGAAACAGTAAATATACAGTCAAAAAACTGGGCAACACCTTGCTAGGGTGATGGGAATTAACATCAACAATGAGGGACAGATAGAGACCAGAAGCCTATAAATGTGACCCTAGGAAGGGCACAGCATCACTTATGCAGTATGCTGGCCAATAATGCATAACCACAATTTAATTACAAAGAAACATCAAATTCAAATTGAGTAACAATCCACTGTGGGGTAGGGGTTGCGGTTGGTTATAGTCTTCAAAAATGTCAATGTCATAAAAGACAAAGAAAGAAAAAAATGCCATGAACATTACTAGGTCAACTGAAAAATTACTATAAGGACGGTAGAATAAAGTACAGAATATGGTCTTCAAAAAATTTTACACATACATATATTCATAAGCACAGATGAGAGACAAGCACTTGAAGTAGACGATGGCTTTCTGTAATTCTAATAAATGCTCTATTTCTTAAAAACTTTTTAGAAGTTTTAGAGATTTAAAAATGAGATATAATGAAATGTGCATAAATTGTGTTTTCTTTGCTTCTTGTCTTCGCCGTGATTTAGCCCTAGGTGGGTAAGAAAACCAAGGAAGTGAGCCAGGCTGCCCTGTAAAGGAATGAGAGAGAGCGGGGTTGCTACTATGTACATCAGATCCCCTACTCGCCATACATTGTTTCTGCTGGTATGTGCCATGATTGTGTATTTGTGAAGTAATACACTGTGACAGAAAGACTTCCCTTTAATATTACAGTTCTCATTCAGAGTTTTTGTTTTTTCTGGGGATTTAAAAACTGATGTGTCCTATGAGAAAGATCATTACTTATAAGTCACTACACTAGAATGTTAGCCACCCTTTCCTTGCAGAATATAAACTCCAGGAGGGCAGGGATTTGGTCTACCTTTATTATTCTCAGGGAACAGAACTGTACACTTTTTTTTTTTTTTTGTAACGAAGGAGCAGTCATTGATATTGTTCATGTAGAATGAATATAAATAGTAACTATATTAAATCAAAGTAATTGAAGGCCTGCAGAACGCCTTTCATCCACTTTAAGGTAAATTCCATCCAAAGAGGAAACAACAAAAACCATTTAAAAAAATAGATTAAATTGCATGCCACATTATTCACAGGTATCACAAAGTGTCTTTTTTTTTTTTTTTTTTTTTAATAAAAAACCTGACATCAGGCTTGCCCGGGCCTTCTAGTTGCAAGAAAAACCCTACGTCATTAAATTACATGTTTCCTCCACACGCACATTTTGGGATCCTTTTAGTAAAGGTACTATAGAGGAATGTGTTTTGAAATTTTAAACTGGCTTTATAAAATGTGTAATGTGTTAGGAGGTGACTGATCGATGTTATTTTCAGCAAGGGAAATACAGATAAAATCGAACTGTTTCTTAGTCCCTGTGCAAGGATGGAGAATTTATGAACTGACGTGAAATTTCACAGTAAGAATCTCTTCTCTTCTAGAATTGCTAGAGTTTTACCAGATGTGAATAAATGTATAGCTTTATCAGGCCAATAATATTCTATCAAGTAATTCTTATTAACACTTCAATGGAGACAAAAGCTCTAATTGTCTTTGTCAAATTCCGGCATGAGATAAAAATAATAGCTGGTTATTATTATTTTCATTCAACAAAATTATTTCTTTCAATACCAATCATACAGATGTAAATGGATAATTTTAAGGCATGACTTGAGGTAACGTTAACTCATTTAATTTGACCCCTTACCTAATATTATCCAGCTAATGATCTGGTTAAGAAGAGGCAATCCTTGTTTCTTGAGTAGACTATTATGGGTGCTATACATGACACACATAGAAAGCGCTATGCACAGCATCTGAAAATAAATACAAACACGTAAAGAGAAGGTGGTGAGAGAGTAATTTATACGTTAACAGAATACTTAGGAAAGTGCTTCAACAACTGGAATATATAGCCCCAAAGCTACTGAAATTGGACCAGCTCACCCTCTTGCAGCAAGGCTACAAGTTAGAACTCTTGTACTAAGCAGAAGCCCTCCTTTCTAAGCATGAAACGAGGCATTTTACAAGTTCAACAATAGTTTAGTATATGTGACCACACTGTTATCTATTTAGAAATATTCATTATTAACTCTGAAGATTTCCTAAATCCTTGAAATGCAGACAGTACAATGTGGTTAAGTGTCTTCCGCCTCTGGCCTTCACCCAGTCACATCCACTGACGCAACACATATTTGTGGCCTGAGTGTTCACCTGGTACTGGGAACACCAGGAGGTACACCACTCTTCAGGGGGTAGATAGAAACTGGTGGAGAACTGGTAACTCTAGCTTGTAGGCTGTTTTCAGAAATACTGTTTGGTTGGAATACGGTCACTCTCATTCATTTATGTGTCATCCGCATAAATGCACTACAGTGGCAGAGTGGAGAATTAACAAGACTCCATATGACCCATGAGCCTAAAATATTTATATATGGCTCTTCAGAAAATGGTTCTCTGTAGAAAATTTCTAAACTAGAGGATTAAACGCCATTTGAAGAAATGACATTAGCTCCAGCTGTGAATAAAGTAAACTCTTAGAGACGAGATTAGCAAACACCTCACCAATCCTTGAGATACATTTCATTTCTCTTAACATTTGCAGTGAATTTAGAAAAAAAAATGCTGTCGATAAAGTTATGACCAATCCTAGAATCCTTTCAAATGTAAGATGCATTCTCATGTCAGAGATGTTAAAATATTAAAAGATATGTGTCTTGGAATCACCAAAAATATGCTCTACAATAGAACAATTAATGCAAATTAATAAAGTTAACATAAAAAAGAAATTTCACAACAAATTTACCTTATATTCAGGGCTATTTATAAAAAGAAAAAAAAAAAAAGCCCCTAAGAGTTTTAACATGATATTTGCCCCTATAGAGTGGGATCCAGAACATTCACTTCTGTCAAAGTATTCATAATTATATGTGAATTCTGTCAAAGTTACCTATGGGCTTTAGTGTAATGCCAGTCAGTGAACCATTTAAAATGAAATACATGTTCCAATGTCTTGACAGGACATCTGACAAAATATTTCTTCTCTTTTTATAGGTTTTCTGTTGTTCTCAAGAATAAATTAACATCTTTTAAGTGTTCTGTATTTTTATTTTAGAGTATTCTTGGCTTTCTTTTCTATTATCCTAAGCTTTGTTCTGAGGAAATTTTGTGAGAAAACTCCTGTATGTTTTCCTTTGTCAGTGCTCTGGATGTGACTTTTAATTTTTTTTTTTCTTTTAGTGATTAAAAAAACAAACAAGCGGTTTCCATGCTTATATATAAAACAGCTATCATTTTACAGAATATGGCATTCTATATTCTCTAATTTTCACAACCCTATATTAGATAGTGTCTCTACAGATTAAAAACAAACAGAATGAAGCTAAACAGTCTGAAAATCACACATCTAGTATACAGTATAACTAGCTGGGAATTGACTCGGTTTTGAAACATCAAGTTCAAAGTTCTTTTCACCACAGCAAAGCCAGCGATCGACTTTCTCCTGGCACGTCATCTGAAGTCTTAAACGGACTTTTTTTCATGCAAACATACTCAGAGGCGGCTCTCACTTCAAAGACTACCTCTTTCCTGACTCAGGTAAGAGCAACACAGAGTCTCAATCCAAAGGAGGCCCTTTACAATTCAACTTTTTGGTCAGTACAAATGCCTCTGATGTCTCCTTAACCTGTGTTTTCCTGGCTTCTCTGGCTGGGCTGCCTCCTGCTGAACTTTTTGCTATTCCATACCTTTTAGAGAATGTACTTCCATATAATATCTTACATGGAAAACATTCTTCCCAACTGGCAGATACTGAGTCACGTAAACATGATGGCATCTAAAGAACAACATCATTAAATACAAGCATAAGATATATTTTGGTCTATCATGAGCATGACATGGTGTTGAAAATCTGTAACTGACCTGAAATAGATGTAACAATAGCTCTTCGTTCATAAAACTGTCTTTTCTTTTTATGAGAGATGTTAAAACACACAGAGACAGCAGAAGAACCAGCAAGCCTGCAACCATTCTGTTTTAAAACACAATTCACAATTTCAAATTTTCTTGAGACGTTTACTGAACACATATCACGTAAAAACTTTTTACTCTAATGTAGGCCCTCCACATCAGTCGTTTGGTTTTATCAAGATGAAACAGGTATAACAGGAATTAAAATCTGAGGGTGAAGCTACACTAGGGATGGGGTTATTTTTAACTTCTCCTCACTATTTTTTAGGTATCTTTACCATATTTTTTTAGACTTTTGTGCATTCCAGCCACCACAATTCTTAGCCTGACTTGGACCAGTTTACAGAAAACAATATAAAAAATAAACTTATCAGTATTTACAATATAAACTTTCTGACTACGAGCACTTACTCATAGCAAAAGGATCAACATTTCTAATCCCTAGTGTTGCTGGCAGAACGAAATGGTTCTGTCATTAATCTTTAGTCAGCTGCTCCTGGGTAAAGGAAGGGTAGGACAGAGGTCACAAAGGTGGCATGCAGGTGAGGCACTTGTGCAGTAAGGAAACAATAAATTAGACTTTTTCAAGAACACCAGGTATGGTACAGTTCAGTTCCTGAAGCTGAAAGAAACTGACATCAAGGAAATGGTGTACTAGTGTTGAGTTCTAAATCTCCCCTCCTAAAAATCTGAGTAACATAGGACAACTGAAATTAGGTTGAGGACAGAATCTGGAAGCAGTAAGAGAAAAGGAGTTGGTTAAAGAGAAATAAGAAAGAGCAGAAAGCAGGGCTAAAAATGAATGCAAAGCAGGAATTCCTAGGAGAATGCTTGCTTGTTTTTGTTTGATTCTTTGAAAACTGTAAGGAGAAAAAGCAGTTAGCCATTCAGCATGGATTACCATTACACCTTATGAAAATAGCCATCTATGATCAAGATACTTTGTTTGCTTTTGCTTTTTCTAAAAAGTAATTTGGTATTTTAATTCATTGGCAAATATGGCTTTATTTTAGAGGACTTTAGAGGAATATTATAGCCATGCTATTTTTTGCTTTTAATTTTATCCTTACATGTTTCACATATCTATCCTTTCGGCTTCTAAAGAAGGGAGGTAATGTGAGAGATCAAAAGGAGAGTAGAAATTTCTTCATGAGCCAGAAGTCAAAATAAAGAAGTTGCAAATATAGCTACTAGAACAGCAACACAAACTTAAATCACTGAAGAATTTAAATTAAGATGCAGAGAGGGAGAAAACATAATTTTTAAAAATACAAATTAGATTTCTCGTGTTTTAACAAGTTTGTCTCCTGAATTCATCTTTAGTAAAATATGCAAGTGGCAACTTTCTATGGAGACCATTTATATAATCTCTTCTTTTAGCATATGAAAACTGCTCAACTGTGTCACCACTGCTTGAGCAGGACAGAAAGGCAGAGACTGACCAAAGCGGGGAAAGGGACTTTGTAAAGACAACAGGAGAGCTCATAAGAAATATGAGGTGAAAAATAAATGAAAATATTTGAACTCATCTTCTCACAGTCTATTATAGTTTATGACAGATGGAAAATATTTTCACTTAGTAACACTTATTAATAAAGTATGGCTAGGAAGGTCTTAGAATTCAATACAATTTATTTTGGGCTCTGCTAATAAATCAACTTTCTGGAATAATTCTGATTCCATGATGGTACTTCACAGAAAAGAGATAAATATGTGTTAACTGATAAATAACACATACTCAAAAATTAACACTTACTTTAAAAATATCAATTAGTTAATATTTCTTTGGTCAAAAAAAGATATACCACATCTATTAAAGATTACAGTAAAACGCTACAAAGAATTGCTTATACAGAGTTCAAAAGAAAGTAACAGATGGGCGCCTGGGTGGCTCAGTTGAGCCTCCGACTTTGGCTCAGGTCATGATCTCACAGTTCGTGAGTTTGAGCCCCACGTCAGGCTCCGTGACTGCTTTGGATTCTGTGTCTCCGTCTCTCTCTGCCCCTCCCCTTCTTGCTCGCTCTCTCTTCTCTCTCAAAAATAAACATTAAAAAAAAAAAGTAACAGAGATGATTATTTTTTTTAATTAAAAAAAAAATTTTTTTAATGTTTTATTTATTTCTAGGAGAGAGAGAGAGAGCGTGAGCAGGGTAGGGTCAGGGAGAGAGGGAGTCACAGACTGAAACAGGCTCCAGGCTCTGAGCTGGCAGTCAGCACAGAGCCCGACACGGAGCTCGAACCCACAAACCGCGAGATCATGACCTAAACGAAAGTCGGACACTTAACCGACTAAGCCACCCAGGCGCCCCAGTAACAGAGATGATTATCTGATTAGAAAATGAGAGGGACTCTTACATGAAATAAAGATCATTCAGCTTGCCGAGGACACACATGCGTACGTGTGAGCGCGCGCACACACACACACACACACACACACACACACACACAGTGTAAGTGATTAAACATGGTAAAGCTGTCAAAGTACAGAGCTTCCTCCCCCTAGCGATCATTAAATGCAGATTAGGAGAGAATTTCATTTTTGTAAGACATTTAAAGTTTGGACATGCTCAAAGGCAAAGACAGAGGTTATATTAGTGGCTTTTAGATGTTCTCATTTTTGGCAAGTGAATATTTTTCATATGAAACCTTTTACTGATTCCTCAATATACAAAAGTCTCTAGACACTTATTTTTTGGCATTTTAAGTTATCACTGTTTGGCCCAATTTCATTTTTTTGAAGGCCCAGAAGCATCTCCAGGGAGCTTTAATGCTTCTCAGAGCCTGGGCCAAAATTATGACTAATGGTCTCATATTAGTATTTTAACTTTTGGTTTATTCACTAGTTTATTTTGAAACTCATGACCAATATTAGGTCCATATTTCATAGTGCTTGAGAAAAACAATTATATTGAAAAGAAAAGAAAATATTGTTCATACACTAGAAGGATATCTGGCTTTCGTCCTACAACGGGCATCAGTGGGAACACTGCCAGGAGCAAAGAGAAGAAAATCCAGCTCAGTGAGATGCTCTAAAATAAATAAAAAAGATGGTAAAGAAAACGATCTTTGGTGTTTCATAGACTGCACGGCTGTTAAGATTATATATAAAGTTCTATAGCTATTTAAAAATAATATAGTTACGGGGTGCCTGGGTGGCTCAGTCGGGTAAGCGTCCGACTTCGGCCCAGGTCATGATCTCACAGTTCGTGGATTCGAGCCCCGTGTCAGGCTCTGTGCTGACAGCTAGCTCAGAGCCTGAAGCCTGTCTTCGGATTCTGTGACTCCCTCTGTCTTTGACCCTCCCCTGCTCATGCTCTCTCTATCTCTCCATCAAAAATAAATAAAAAACATTAAAAAAATAAAAATTAAAAATTAAAAAAAAATAATATAGTTACTACTGGTGAGAGATCTGTTAATAGTAGGTACTATATTAAATAAAGTCTCACAAAAACCTCAAGAGGTGGCTTATATTTCTCACAATATTTCAGATGAGGAAACTGAGCTCAGAGATGTGAAAGTGTTAAGTAAAGTACCAGGTCTACGACTAGTAAATGAAACAGCCAGGATTGAAATCTGGGTCATATTTCATAGCAAGTACTTCCATCAATTTACATTATACCATACACTGATAACATCTATAAGAAAGCTGCAAGGGATGGAGCTCAGGAGGGAAAGAAGTCAAAATATGTTTGTAATTAGAGTAAGACAAAAAAATATTAATAATGCCATTATTTGAAGAATCCTGTAAGTTCTCATAGGGTGGAAAGAAGATATTTCTATCTACCTGCTACCTCCATCAGAAATAATCAAAGTGGAAACATGAGCCTATTCTCAGGGCGAGGAGACTTGGGTTCAGAGCACTACCTCCAAAACCATTGCCTTGCTCTGGACGATATCATCATTTAGATATTTGAAGCTACCAGAATCTAGGAAGTGATTCAGAGAAGGACGTACCAGGTCTGCATCTAGAGTATTTCAATCATCACATGACCAATTCACTTTGGTGTGAAAGTCTATGTGAATCACTGAAACACTGAAGGCAACCTCAGTCCTCCTGTCAAAAGGACCAGGCTCTTTATGTAAGGACACATTCTACCCTTTCCTTTAAAAATGAACAATTCCTTGAGTTAAACACATATCAAAACAAAGTAGCTACTAATCCATCTAATGTCAAAACAAGTACTTATACCTTTGCTCGGGTCCACAGCTGGGTGATGAATGGCCAACCCGCAAATGCAAGAAGTCCAGCTGTAAGCATGTAGCGGTAGAAAAAACTGAGAACCTAGTAATGCATTCCAAAGGAGAAATGAAAAATGAGGTCACTTATAAGGAGTTACATATGTATGAAAGAGATCTGAAAATGCTATAATGTGGTAAATTACTCACTAATATTTCAATTCCCAGGGTAAAGACTAACAGGTATCCAACAAAACGACTTGGAGGAAAGGTCAATAGTAATGTGACAAAGTCTTGAATAACTTGAAACCTGTTTAACAAGATCATTTATAAAAATATTATTTATACTATATATTGAACAAAAAAAATGAGGTCCTATATGATAAAAAAAGATAAATATAAACCTAGAAATCAGGGAATTTTCAATTCATAGGTTATTCAAAAACTAATATAATCTCTAACAGATTTCTTTCAATGGCTTCACTTACCTAAATCTTTTTGAAACCTAGAAGTATTTTAGGAAAAAGTGTAATTTCTGAATTAGGTTGATAGTGATCACAAAAATCTGTTTTTAAAAAATAAATATTAATGATAAATGTTTGATTTTAGCTTAAACATGAATACATACAAGTATAGATACATAATCAGAAATAAAATACAATGAACCCAAAAGGATAAAAACCGGAAAAAATTTTAAATCCACCACGGTTAATTTGATGTTGAAATCTCAACTGCCTTAATAAAATAAACATAGGTTTTCCTAATCTAGTGAGTGAAAAATATTTTATTTTTTACTTTTTTTAATGTTTGTTTATTTTGAGAGAGACAGAGTGCAAGTTGGGGAGGGGCAGAGAGGGAGGGAAACACCGAATCTGAAGTAGGCTGCAGGCTCTGAGCTGTCATCTTAAAGCCTGATGCAGGGCTTGCCTGAACCCACGAACCATGAGATCATGACCTGAGCCAAAGTCGGACACTTAACTGACTGAGCTACCCAGGGTCCCAAGAAAAATTTTTTTTAATGTTTATTTTTGAGAGAGAGAGAGAGACAGAGAGACAGAGAGACAGAGCGTGAGTGGGGGAGGGACAGAGAGAGAGACAGAAGCTGAAGCAGGCTCCAGCCTCTGAGCTGTCAGCACAGCGACCAACACGGGGCTTGATCTAAGCGCGAGATCATGACCTGAGCCGAAGTTGAATGCTTAAGAGACTGAGCCACCCAAGCGCCCCAGTAGAGAAAATTTTAATTGCACTTCTTCAGTGAGCTAAATAACCTTTTCCAACCCCAATTTAAGATGTCACTAATTATACACTTATTGTAATTAAATGTGAATCCATAACCATTAAAAATGTATCACATACTTGAGTACGTTTTGCATTTCATCACTAGAAAAAAAATTTTTAGCATTTGTAGTGATTAAGTAGGTAGTTATAAAAGGTCAGTATCATTTGGTTTATGATCTTTTTCTGATTGAAAACAATGGCCACAAATGTTATCAAAACTACTAAGGTGCCATGTAGGAAAGAAACGCTGACACCAGTCAAGAGGAGAATGTTTCTTTTGTTCTCAACAGTTGAATAAGCACAAAAAAACGAGATGATTTTGTAAAATCATTTGGAAGGCTTTACAAGAAGATTTTAGAAGGAAAGTGAATGTTTACGTTTTATTTTCTAATAAGGTAAAGATAGAACACAGCATACATTCAAAATCACATTTCCTCTTAAAGTTTAAACAGATAAGTCACCTTCAGAATTAGGACATTTAATAATTCAGGAGGATTCAGTAGTAGAATAGAAGTTTCTGCACAGATACAACTTTTCATTCTAAAAGTTTTTAAATCAGAGTAAATGACATTAGAAAAACTCTGACTTAAGTATGTCTATCCAGCAATCCGTCCCTTTCAAATGGAGAAGCAACACTATATTCTTCTGATAGTGCCCTTTTGCCTTATACTTCTAAATGTTATATTTTAATTTTGGTATTTTTAATATTTTAGTGTTTTTGAATACTTTAGGATGGAAGGTGTGGTCATCTCCGGAGCTAACAAAAATTAGAATGAAAATACATATTGTGTCATGACAAACATGCTGGCCAACCCGGAAAATATCCTTAATTCCGAGCTCTCATTCCCTGGTCTGCTTTCCGGGTCTGGTTTTGCTCAGGGGATGCTTGGATGCCCAAGCCTAAGTCCAAATTCCAGATTACTGGAGCAAATGTAGAAATCAACAAGATGGGCAACGTGGCCCTCGTTGCCTATGAATGTGAACGAGCCCAATGGTTAAGTGGTTTTACATTAAACCACTTGAAACTCGCCTGGGAACCCTGCCTCTGATGTCTTCCGCAGCGGTAAGAGCCCATTTTCCTCCCAGCTTGTGAGAAGGCACTTGAAGGAGGAACCACAGCACATGTGAACAGTATCCGCCACTCTCTGTATGTTCACACTACTCGTGTGTATTTCATTACAAACTCCCATTTATCCAGGTTTACACGATGGCTGGGAAAGGAAGGGCAAAAATGTGTGGAAACAAAACATGCAAACTTCCTTGTGAAACATGAAGATACACTGGACTCTGAGATGATGGGACAAATTCAAAAGATAAGTTCCTCCTGGCATCGGGCCATCAATATGACTCTATTTTTAGTCCAGATGTTTCTTAGGAAAGATACACAAAGGAGGGAGCGAGGTCAATACAACCTCACGGCAATGAGGATGAAGTCCAAAGGCAGTGGTACAAGAAGTTTTCATCCCACTTTCCTTCTGCTATCAGTGAAGTGAGAGGGCTCAGAAATTGGAGGGTATTATAAATATCTCTCTGATGGTTTATGCTACAGAAATCTAATCCACTCTAAATACAGATTTCACCGTCAGTGAAGTGCAAAATAAGGCAGCATGGCGCGTTACTTACTCTCTTAGAACCGCGTACCATATTGGCACTGGCAACAAACAATATATGTAGTAAGTCCATGGACAGTCTTGAAGCAGCAGGAAAAATGCTACAAAAACACCAATAGCTATAAAACTACATGACAGGAGGTGGCTTGGTTTCTGAAAATCAAACAGAACATTGAAACACTTCTAAATTTGTGCTAACTGACAGGTTTTTAAAAGAGATTTTATAAAGTGAAGACATATATTACACGATTAATTGAAGAACTGCATTTAAAAAATCTGTCATTGGAGAAGCATCATTACAGGAAGAAAAAACTGGCTATTCTGGAATCGTTGCTATTACGCGACTCTCAATTTAAAAATAACCATGTTCCGGGGCGCCTGGGTGGCTTAGTCGGTTAAGCGCCCGACTTTCACTTAGGTCATGATCTCGCGGTTCGTGGGTTCGAGCCCCGTGTCGGGCTCTGTGCTGACTGCCAGCTCAGAGCCTGGAGCCTGTTTCAGAGTCTGTGACTCCCTCTCTCTCTGACCCTCCCCTGCTCACACTGTCTCTTTCTCTCTCTCCTAGAAATAAACAAAACATTAAAAAAAAAAAAAATAACCATGTTCCTTAAGTTTGTCTGCAAGTACCTTGTTTGGAACTCTGAACATTATTTCTCCTTAGTAACAATCTTATAAATGTTGATCAAGCTCCCTCACTAGCTCACAAAAGCCCATTTAACCCACAATAAACTGCGGGACTTCATCTTCACTTGGAACAATGCTTCTGTCTATCCAAACTCCAACTTGACATGCTGCCCATGCTTCGCTCTCCATTGCCCAACCACAGTGTGTTCCTTCAGTCATATCTTCTCTTCCCAACCACCTGCCAAACAGGAAAGGAGTTCCTCAGTGTAAGTCACGAGTTATGGTCTCCATGGGCCGTGCATGCCTGTGGGTGCTCTGGGCCAGGAGTAATGAAGGAAGGGATAGACATTCCAATGATTGGAAAAAAACATACCTATGGAAAGCTGTGATGCTAACAACAACACCAGAGGAAAAACACAGGAATGGAGGGGAATGGTGTTCTCTTTTCTCTGTCCCTTGTTTTGTCTGTTTTCCTCTTGCTTTGCTAGCCAAAGCTAAATAAGGTGAGAATTAAGAGTTACTCACTGTAGTAGAAGCATTGTGGGGGAGAGAGACAAGAGGGGTTTTTTTCCTCTTTACAATTCCTCCTTACTGGCAAAAAAATGTCACCAGAAAGGCAGTAAAAAACAAGGATAAACTAGGACATAGTTGTAAAAAAGAAGGTGAGACACAGCAATGTGACTAAGAGTTTAGAACTACACAGATCAGAATTCAAATTCTGGTTCAGTCACTTGCTAGTGTGCAACCATACACAACCAGGGACAAAGTACAAAACCATACTGAGGCTTAATTCCATCCCATTTACAAAATGGAAGTAATAATTCTGTATCTATTTATCAAGGTTGGTAATGCTTAGATGAGATTATGTAGAGCTTAAGAAAATGCCTGGAATATTATTATAGTTTCATCAATAATGGCTGCTATTATTACTACCTTCATTTTTATTCTCTCCTCCCCTACTTCTCAGCATGAGCCCCAGCAGGTGCTATAGAAACTTAAAGGTGAATAGCACTGGAGGTGTGTGAGACAGCAACGGACATCCCATATCAAGGGGCAAATCTCAGACAGATGTGGAGAGATGAGGTCCCTAAAGCTTAAGGTGGCCGAGGCATGTATTCATCATTTAAGAAGTGAGACTGGGTTCACATCATATTGAGAAGAGTAAAATAATAAAGGAAGTTTGAAAGAGTACATAATGGGGCGCCTGGGTAGCTCAGCTGGTTAAGCATCCAACTCTTGTGTTCGGCTCTGGTCATGATCTTAGAGTTTCATGAGTTCAAGCCCTGCATCAGGCTCTGTGTTGGCAGTGCAGAGCCTGCTTGGGATTCTCTTTCTCCCTCTCTCTGCCCCTTCCCCACTTGTGCTGTCTCTGTCTCTTTCAAAATAAATAAATAAACTTAAAAAAAAAAAAAGAGTACCTAAAAATACATTCGAGGGATTTTCCAGTCAGTATCATATGGTATAATAATCTAATCATTTGATACCTAAAATACTCATTATCAATGATATCCACTCATAGGAAATGAAATCATAAGGAATTCGGCTGAAATAGAGACTGAAAGGCTTTTTTTAAAAGCTTATTTACTTTGTGTGTGTGAGAGAGAGAGAGAGAGAGCCGCCAGTGCATAAAATGGCGGGAGCAGAAAGAGAGGGAGAGAATCCCACGCAGACTGCATGCTTTCAGCACAGAGCTCAAAGAAGGGCTTGATCCCATCAACTGTGAGATCATGACCTGAGCCAAAATCAAGAGTCGGATACTTAACCAACTGAGGCACCCAGGTGCCCCAAAAGACTTAAATAATAAGAGCGGGGGACACTGTCTACTTCATGAGTTGACTCCCCACCTTCCCTTAGCCCCTCAAAAAACACCCAATGATAACAAACTGTGCTGATGCACTACGCTGACTCTTCCTTCCAACAAGCACTCACTAAACCGCACACTCTGGGTCTGCTCTGTACCAGGTGCTGGCCTCCACGGAGTTCAACCCGCACGGGCTGACATGGAATCGTGAGACTGGGTTTAAGGGGTTAATATTTGGGGATTTGATTAGGTGATAAGAAAATAAAGGAAAACATGTGACAGAATAAGGGTACTTAGTTCTAAAGCAAGTAACACCTGAACTGGCCAAAGCAAAGGAGAAGAGTATGTAGACGTTACATGCAGAATACAATTAAGAGGAGCTGTAGCAAAGTATATTTAAAGAAAAGAAAATATTCACCGTCGGTAATGGTGATGAAATAGAAATGACCTGGATAATTTGAGTGACATCATCTTGAAGAAGTGACATATTTTGGAGTCAGACATAAATTTAATTCAAAGGCTTTCTTCCATTTGCTCATCAATTTGACTCACCCATTTAGCTTGTCTACAACTCTGTTTCCTCCCGTGGCAATGAGGACAGTGTGTGCTACAAGCCCTCTGCTCCCTCTGCCAGAGGCCCTCTCTATTGCAGGCATACCAGTGACCTGTGGCTCTTTCAGGCCAAGCTACCTCTCTCCTCTCCTGGCGTCTGCCGTGGTCTCTGTGCATCACCTTCCTTTCTTCTACTGAGTTTTCCTACTCACCCTTTAAGACTTCACTTTGGCAACAACCTCCCAGCAAAGTCTCCCTGTACCCTACCCACAAGCGCTGCACTTCCCACATGCACGGCTGTGGTCATCTTACCTCTGAACTGCTCTCCATGCCTCCCTTAAGACTACTGACCACTGGCATTTTAGTTTTCCTTCAGAACTGTTCAGGTTGTGTCACTTCACTAGGTTATAAACTCTCACGGAAGGGGAATCAGAATGTTTTGCAAACAGAACCAGAGGGTTCAAAAAAATTTAATAACCTCAACTGTAATGGTCAGTTTGTAATGGTCAAAACTGACACGATGGTCAGTTCTAGGCCAGGCTAGGCGATAGTGCCCAGTTCCTCAAACACAGATCTAGGTGTTGCTGTGAAAGTATCTTGGAGATGGGATCAAAGTCTACAATCAGCTGATTTTAAGTACAGTAGATTATCCAAGGTCACTGGGATGGGCCTGATTCAATCAGTTGAAAAGCCTGAAGAGTGCAATGGTGGCTTCCGTATAGAATGAAGCACAGCTACTGAGTGCAGCTTCAGGTCCCGCCTGCTGGCTGGCCCTCCTCACGGCCTGATCTGTGGGTGAGGACTTCCCTAACTAGCCCCCACAATCACATAAGCCATTTCCTTACACTAAATCTCCTAATACATAGATCCCACCAGTTTAACTCTGGTTTAACTCTAAGTGATATACCAATTCCTCACAAACTAAAGTTTAAAATCTGTAGTCTAGCATTTGAGGTCTTTGATTACTTCAGCCTAATCTACACTGTTGATAGAGTCTCCTATTAATAAGTCCCTTGAACAAACCTTCCACATTCTCTCTAAATTGAACTTTTCATTTCAAAAGCAGTATGGTGTACAGAAAGAGCATGAATTTAAGTGTTGGCAAAGATCAGTTCTGTCACTTCATAACAGTATGTCTTTGAAGAAACCATGTATCTCTCTGAGCCTAAATTCCCCTATTTATATTATGAGAATCATAACCACCAGATTTAAGGTAGTGTTAAGCTTAACTGAATAATGCATGCAAAAAACCCAATATAGTCCTGGGACAGTGGGGATCAATAAATCTTACTTATTATCCCAGCATAATAATACATTTCCCCAACTCTGCCTCTGTTGAGATCATTCAATCTGCTTCACTTCTTATCCTCTCCCAGTAGTTGTTAATTTTCTACCCAGACTTACTTTTTCCTGTTATCATCACCCTCACTAAAGTGAGCTCTCCTTTATTAAATATATTTCAGAAACACAATATACATTAAAGTTGCTAAATGTTAAAACTGTCTTTTGCAAGGTAGTGTAGCATAGCAACCTACATCTGATAAGGTGGTTATGTGTGTACCTCTCTTACCTACTTAACTCTAAGCTCCCTGAGGGCAGAATCTAGATTTTATATTTCTTTGTAAGGCTACACAGTAGTTAGCATTATACTGTACATCCAATTAAACATTCACTGCATTATTAGATTAATGAATAGCTGGAGAATTGCCAGCTATGAAATTGTGTTGACTCATCAATCTAAAGACTTCATATGTTTTCTCAACAACCAAAACAGAAAGATAAACATGAAAAGACAATGTTTGTCACAAGTCTGTTCTGGATTCAAATCTCAATTCCTCCACAGCCTAGCTCAGTGGCCTTATGCAAAGTAATTAAACAGCTTTGGTTTGCTCTTTTGTAAAAAGAAATTATAATGCTTGCTTTCAGCACTGTTATGAGTTTAAAATGACAAAATAAACTCCAAGCACCTGGCAGAATGCCATTACTAAAACGTGGTTGGTTCTGTCTCTCTTTTACCATGTTAAAAATTATCCCTGTTCTAGCCGATTTTACACACATTCAAATAATGAAAATTACTTGGTGGGAATTATTTAAGATGCATTAAAGCACTATAAAAATTGAAATAAACACCACTGTTCTTCCTTTCATTACAGAAAAATAAAATATAAAATTAGAAAAAGTTACCACTGGAAATTTTTGCAAACGATTATTATTAATAAATATACCATCCCGATTATATTCTTTTAGAAGATTTGGACATGGTAGTAATTATTAGAGATAATGAAGTGAAGAAAATGGAAGTAGCATATTCTCCCTAATAAGTGAGAATTAGCAATATATGTTAAAAGAATAAAGTGTTTTAATGTAGTAAAACCACATATGTATGGTTATGATTTACTCAGTTATATAAGTACTATTAAAGTTTTTGAGGGTTTTTATTTTTTGCATTGAAAGTATAGTAAACTAGAGACTGATTCTTAAAATGAAGATAAATAGAAAGTTCTGAAAATTTGCATTAGAAATTCCAGAAAGTTGAAAGAAGGTAAGAATAGTTCCAGAAAAGCACATACATTATTTAAAAAGGGACATTTTGAGTAATTGATTTTATCACTTTCCAGCTACTAAACTTTTAATATCAGATAAAGTTAAATATATTGCTTTGAAGTAGTTTCCTGACCACCTATACTAGAAAGATATGGGATGCTTATAACATGCTAAATAATTATTAAAAGGAATAGAAAATGAATAGTTAATGCCTTAGGACAATTTAAATTATACAGCTATCTTTATAGCCCTCTTAAGTTATGGGGCCATTATTATTAATACACCCTTTCCCTAACCAGAAAAATAAAGATAACGGAGAAAAAAAGACCCAATATGACAAAAGCAAATGAAAGCTAAGAGTTGGCTTAGAACAACTTGCACACTGTATGAACTCCTTACAGTTGATGTGATTCAATTTTTCTCCAGTCCTAGTGATTTAACACCATTATCTGAACTTTCTTATATTTTCTGGACGTACCTTAACTTCTTGACTGACACCTCTAGTAACGTTAAAATGAGACTTGATGATCAACAAAGAAGCGTAAGATGTCCATCCGACAAAACCAAGAACAACATTGATGCCCAAGAAGAATCTGTCGTAAGTGTGATAATAGGACAAGCCTTTCAGTGCGAGACGAATCAGCTCCTTGCAAAGGGAGACCTACGGAGAAAGGAAGACGTAACTTGCCACATGGTAAGAATAAGAAAACCTAAGTTTTAAAGGAAGGAAAATTACTAAAAGTAGACTGCATAACTGCAGATGATGGATCAAGAACAGATTTTAATTATTCGAGGATCTTCTTTCAAAATACAAGAACAATTCCTGGATAGAATGAATTTTGAATCTGCATAAAAAAGGGCGTTTAAGATGTAAACTACGATATGGACAGTGATTTAAAATGATTTGTGGAAATACCTACAGATGACACTGAAGGAAAGAAACGAAGGCTCTAGAATATTATTGGTCCCATATAGCCAAGATACTTAGTTTCTATCATTTTTCATTTTCTCATGTCAGATTACCCAAGTCAGTTATAAAGCATCATTAAAATAGGAAAACAATAGTTCGCTGTTTTTAAAACTATAATAGTAGAAATGCATAGTATTATTTACACAATTTGAGAAACTGAAAAAAAGAATTCTTTCCCTTGAAATTATGACCATTTAACAAAAAGAAAACCAGTGAAAAACACTGTAAGGTACTTCCTGAGAAAATTCAAAGCTTCAGTATAAATCATTAGGCTTCTGATAGTGTGTAGATAATTCCAAATGTACAAATATGACATGTTCTAAAATGTTCTGCATTTAGGTAGGGTTGTAGACATCTGGAATATACTTTCCCATAATACAAAATGGCAACTGTTCATTTCCAATGCTAACCTTAAATAGCTTACCCATAAAAATATCCGACATAACAGAAGTATGTCCATGGCTAAAGTAGCTACTGAGAAAATTCAATCCTTACTTAAGTGTTCAGGAAAGCTCCTTGGCCCCCCCACTTTGCTCCCCATTGCATATCTCACCCTTCCCCACACTCCAAATGATGATGAACTATTTCTATAGCCCACATACTTACTGCTTCATCATACTTTCTCTGTTTTATATAAGATCTTGCTTTTCTTAAAATGTTTAGCTGTTTAGATTCAGGAAGCAACCTACAAAAGGAAAGGTTAGGTTTAAAATATTTCCTCATTTCAGCGACATTTTTTCATTCTTTATTTTCTTTCTTAATTGAAAATAAAAGGATGGTAAAAGTGGAGAAAATAAAAACTGAAACAAAACAACAACAAAAAGGAAGAAAACTAAAGCTAAGTTGTATTATTGCTAGTCATCTGAACCCTGCCAAGAAATAGCTTATGTTAAATTTGGTTTTCTTGACTCAAAGTTTCAACTCCAAACTATACTTATGAAGTCATATGATCCATCACTTTGAAGAAATGAAGTACTCTGGTTTGAGCTTCAGTGCTCAGCCTTTGTGTGCTCATCCGTATGCAGACAGAACAGACAAGGCAGAATCAATATGGATGGCTCTTCGTACCCCTGAGCTAGACGGGCCTCAGAATTGTCATGATCAAAAAACTCCAGGCAACCAAAACCAACAAAGTCAATGAATAATTTGAACCTCTTTGCCATTCTTCTACTACACAATATACTTTTGGTTCCCTTATCTTTTATTTCTCTTTCTGTCATTTTCCACAATAGAAGGCTTACACATACAAGAGAAATACTCGTAATATTAAATAAACTGGAAATATATCTAAAGACATTAAGTTTATGGAATGTAAAAACTGAAGAAATATAACCAGAACTCAATTACCTGATGGAAATAAATATATATAAACACAAAACTGAATGTATACTGCCTAATTAAAACTTATAAAGTGAATACCTTCAAACTTAAAAAGTATTAAAAAAGTTATTTAAGGCTCTCTTGGGGTTAGATCATATGAAATTGACATTTTTGAATGTAAAAAAACTGCTACATTTTAAATATTGACAATTTCACATGATTCAACATAATATAATCACTTATCTTCCTTCCACTTGGTTCCAGCAATCTCTAAAGATATAAGATAGAGATCTATAGGAAGTAAATATTTTATGAAATGATATTAATTGGGTGGAGTCATAAACTTCTTTCTGAATCTGATACTCTCTAGAAAATATATATAATATTACAGAATTTTCATAAAATTCATGAAACCCAGAGATGTCTGGACGTACCTAAGCACCCCTGATTGGGAACTGTGCTACTCCAAGGATCCCCAGATCTTTCAACTCAAAGAAACCCAATCACTGTTTCAGACTGCAAGAAAAGTCTCTACCTCTGGACTCAACTGGGATTTGGATGAAAAAATACCAGCAGGTGGGAACACATAAAAGAAATACAAGTTACTTCAAAATGTTGCCATGGTCCAATTTTTTGTCCTTCAGATACCACACATTTTGAAAGATTTTCCTAGAAGTCTTAGGACTGGAATCACTGGGCCAAAGGGCACCAGAATTCTTTGAAGGTTATATCCAAATAGAATTTTCCAAATTTCTATAAAACTCTAATTGGTCTCCCTCCCTTGCTTTGATCTGCTTGGCTTCCTAAAGTATGAATTCCAGCTTCTAACTTAACTTGAAGTTGATATGGACATCTTATCATTTACTTTGTCAACTCTAAACTTCCTGGACTATTGATGACCATCTCTTTCTATTCTACTTACTTTCCCATTATCCCAAATGTACGCCCTCAGCTATAAAATGGTAACACACTTCATTCTTCACCTATCTTGTATTCATATCTGAGTTCTTGTCAATAAAGATCCTTCCCTCCTGCTTTCCAAAATCAAATCTTCATCACCCTTTGCATCCTCTCCAAATCCCGCCTCACACCACTGGCATTTTAGTGTGGTCTACTATCAATTTATTCTCTTCAATTAAATTTTAATCTCCATGGAGGACATTAATTATTTCTATTAAAAACCAGAATAATACTTAGCAAAATACTACGCACATAAAATGAATCAATAAATCTTAATTGATTAAAATGGTATCAAAATATTGCAGATCTAAAAACAGGCGAAGGGGCATCTGGGTGGCTCAGTCGGTGGAGTGTCAGGTCATGATCTCACTGGTCATGAGTTCCCACATCAGGCTTTGCACTGATAGTGCAGAGCCTGCTTCAGATTCTCTCTCTCTCTTCTTCTGTGCCCCTCCCCTGCTAGTGCTCCCTTTCTCTCTCTCAAAAATAAACATTAAAAAAAAATTTAAGGGGAAAAAATAAGAGAATAATATACACTGCCATTTTTAAAGTACCCAATTACTTGCTAATTAAATTAAAAGATGAAAGAAGGCTTGTCTGGAGCTAAATTACTTAGGCTAATTTATATATGTTCTCAAGCAAACTTCTAAGAATGAAAGAAGAAATAGTTTTAAAGGAAGTGTTTATATTCTACTATGTTGACTATATCTCATTATATTATATATGAAACGTTATGTTATATATGGAGTACTTCTTTACCTAAGAACTCCATATATAACATATATAGTATCTATTTGTAAATCTTGGGACATACCAAAGATTTTTCTTTTTTTAGTATTTGTTTACTTTAGGGGAGAGCACAAGTAGGGGAGGGGCAAGAGATAGGGACAGAGGATCAGAAGCAGGCTCCGTGCTGACAGGCTGACAGCAGTGAGCCCGATATGAGGCTGGAAACCATGAACTATGAGATCATGACCTAAGCTGAAGTTGGATGCTTAACCAACTGGGCTACCCAGGCACGTGTACACCATTTTATTTCTTAAGAAAAAGAGAAGATCTAAAGAAATACAGTTAAGATGTTAACGTTTCTTAAGTCTGGTTGTGGGTACAAGGATTTTTGTTATATTCTCCATTCTTTTTGGCATGTTTGAAGAGGGATACATATGTACATTGACACATATAGAAAGCTGCATAAGAAACCGCTACTTTGCCTCCAGGGAAAAAGACTATAAAACTAGAACTCAGCAGAGGTAACATTTTATTATTGCTCCTATAATTTTTATTGTGTATATGCATTCTCTTTTCATTTACTTTTTATTGACCCGGTTTTTAAAAAAATAATTAAAACATTACAATTTAACCAGTTTCTGGCTCTGATGGAGAAGTAAGTGTGGACATACCAATGCTCCCACCAGGAACAACTAAAGAGTCTAATAAAAATAAAATTAAAAAATCACTTTGAAGGTGCTGGAGAGCCACTGAAACTATCAAGAGTTAAGAGTTAAGATCCTAGAGAGAAGAAAACCAGAGAAGTAGTCCAGCAGTCTACAAACAGTAACTCTTAGGGCATCTGCCGTTTTTATTTTTGGCAAAAGGCTGAGAAGTTGGGCATACAGCTGTTTCCAGGAGGTAGAGAATCCAACATAGCCTTTGGCCATCCCATAAGGCTGTAGAGATAAATATAATTTGTGGCTGCCAATGCAGCCAGGACTTGAGGATCCAAAAGAGAAGAAAAATAAGAGAATAATATATAATTTTCATCCTGAACTGTTCTTTTTTTTAGGTTTACTTATTTTTTGAGAGAGAGAGAGAGAGAGCAAGCATGAGCGCACTCAAGCTGGGGAGGGGCAGAGAGAAGGGGCGAGAGAATCCCAAGCAGGCTCTGCACTGTCAGCACAGAGCCTGACGCAGGGCTCAAGCCCATGAACTGAACCATGAGATCATGACCTGAGCCAAAACCAAGAGTCAGAGGCTTAACTGAGCCACCCAGGTACCCCTCATTCTGGTTTAAAAAAAAAAAAAAGACATGAATGAAAAGCTATCTGGAATGACTTAAACTAACTTAATAGTTTCTGAGGCGAGGAAGAATGGGAGAAGGCACTTTTATACACAATAACTTCTATGTGGAGAATTCAGGTAAAGAAACAGAGACCACATGCTAGTCGGAAGGGAAGTGAGCTGGACACCCAGCAAACTCTTCAGCTGTGAACAGGACAAAGTGGACAAGCAGCTGTGAAAAAAGCGCCTGAACAGGAAGGCAGAAGATTTGCCAGCCTCAAGAGACAGAAGAGACAAAACCTGGTGTTCAGGAGTCACGGAGGAATGGCTCTGGATAACACTTGCTCCCCACTGAGATTCCCTGGAGGCTACACTCCCAAGAGCAGACACAACCAGAGGGAAGAGGAGACAACAGACGCAACACGGCCCTGAGTCAGCTGTCCTTCTGTTAGAGGATAAGGTAAAACCTCACTGGAGAATGAGATAATCCAGAGCTTCCAGAACTTTTAATTCACAATGATAAGCATTCATCTAAAAACCACCAGACTCAATAACAGGACCAAATGAAAAGACAGTGGAAACACACTCATAAATGATCTGGTTATTGATGGTGTTATCAGCTACACTTTAACTGTGGCTACTATATTCAATAATAAAGAGCAAGATAGAAAACTGCACCAAAGAACTGGCATCTGTTTTTTAAATGAATTGAAATGGAAATTCTACAACTGAAAAAAAAAAAAAATGTAACAACTGAGACTCGGAACTCAAAAGCAGCCAACAGGACAGAGCAGAAGAGAGATCTGGCATCTTAGAAGACAGGTGGGTAGAAAATATCCTGCCTGAACTCTGAAGAGCAGAAACAATGAAAAATACAGAAGACTATTAAAAAAAAACTTCCAAACAAACAGCCCCTATGAACGGCCCTAATAATGTAATTAGAATCGCACAGAGGGAGGGAGAACTTGGTAGACGTAGTATTTGATGATCATGGCAGCAGAATGTTTCTAACAGTAATTCGTATGAAAACAAATGTCTTTACTGACTTAATCTTTTATATTCAAAACATCAAGTTTTAAAAGAATCTATTACCAGGAGATCATGCTTAAGTAAAAAGAAAAAGAAAAATGAGTATTCACTGTGCACATTTCTTGGTTATGACTCCTACTATTCCCTCCTTTTTTTAGTTATTAGAACATTCTAGAAGCAAGTAAACCATGTTTTAGGATTGTCAAGAATTTTATCATTAACTATTCAGGTCTCTAGTGTTTAAAGGAGAAAATCTCCTTAAAATGCCGCCCTTTGAAGTGTTTTATCTTTTATATCCTCTCAGATTTTTATTACAAAAATATTTCACTGGTACTTACACATAATATTTTAGGGATACCTAGTGATTACCTAGTCCATTCCTTTTTAGAATGTCTATTTAGATTAAAGGAGAGGTATTTCAAGAAGGTAAGGACAGAGAAAGGGCAAGTTATTTCTAGAATAATCTGCATTCTATCATACTGACCATTGATATAGAATTTTATTTTCATCTTTGAAGTCATAACTGAGTAAATAAAAAATTTCTATGTATGTATGTGGTATATAAAAGTTACTTTTTTAAAAGGAGGAATTTCAGTCTTGAAGGGGGAAATTGCATTTATAGTATATCAGATGGGTGACATGGTAGAAAGAGTCACATGAAAATCAGTATTTAAATTTTATCTAAGGGAGGAACTTTAAACCATACCAGCCTAACAGAAACAAATATATTAAAAAGCAGCAAAGTAGTTTTTGCCATTTTGGCAGAAAATATATTAAAATGTTTTGTTAAAGTTTAACTGACCTGAGTTTAATAGTGATTTTTACACAAAAGAGAATAGCTATTTTTGTTTCTATTGGCAAGGTACATTATCCCCTTTCCATTCTCATTTTCTTCTAAAATATCCCTTAAGAGACCTTTCTTGTTCTTTTCCCATTTCATGTAATTTTTTTCCTTTAAAGTTTTTCTGGGCCTTCCTTTGGCCTCTATTGTACAGTTTTCATACACAAAGTGTATTTCCTCCTCAAGGTACCCTCACATAGTCAAACTTTCATGCTTCTCCTAGTCATGGGGCTCCACCTGCTGTCCGTCCCTTGGCATAGAATTAGGTACAAAGGACTTAATCTTAGGTTTGAGTTTCTTTGTTGAGTTTTACTTGCCAGAATAGATATTACATGACTTATTCCTTTTTAGAAAGTCTTTAAGATATAAAAGATAAAACCTACTTATTTTTTAAAGAATAGGATAAAATAGGATATGCAATTACCATATGGATCCATTGGATTCTTTTACAAGATATGTTAAAGGACCTTAGCAATTATACTTTTCTCACATCTTCAAACTCTTGCTACTTCATCCCCCTAGGAATTAATACATTATTCATGCTAGACAAGACTAAATAAGAGAATGGAAGAATAGTGGAAAGATATCATTAATCTAAAATCTAGTGATGCTGGTGAAGTTGATCATGTAAGTAAAATCTCAAGACCATGAACCTTCAGATGTCAATATCCTAAATAAATCTTCTCAAACTTAAGAACTGATGAGTGAATAATATATTTCTAAGAAGAAAAAGGAAATATGGTCTTATTCAAGAAAGAAGGTCTTTATTGAACAATTGTTTGTAACAAGAACTTGAGCTGTCTTACATAAAGGATCTGTAACAACTATATTCTTTCATCTATTATGATGTTTACGTGCCAACAATCACTTGATATAGCTTTTAAGTGGATAATGTTGACATTATATATAAAGGTGGTTGGAAGAAAACAATGTATAAAAATGAATAAATTCACTGGACTAGAGAAACATAGAGAGTCCATGGTACTCAGATGATAAATAGCAACAACTGTTTTTCCCAGTATACTGAACATATGTAATAAAAAAAAGATACTACTCATAATAGAAATAAAATGTCCAAGAATAAAGTAATGGAAAATGTATATTGTGGGAAAAACTATAAAATTTTACTTAAGAACATAACGGGGGATATATATATATAAGTAAATGTTGGATAGTAATACTCTCTATTATAAAAATGTCAATCCTCACCAAATTACTTCCTAAATACAGTATAATAACCAAGGAACTTTTCATTTTCATATAACTCAAGGTAATGACTCTAACATTTATTTGGAGAAATACATTTCTTCATTTATGCCCATTATTTTTATGATTTCATGATTTGTGCCAAGGATTAAACTACCTATTTATTTTTTGTCTCTTTTTTAAGTATATGCTTTAGCAAAGCAATATATGCACATAATTTTAAAAAATAAAAAGCAGTGCAGAGGGCACAATCACAGCCAATAAAAGCCTGTCTCACCCTTCTCTTCTCTCAGTTCCTCAGCCCAGAGACAAAAACTTTTACAAGCGTCTGTTTTTAGCTATACTTGTAGTTATCTCCATTTTTCTTAATAATATGCTTTTATTACTGTTTCTTGACCAGATGACAAGAGGAATTTTCTGTTGACTCTTCACTGACTCTGCCTGTTCCTGCTGTCTCCTCCCTCCCTTAATATGGTTATATTATTATTTTTACCTCTTCTGTTATCTTCGTTGGTCAGTTTATTTTTTTTAAGTAATCTCTACCCTCACCATGGGGCTCAAACTCATGACCCCAAGATTAAGAGTTGCGTGCTCTACCCACTGAGCCAGGCAGGTGCCCCTACATCAGTTACTTTAATAACATGATACCAAGGGGCGCCTGGGTGGCTTAGTAGGTTGAGTGTCCGACTTTGACTTAGGTCACGATCTTGCGGTTTGTGGTTCGAACCCTGTGTCAGGCTCTGTGCTGATAGGTCAGAACCTGGTCCTGCCTTGGATTCTGTGTCTCCCTCTCTCTCTGTCTCTCCTCTGCTCACAGTCTGTCTCTCTCTCCTTCCAAAATAAATAAACAGTAAAAAAAATTTAATAATGTAATACCTAAACCTCTGTCTTATTTTCTCAACTATGTCTAGAATCTCTACATTCTATTTTACGAAGACAATAGCACCACTACTATTCCATTTATATTTGTCTTTTCCTCTGACTTCCAACATGCAACCCTGTACGCTTGTCAGGGTTGGGAACATTTACATTCTATTCTGCAATCATAATTAAGTCTTTGCTTTGCCTAAGGTTTGACTCTAAAAGTTGAAAACCAGTATTTGCTTTATTATGATTATTAAAACACTGTTCACTGAGTAGCTAAGTTTTATGCTAGGATTAGATTTTCTCACCTATTTCATTGAAGCTTTGATCTATTTGCCAGTGTTCAAATGAATTCTCTTTCTCATACTCCCAGCAACTGTTCAGAATCAACTTACATATTAGGGTGCTTCATATCTGAAGCATGCTTTCTTGTACAGTTCGAAATGTTTCCTTTTCCCTGAAGTGTCCACTTGTCATTATTTCGGGGGATGAAGAAACGTATGCCTTCCTGTTTCCTCCAGCTTCTTACTCTATCCATATATTAAAATTCTCACTCAATCCATATATGAAAATTCATTTCCTTTCGCTATTCTAATTTGGAGGGTTTGCCTCCCATTTGGACTATTCTTGTATAATTTATCATACTCCAAAGTTTTAGTTGCATTTCTGTTTTTTCAAATATGCATCTTGTAACATTTCTCATTTTGTGTGTCCTTTTTTTTTAATGGATACGATAATTCCTCAGATATTTCTGAGAACTTTAACATTTTTAAGTTCTTTAATGTTCCTTAAATTACTTCCTCAGGAGTCAATTCTTCATTTTACCTTAGACACGTTTTGGTCATATTGGAGGCTTTTGAGAAATGATGATTTTTAGCCAGACAAGTATGCAGGCAGGGCTAAAGCTTCGTTCTGGGGTTGAGGAATCACCCATGCTGGAGGGCCCCCAGATGACAAAAGGCTAGCAGTGGCTCTGCAGGCAGATGCTGAGCATTAAAGCAGGGCAAGTTCCGGGTCAGCCAGCAGGCCTAAGTGGAAGAATGCAGGCAGCGTGCACCTGAACTCTTTGTAGAAGAATACCTCTTCCTTGACCAGTTTTTCTAAAGTGGCTGGTCTAAGCTAATCCACAGTCCCACTTTCAATGTCCCAAGTACTTTCTTCATCCCAGGAATTGATAATATAGTTCTTGTTATTTGTTTACTTTATTATGCTCTGACTGCACCACTACACTGTAAATAAACAGATGTATATGATATGTATATGACATAATATGGGGCAAATAGTGAAAACTTGCCATATAATCTCTATACACATATATGATATCTTACAATTAGAGACAGTCTTCAAAAATAATTCCACCTTTGATGTATATTACGTAATATTTAGGGTAATTTCATGCGATCATAAGTTGCAAAATACTAATTTTGCTTGGGTTTTGCTCTCCTATTCACACAAATATACATACCCAAAGTCAGGCACGCAATCACCTTACTTAGAGGGTAGGGCAGTATTTAAGCCTTTCTAGCTTATGAATACCACACTAGTGCTACAGATTTGTCAAAAATAATTCCAGTGAAGTCATTCAAACACATTGCTAACACCCATATTTTAATGACCAAAAGACTTCAATAAAAGGTCAAGAGCAAAATCCTTCCTGATTAAATGTGAACTCTTACAAACTAAAAACCAACCTTTAGGAGAAGTAAAGGAGGCTGGATATACCTGCCCAAGTTTGGTAGTGCCAGGTTTGTGACTGAAACTTCCCCACTCCTGATTCAAGGAAAACAGACCTGGGACAGCAAAATCCTGCTGCCCGCCTTCGTCTGTTCTCCTCCTTACCCGCCCAGTAGCTGTCAGTATCTCCCAGAATCGTATCATTGGCCTTTTCTTGTCACTTCCTACATTCTAGAGCCTCCTACATGTGTAACAGTTAACACACCATCTCATCTTATGCTGATGCCTTCAAGTCTTCATAACCAACTCTCATCTCTACATCGCGATCCAAGTCACTGATGTGCTACCCTAAGTTTACGTCTAACTAATTCTAACTAATTAATTGGTTTCTTCAAATATAAGCTGAACTCAGAAACATTCATCCTTGCCCCTCGCACCATCTCTTCTTTATTTTTACAAGTCACAATGGTACCAACATGTCCCAGTCAGCCAAGCAAAGAGCCCCCACACCTTCAATCAAGCCCTGCTGAATTTATCTCTTTAACATCTCCCACAGCTCTCTGTGCCCCTTTATCTCCTTCACTAGCCACTCAAAGGTATCTGGTATCTGGCCCATTATTTATAAAAGCAAGAGAAGAGGCTTTTGTTTTGGAGTTTGTACTAATATGAATAAAAAAGAAAAAGTTTCTAAGTAACTAATCTATTCTGTCAGCACTCATACTCATCAAAATATTCCTTCCTATAAGTTAATAAAAAATATGAGACTTACTTAAATGGTATAAACAAAAACGGTAAAGTAACTTCTTTTTTCTGAGTCATTTTCACCTGGGAACCAAGTATGAAAATATTTTATTATACTGTAAATGAGACAAAAATTAATTTCATTTTGAAATACAAACATCCATTAAAATGGCTCTTTGGGGATGGTTCACTACTTTGAAACTAAATGGAATTTTATATTACTATATTATTTCATAAGTATTTAAACGAAAATTTCAGATTAGCATACTGCCACAATGAACTGAGAATTAATCACATCAAGCTTGCAAAAGAACATATTGTTCTTTTAAACTAATTCAAGAATTAATATAATTAAACTGTATTTCTTTTATTCTTAGAAAACAAAACAAGCCAAGCTGCCTTAACAGTATTAAGAATAGCAGGAAGTTTCAGTGAAATGGTCACCTCTCTAATTTGTCTTAATGCATGTGACAGTTATACATGAAGTGACGAGAAATGCTGCAACCTCTACTACTACTTCTATGGGACAAATTCCAATCAGCAAAGAGGTGTTATATAGTCTTTATAAGCATAGTGGTGGTCTTCAAAGGTAATTCAACACACTCAAACTGATTCCTAGGATCGGCACCTCACAAATGTTAAACGTTATGACACTAGTCAAAGACACAAAATTTAAAGATCATAAACTATCGAAACTAATCTCTTTATATTTTCACTTAATATATTTGATGTTAAAATTGTCATCGTTATCTATTTGTGTGTGTGTTGTTTTACCTTGAATTGTTCAAGAATCTGTAGTGCATTTGTAAACATGCTCTCTGCTTTGAAGAGATCGGTGTTGTTAAGATAATCTATAGGAAGGATGCCCTGTAAATAAAAAACTCCGGTTTAATATTAGTATTACTGTTATTAGTATAATATTGTTAGTATTAACAACTTAGTCTATTCTTATAAAACAAAACAGAGTTACAAAGGAAACAATAAAGACAAGACACATCTTTAAAACCATAACAATGGGGCACCTGGGTGGCTTAGTCGGTTAAGCGTCCGACTTTTGCTTAGGTCATGATCTCGCGGTTCGTGGGTTCGAGCCCCGCGTCGGGCTCTGTGCTGACTGCCAGCTCAGAGCTCAGAGCCTGGAGCCTGTTTCAGTCTGTGACTCCCTCTCTCTCTGACCCTCCCCTGCTCACGCTGTCTCTCTGTCTCCTAGAAATAAATAAAACATTAAAAAAAAAAAAAAAACCATAACTGAAATATGTTCTATTTTTTTTCCTCACAAAGTGGATATAATACAGTAAGCAAAACCATAGAGATGAAGTAAATTCAATAAAACCTAGTATCTACTGAAAGACTAGTGTGTGCTAAGCACTGAACTAAATGCTTTGCACACACGAAATATCCCTATGGTGGGGTCACAGCCACTATCCTTAAAAAAGAAAAAATGACATAATAAGAAAATTGAGGGTATACCATGCGTAGTAAGAGTAAAGGCTGTTTTGTTAAACTTTGGTTTCAGTTCTACACATACACATATACTTATGACTAGAAGGGTCATTAACTCAGAGTTCTGAGTTAGAGGACGTTATTTAAAAAAAAAAAGTTAATGTTTATTCATGTTTGACAGAGATAGAGACAGTGTGAGTGGGGGAGGGACAGACAGAGAGGGAGACACAGAATCCAAAGCAGGTCTAGGCTCCGAGCTGTCAGCACAGAGCCCGAAGCGGGGCTCAATCCCACAAACTGCACAATCATGACCTGAGCCAAAGTTGGATGCTTAACCGACTGAGCCACCCAGGAGCCCCTGCAGTGGGTTTCTAATGGAGCCCTACCTTCCTTTACTCAAGGATAAACAAATAACCCAAGCTAGCCCACTCACAAGGTAAGCAGTGGAATTTGACTCTTGAGGGTCAAGGAACAAAAAGTACAACAGGTATAATACTATTCTCCCCTAGTACTGGTGCACTGAGCGCAACAGTTTGGATCTTTCTTCCTTCCAAGCCTCCGGTGCTCCCTTGGCTCCTGTTCATTTCCAAGCCTGGATTATGAGCACGCCTTCAAGTCAACAACCCAGTAATAGCTTTTTAATAAATTCCCTTTAAATGGATTCAGTTTCTGCTGTGAAATATATGTGTATATATATACCCATATATATTTTATATACATATAAAGCCATTCATAATACAAAGAAAAATCTATATACATTTTAGAAAAAAAAATTTTTAAAGAAAAGTTATTAGGCTTCTGCTCCATGTTGTAGATTATAATACATATGCAGTTACTTACATAGATACTTAGGATAAAAAAAAGAAGAAAATAAGTTTTAAATGTAACCAAAGATTATTCAGAAAAACATAAAAGGTAAACTTTACTGTACAGTAACTTTTTTATTCTGAGAGCTGATAAGAAATTTTATTCCTTACCACTGAATTAAGGGGAAAGGGAACTCCGATAAGAGAAGCCATCAATGGTGCAATATCAGCCTACAAACAGAAAATGTTCAATTCCAATAAGTTTACAGACATCAGTAAGTAAATTATATAATTTAACGCAACTATATTTTGGACTATCATCATGATGTTCATTATAATCCATACCATCAAACATTTAATACACAACAGACATCTCTACAAATGTCATTTGCTATAGCTGCATTAACTTACACACTAGAATAAAAAGTTAGTACCCTGGTAGCTAAGAACTTGACCACTTCAAGTAATAGTTTTTCAGTATCATGAAAAGGATGCCTTAACTAGAAAGAAAGTAAATACCAAGACAAGCCTTTAACTGGAGAAAGGTACATATTAGGAAAGAAAGTATACGCCAGGAGGTTTGGCCAGACAGTGAAAGTCCGGAAAAGACATAAACCCCCAGTTTCCCGGACACTTGTTTGTGCTTCTACCTCCATTTCCTTATCTGCCTCTCACTCCTCAGCCCTCTGCAACTTCCTTTGATCCTTCACCATCCCACAGACACTCTCCCTTACCGAGCTAATACCCTCTATTTTTCTAGATCTGACTGTTTTTATATTAGTCCTTTTCGTTTTTCAGGGAGTAAAATGTTTAGCTGTCAGAATACTCAGTTCCAAATCCTTGCCTGCAATCTCTGAGTCCTTGGGGAGGTTATTTGACCTTCTCAAAGCCTCGGTTTCCTTATCATCTATTTTCTTATCATTTATTTATTTAAAAGAACTCCCTTACAGAGTTATGGCATAATTAAAGATTACATTTATCAAGTACCTGGCACAAAATAATCCTGCAATAAATGGTGGCTACAAATGCTCTTCTGGTTATTTTAATCACTTGGCTTCTCAGCAGCACTGTGTAGACTATTCCCTTCTTGGCATCTGTAACACCAAACACTCCACTCAATGTCTTCAGTCTCACTGGGGCTCCTTTCCAGATACCATCTCTAGCTCCCCATTTAAAGTTGGAGTTTGGTCCCAGGCTCTCAGTGCTTCTCACTCTTTACCATCTGGACTCTCTTACTAAGTACCATCCTACAGAAAATTGGAAAACTACAATGGCCTCTAATTGCCTTGTACCTTTCCCCCAGAATCCACTGGTGACCTCTTCTAATCTGTTCTTCATGCTGCAGCCAGAGAAATCTTTCCCCCCAAAAATACAGATGTCACTCTCCAAGCTTCAGATACTTCAAGGGCCTCCTCAAGCTTTAAGATTAAGTCCATAGACCCATAAGAACCTGCGGGGTCCAGTCCTAGCCAGACATCATAGCACAGTCTCAGTTTCTCTGGCTCCTTTAATAAGCCAGGTATCATCTCACCAGAGCTCTGTGTACATGCTGCTGCCTCTGCCAGGAAAGAGAGAAGGAACATCCTGTCCCTGGTAACTCCTATTCTTCAAACTCAGCTCAAACCTCTCTTTCTCGGTAAGACTTTGTGGACCATACACTCTATCAGATACATCCCTTCTGTGCTCTCACAGCTTCGCTTCCTCTTTTGTACTATTTATCACAGCTGTAATTTTACATTTATTTGTATAATAATTTGCTTAATATTTGTTCTCACCCCTAAACTGTAAGCTTCCCAGGACAGCCATTTTGTCTGCTTTTCCTCAGCATTATCCCTTATACATATATGTTTAATGTTAATGTCTGCACAGTGTTTAAATACACTGTGGGCACATAACAATGTTGGTGGAAGGAGTGAGTAAAGAAAGTCTCATCTAATATAGGTCTGAAGTAGGAGTGGTCACTGAGCAATAGCTGAATCTATATTTAGTTTTAAATTATAATCCAGTCTGGCCATATGTTTCATGATCTTCAAGTTATTTCCTATCCTTCTGACAGTGATTTTTGCTGCAAATTAATTAAACTGCTATTCTAATTTTATACATTTCCACTTATTTGGACGATATGCAGCCATCCCTCTTTAATATGCTGGCAGAGACCAGGCTTCTGCACCACAGGCCTGAAAATGAGATCCTAGACCTTGGTTTACCCACCACAATAAGCAATGCCAGTTGGTAAGGTGACCTGGAGAAGATAAAATATTCCTGCCACCTTGGAGGCCATATACCAACAATGCCATGCCTTGTACACATAGTGAGGATGGCTGTTTGCAGAGCGTATCTTCAACAATGAAAATTCCATGCTTCATATTTACACATAGTGTTACCAGTATAACTTGATTAGGCTGGCCATGCGTTTTCCTGTAATCTATAGTTTCTAGCTAAGTAATCTATGTTTTGTTATCTTTTTTCCATTGTCTTTGTAAGCATCCTGGGTAGAATTAAAGATAAAGTCTGTGTTAATAAAAAAGAAACAGTAACTCACATACTACAGGAAAAAAAACCATAATTGGGTTTTATTAGGTCTGTGCTAGGAGCAACTAAGCCACGCAACCATGACAAGAAATCATAGGAATTGAACAGCCATGAAGATTTCAATTTACATAATAATTCTTTAATTAGCCAATGTTATTTGGAGGGAGTTTTCTTTCAGTTTTACTTGAAGCTTTTTCTATTTTGCCAAAAGACAGATTAGTTGGGTTAAAATACTTGCACTAAAAGGATTTCCCTTGGTAATTGAAATGTTTTGAAAAATACTTTATCATCGTTATTATTAATACGCTTTTTCAGATTTTTTTTCCAGCCTAAACTTCTTCTAGGAGAGAAAATTAAACATGAACGTGATTAAATTGAACTGAATACCTGATGGATATCTTGCCTCTTCCAGCTCTCTAATTTCCATTCTGAAACAAAATGAGACACAACAGCTGATGTTAAGATTTTTTTAAAAAATAATAATAGTTTCATTATTAAGAGAGATCGATGTGTAATGTGAAACAAAAGTAATGGGCAAGGCTATTTTAGGCCAACTATGAACAAAAAAGACGCTTAACAGGCACAGCTGTATATTTTTAAAACTAGTATGTAAAAGAATAGCTTTAAAGTAAATATTTGGTGTTTTCCGTGATGATTTGTTAAACTTTCAAAATGCTCATTTGCAGACAATTCTTTCAAAACATCAAAAGGGCAAGGGAGGGAAGACGGAAGTAAAAGGCACAATGATAACAGCTGTCAGCATGACTACGACAAATGACAGTCCTGCGCCGGGGAGTAATTAAAGCAACTGATAGTCTCTTAAGACAGCCTAAGCCTTTCTTTCTTTCTGTAAATGCAGTTGCTTGCAAAATACTTAAAGATGTTGCTGTGATATTCTCACGGTCACTGATCCCAAATGTTAAAATCCTATAGTGAGTTACAATTAAAATAGCCTTCAGAGATAACCTCATTCCCCTATTTTTCCACATATAAATTCAGAAATTTCAATAGACAGTAATCAAAACAGATGATTATGAGACCATGTCTTCACTTAATGAATTTAAGATATATTACCAAAAGGGTTCTAAGATATTATGATGAAATTTCCTTTAGTAAGCTAGCAAAAAAATATGTTCCTAGTTCTACTAGTCAGCTACTAAAAAATTCACACTAATTACCTGAGGAGGAAAAAAATGCACATTCCCTTTCTCTATAATTTATGATACCTAATATTCATAGAAGAAAAAAGATATTCCTCTGTAATGATTCTTGGAGTCAATTATTCTATAACATTAATTCACTGAGAAATCAAGTGCCAAAGTTTTATCTCCTAAGCACAAACATTCGATTTAACCCAGCTTCTACTAGAGCCAATCTAATCCATTTACCACAGAGCATAGGAATATAAAATGGTGAAGCTGCTTTAGCAAACAGTGCGGCAGTCTGCAAAACATTAAACATACCGTTACAGTTATTCCATCAGTAGGTACCTATGCGAGAGAAATGACAACATGTGTACACAAAAACTGGTACACAAATGTTCACACCGGCACTATCATAAGAGCCAAATGTGGAAACAACCTAAATGTCCATAAGATGATTGGATAAATAAAATACCCACAATGGAATATCATTCGGCTATAAAAAATAAACTACTTACACATACTACAATACAGATGAACCTTGAAAAAATTATGCCAAGTGGAAGAAGCCAGACACAAAGACTCTACAGTGAGTAATTCCATTTATATGAAATGTCCAGAGTAAGCAGATCCAGAGAGAGAAAGTATAGTAGTGGCAGCCAGGTGATGGGGAGGGGAGGGGAATAAGGTGTGACTGTTACTGGGGAAGGGGTTTCTTCATCTTGATGATGAAACTGTAACTAGATAGTAGAGGTGATGATACAATCTTGTGAATATGCTAAAAAAAACCTGAGAGGTACACTTTTAAAACATGAATTAAAATGGCATGAGATGGCAATGAGAAACAATGAAATCTGGCCATGTGTAGCAACATGGATGGACCTTGAGGGTGTTATGCTGAGCGAAATAAGTCAGGCAGAGGAGGACAAATATCGTATGTTTGCACGTATAGGAGGATTAGGAGGAACTTGACGGAGGAACAAGGGGGAGAAGAAGGGCGGAAATGGTGGGGCAAAGGGAGAGAGGCAAACCATGAGAGACTCTTGAATGTTGACAAAAACTGAGGACTGATGGATGTGGGGGGGAGGAGGGGTGGGCATGGAGGAGGACACTTGTGGGGATGAGCACTGGGTGTTATGTGGAAACTAATTTGACAATAAACTATTTGTAAAAAAAACAATAATAAAAATAAAAAAATAAAATGGCATGAGAATTTTATCTCAATAAAAAAATAAATTTAAGAGTCTAAGGAAATTTTATTATGCAAACCGAAGAATCTTCTATGACAGAAATAGGTAAATATGGCCATGAGTGTGTATGTATCCCTGGAGGTTTTAAAAAGAATATTTCCAGGCCTCATCCAGAATCATGGAATTAAAATATCTAGTGACAAAGTCTGGAAATCTGTTTTTTGTTTGTTTTTAAGTTTATTTACTTAATTTGAGAGAGAGAGATGTGAGACAGGCAGAGAGAGAGTGAGGAAAGAGAGAGAATCCCAAGCAGACTCTGCACCATCAGCGCAGAGCCCATTGTAGGGCTTGAACTCAAGAATTGTAAGAACATGACCTGAGACAAAACCAACAGTCAGACATTTAACCAACTGAGCCACCCAGGTGCCCCGATGTAAATTTGTTTGTTTTTTAATCTGTATTTTTAACAAGAGTTTTGGATAATGCAACTAATCTGGAGTGAGGCATTTGAAAAGAATTTGTTTTATCCAATTAATAAAAAGTCTGGAACACAAAAAAAAACCCTTACCTCACAAAATAAGCAGAGCTCCAGGAAAAAGGAATTCATTTTCCTCATGGATGAGGAAGGAAGGGAGGCTTGGATAGTACAAAAAGCCTTCAAAGTACTATAGACAGAGCAAAATCAGTCCAGGTGTGAAATGTCAATTGTGATATATGTGTGATTTATCTGACTGATAGTCTTTACAGGCTAAGATATGACTCAGGAGTTTAGTGGATAAACTCAGCAATAAAAAGGCTTGTGGGGAAAAAAAAGCAATAGTATAATCTATACTTGTATCTTCAAAAGGCAGATAACTAAGACTATATATGTCAATCTGAATATCATAAACCAAATAATAAGAACTATACAAAACTAACACATAAAAAGAGAAATGATACAAATATCAAAATGAAAACTATGTCTAGAAAAGTGATTTTTTTAAGTTAAACTTTGGTTTTATTTTACTTTAATGTTTGTTTATTTATTTATTTTGAGGGAGGAGGGGAAGGGAGACAGAAAGAGAGAGAGAGAAACCCAAGCAGGTTCCTCACTGTCAGCACGGAGTCCACTCAAGGGCTTAAAATCATGAACCGTAAGATCATTACCTGAGCCAAGAGCAACAGACAGACACTTAACCAACTGAGCCACCCAGGCGCCCCCCCCTAAACTTTGGTTTTATTTTAAAATGTTATATTTTTGAAAATAATAAAGATACATGTTTATACCTTTCAAAAACATGTCATCAAATTTCTGAGCTGATACTTTTTGGGGATTCTTGATTCCAGCTCCCCAGGTGACAAACGGAGTTAAAGTCTCTGAAGGATGACCAGCCCCATGGAAACCTAGAAATAAGACATCAAGAGTAATAGACAAGAATAAAAGAAATTATACCTATTCATTTTTTAAAATAATTTTAAAGAACTGACCCATATGTATTTCTACTTCTAGCCACCACACTCCCAAATGTGTACAACTCTGCATTGTACTTAGTTTTAAAATATTCCCAAAGCACGTCAGAGCATCAACAACAGACAGGCAAAAACAAAACAAAAAGAATGTTTGTTGATCGACTGGGTGAAAGAACAACAAGAATATTAACGAGAAGACTTGGAGGAGATGCGGCCAGAGTAGTGTCATGCAAGACAAGCAGTCGGTCAAGGCCAGGTCTGTTCTGGAGAGGACAGCAAAATCTCTTGATGAGTTTCTTCCAGGCAACTCTGGCTGGTGTAACCAAAAGCCCCTTACAGAGTGGAGCCAGCTCACTAGAATTCTGCACTGTGATGTGGGAACCCAAACTTCATCTTTGCCTTGTTTTGTTCTGTGTGCACATACTGTGTTTGCCTTAGGAATCTCACAGAAAGGACAAGGTCATCTAGGGTAGACTTCCAGGGGCCCTAGGATTCGTGGTTATACCACCTTAATCTTACCCTGTTTATCATCACTTCTAGTTAATGCTAGGTAAATAATGGGATGGGCACTTTTTGTTTTCTTCTCCATAATTTTCTCTGATTTCTCATTTTAAATAAGAATATATTCCTTTTATAGCCAGAAGAAAGACTCTTTATACAAGATCAGGTTTTTTAAACTAGCATGTGAAGCATGCAATTGTATGTTAGACATTCTGCCTAGACTAGGATATCTAACCTTCCTCAACATTACAAGATATCTGCAAGCTACATTTACAGCTACTTTAATCATAAAGTACACATCACTTAAAGACAGACTAACCCCAGTCTGTCATTCCATGGTCCGAGGTAAAGACAAATGCTGTTTTCCCATCACTTCCATAAAAGTGTTCAAGAATGGACACCATTTCTTTTACTCCTGCATCCACTAGTCTAATATTGTCCTTATATTCCCTGTTCAAAAACAAATAGAAGAGCAAATTAAATTACATTAATTTGAAAAAATCAAATTTCTTCAACATGAACCTAATATGAATCATCTAAAGTTATTAACTCCTAAAATACATTTATATTTCATCCTTAATATTTTAAAATCAGAGCTCTTTATATTGTTAAAAATAATATTCTCTCCTTTTAAAGAACCCAAAGAATCTGAAACAGTTTTCAGAAATAGTTTAAGAGGAGAATACTCTCCAATGATGATTAGCAAATGTAATTTAATGAATGCTTTTTACATCTCAAATGCATTATGACTTTCAAGTTCATGCCACTCATTGATGCAAACTATATTGTTCTTGTCACATTAATAGGTATCATTGTTTCAAGTATAAAATGTTCTTATCCCTTAGAGTGTTTGTGACATAAAACATTAATATAAAACTATAAGCAAATTATATTTAAGCTTCCATATAGTTGACTAGGTTGGTTTGGTATGAATTCTATCACTTGAAATAGTCTATCATGTTAAAGGGGAGCATGGTATTTATTGCCGGCAGTTAACCAATTGGCATTATACACAGTTAGACTTATCTAAACCAAATTCTAAATAAAAAATAAATGTAAAACATGGATTCTTCCTTTTATGGTCTGCACAACTGAGAAAAATATTTGCTGTTCTATACAGGGAATGCTATTAAAATACAGTATACAGGGGCACCTGGGTGACTCGGTGGGTTAGGCGTCTGACTTTGGCTCAGGTCATGATCTCACTGTTTTGAGTTCCGGGCCCACATCAGGCTCTATACTGACAGCTCAGAGCCTGGAACCTGCTTCAGATTCTGTGTCTCATTCTCTCTCTGCCTCTCCCCTGCTTGCACTCAGTCTCTCTCTGTCTCTCTAAAATGAATAAACATTTAAAAAAAATTTTAAAGGGGCGCCTGTGTGGCTCAGTCAGTTAAGCATCTGATTTCATTTCAGGCAGGATCTCACGGTCTGTGAGTTCAAGCCCCACACTAGGCTCTGTGCTGATAGCTCAGAGCCTTGAGCCTGCTTTGGATTCTGTGTCTCCTCTCTCTGCCCCTCTTCCAATCATGCTCTGTCTCTCTCTGTCTCATAAAATAAACATTAAAAACAAATTTTTTAGGGGCGCCTAGGTGGCTCAGTTGGTTAAGTGTCCGACTTCGGCTCAGGTCATGATCTCATGGTTCGTGGGTTCGGGCCCCGTGTCAGGCTCTGTGCAATAGCTAGCTCAGAGCCTGGAGTCTGCTTCAGATTCTGTGTCTCCCTCTCTCTCTCTGACCCTCCCCTGCTCATGCTGTCTCCCTCCCTCTCTTTCTCTCTCTCTCAGAAATAAATAAAACATGAAAAAAAATTTTTAATTTTTTAATTAAAAAAAAGAAATACAAAACTTTATATAATGATTTGCTAGCTACAATACTGATCACATGAATACAAAAGGAGTAGCTAATTACATCTTTTTGTGATATAAATATTAACATCATATAAATGCTTTTTTCCCAAGATTTACTTAAATATTTCTAAAATAGTTTTTTCTCTGCCTTGATAAATGAAGAATGTAAGTAATGTGATAATTACAAAAAAGTTATAAAACTTTAAAAGTTCAAATAAATACCTGAGTTCCTCAAAAATATGAAATTAAACACAGCATTAAAATTACCTTGATGATGGTCGATGAGCATGTCCATTTGTATCTATTCCTAATAAATGTAAGAAAAAAACTATTTTTTCTTCATTTAGTTTAGAAAACAAAGACTGGTTGTTTCCGGCAGTATGAAAGAATTCCTATATGTAACAAAAAGAAATTTAGTTCATTCATTTTACATAAAAAATAATTCTGAGGAAAACATTTAATTCAACTTCGACATAACTATAAAATTATCTTACTTTGTTTAAGCTTATCCTCAGAACCTACCAACACAAAGTCCTTATTGTCAGTTCACACATCAGCACTTGAATAATGAGTGAGCTGGGCTATAATTAGGCCAAAAAAGCGTCTAGAAAAGGGACCTTGATTTCACGAAGATCTCTTAAGCGCTAAATAGAATATACCAGTTTGAAGACATATGTTGACAAAAGCCAAAAATAAAACAGTACCAGTGGCAACAATTTAGGAACATTTTATCATTTTTAAATGTTTTAGGAACTGGACTACTTCTCGTTGTCCTGTCTCATTACTGCCCTTGCCCAACTGATACTGCTCACTTGAACAGAGTGAATAGCTTCAGAACAAGTTCCTTTTCGCCAAGACTAGAACCTGTTCTTCCCATCGTGTGATAGAAAAATGCCCACTTAATAAAATATGGGTCAAAAATTATTAAACTGTTTCATAATTATAAACTGGATTCAGAAAGCCTTTCTAAGACAATGAATTAAACCTCTATTCACATACATATGAATATGTAAACAAATATCGGTGGGGAATACTTTTAAACTATTTTAAATAAGTCAACAGGCTCTGCCAAGATACATAATTGTCATTATGTACATACATACATACATACATACATACATACATACATAAATGTCTCTTAGTAGATGGTAACTTTAACAAGAAAGATTTCATTGTCCAACAAAAGCCTGAAGTTTTTGAAATAATTCTTCATCATTAAAAATACCAAAAAATACAAACTGTGTCATTAGAGAAACCTGCTACTCAAGAAGAGAGGTAAATAAAAAACCATGATATGTAACCTGCTACATCTTCCTCAAAAGCATAAAATTGCCCCCTAACTTTCATATGCATTCTACTTAGCCCCTAAGTTTTCAATCTAGATGGAAGTGGTGAGTTCTTCAAGAGAATGGAGTTCAATTCTAAAGATATCATTGAAAGCTGACAAAAAACAAAAAAACCAAGCAACTTAAGTGGAGGAACATTTATAATTTGCTTCATGATTGGTAAAAAAAAAAATATTCAGCCATGTAAGAAGTGCTATTCATTCATACATGGACACAAGATCTGTGAACTTATGAAATTCTATTCTTGCAGAGCTCAACATGTTAGATTCCTATTGGCTTTTTAAAAGTTGGTCTTTTTTAGTTTTTAATGTTTATTCATCTGAGAGAGAGAGAGAGAGAGAGAGAGAAAGAGAGAGAACACAACTTGGAGAGGGGTAGAGACAGAGAGGGAGACACAGAATCAGAAATAGGCTCCAGGCTCTGAGCTGTCAGCACAGAGCCTGATGCGGGGCTCAAACCCATGACCTGTGAGATCATGACCTGAGCTGAAGTCGGACGCCCAACCGACTGAGCCACCCAGGCGCCCCAAAAGTTGGTCTTTTGTATGTAAGAGGTGAAATACAGCCCTAGCTACTTTCCCCTTCATATTTAGTATACTCAGGACCATGAGCCCCCACTTTTTCTCATCTCCTTGCAAAAGCACTCATTCATTTCTGCACTCAACAAATATTTGTTATGCATCAAGAGAGAATGCTAGATGACTACCCCCCAACATGCATTCTCCCTCTCTCTCTGAGTAAAACCTGTGATTTCATGAAATGTGGCAATGCTCCAACCTTAAAACCTACGTATTTCCCATCCTCTCTCATAGCTAGACGTGCCTTAGTAGTTGTGGCCAATAAGATAGAAGTCAAATATTTCAGTCAAAAGACAATAAGGACCCTCAGGCTCTTTGAAATAAATATAATAGGGAAAAAAGGTCCTTTTCAATTCCCTGCACTGCTGACCTAAAACACTGAAATAATGGCTGCAACTCCAGCATCTCCTGGATCATGAAAATACTTGGGAGATAAAACTCCTGCTCTGAGGACAGAAGAGAATTCAAGACTGGGTCTTAATGACACGGTGGAAGCATTATGTCAATCTTGGACGCCATCAATCCTGGGCTGCCTTCTGATGGCATTAACTTCACTGAGATAAAAGTAAACTTTTAAGCCGTATTTTTTTTTTTTACCTATTATACAGAACTGAACCTAATCTATTATTTGTACCTCTGTACCAGACAATTCCTTGGTAGGAATTTAGAGGTAACAATGGGAAAAAGTCAATATCTCTACATAGGATGGAAGGGGGATATGCCATGTATCATCAATTGTGGTATAGCATAATGAAGTACTTAAGACAGTGGTATTAAGGGAGTAGGGAAGAGTTATCTAAGTCTAACTGAAGTGAGGTGCAGCAAAGGAAAGCCACGGAAGGCCTAAAAGAGGAGACGATGCACAAAATGAGTTTTGAAAAGCAAAGAGATTCAACATGCCTTAAGCTGAAGGACATTATGGGAAGTGAAACAAGTCATTCACAAAGAACAAACACGGTATGATTCCAGTGATATGAGGTAGCTAGATTAAACAAATACATAGAAACAGAGTGTAGAATGGTAGTTGCCAGAGGCTGGGAGAGAGAGGAAATGGGAGTTTCGATTCTGCAAGATGAAAAAGTTCTGGAGACTGGATACACAATGATATGAATATACTTAACACTACTGAGCCTATATACTTAAAAATGGCTAACAGGGCAAATTTTATATGTACTTTACCAGTGTCAAAAAAAAAAAAAAAAAAAGGTGAGTAGACATTTCCATGGATTCATTTTGCCTGAACTAAACATAAGTCTCTTGACAGGGCTCAAGTCCAGACTCCCTTTCTAGCCTTATCTCAGACCTTGCTCCTAGTCAGTATTCCTGCCACACTAAACTCCTTCTTTCAGTTCCTCAAATCTATTATGCTGGCTCTTCCTTCAGGGCCCAAGATTTACATAATGCTGGTGGCTCTTCCTCAGGTACAATCCAGATCCATTTCATTGTTGCCTATACTTCTTCAGAGATCATCTCAAAACTCTCAGGAAAGCCTTCCCCTAACTGTCTGGATCACAATTTTCTAAAGATACATTCTTAGTCCCTGTATTTTCCCTTCATACTACTTCCCACTGCTGATGATTTCATGTTCATTATTATTATTATACATATATACCATTATTTTATAAAGTCACGTGCAAGTCTTTTTTTCTGATCACTCATTATCATATCACCAACACAATCAGTGTTGAAATAAAGGAAAAAAAGGCATAAAATCAGGGCAGCCACAAACTATAAATCTGCTCACCCACAAGGAATCAAATCCACGACTCTGGAGCATTTTTAGCTATGTATATGAAATTAGAAGCAAGTGCCTTTCAGCAGATGCTAACAGAAGTAGATTCTCTTATGAAGCAATCACTAGAAGAGTAATTTGCTAATTATTTTCTTAAAGAGATGTTATTTAACCTGAAAGTTTACCCTGTTGACAAAAGTATATGTTAAAAGAAAACAGAAAATTTCAAGAAGATCCTGATAAACGAAATATGGTTTGTCAAAGAATGCACTGAATACTTAATTCCTGCTAAGTAAATACAAAGAAAAATGCTGTCATATACTGAGGAACACATTTACAAACTAACACAAATGACCATATTGTGGAGAAGACCACAATGTCAGTTCAAAAGACACTACTGGTAAAAATAAGAATCATTAAAGGTCAAGCAATGAATGCTTCTTCCAACAGGTAAATTATAAGTTGTAATTTGTAAATAGGAAACAATGGACAGGAAGAAAGGAGAGCCAATGTCCACAATTGAGATTTTCAAACAATTTTTAAAAATGTCAGTTCTATTGAATAGCTGGTAAAACTATGATGTTGACACTATCAAAGAGTCCAAACAACTTTACTTCCTAGAGCAACTCATGGATATTTTATTAGGACTGATTTCTTAATTTGTGTTTGCTTACTTTTCTTCAAATTTTTAAAAAATCATGTTATTATAAATGCATCACATTTGAACAGCATTTTCAGAAGCAGTTTTCATACATCTCCTATGGTCCCTCTACTGTTGGAGACTACTGCATGGACAAAGGAAGATCAAGATTTACATAGGATTATTCAGCAAACAGGAATGAAACGCAGGCTCCCTGAATTCCAATCCATGGTTCATTTTATGGTCAGAAACATGGAATGTTAGAAAGTTATCTTTTGACATTTAACAAAAATTTTCATTAATTGGTTATTAAGAATGTGTAGTTTCTTAGAATCCAGTCTTTCTAAAATAGCATGCTACAAACACAGAACTTTCAAGTTCCTGCAAGGAGGAAAAAACTAAGATGCATTTACTAACAAATCACTCTCTAGTACTGTAGGTACAACTATGTGTGCTGAAGATTATCAACTCAATAGCACGCACCTTAACTTTATCAAAAACCCAAGTATCCAGTTTTGTTACATCATGAGCACCAAAATCTTCAATGTCAGCATCATAGCTACATGTGTAAACATGGTCTCCATAAGCACCTAAGGAGGAAATTTGCGGCAAAATATTTTTAAAAATTTTTTAGGCCTTCATTATATATGAAACAGTCATTTAAAGATTTTTGTGAGTAACCAGAATTTTTCATAAGGCACTGTGTATTATGACGGGAATAGAAAGATAGGGGGAATAATTAACATTTCTTTCATGTGCCACGGACCATGATTTGTACTTTAACACATGCTATTGCTTTTTGTTCTCACAATAACCTTCTAATTTATAGGTACGTTACATGTAAGTTAATTAACTTGGCCAAAGTCACAATGCTGATACATGATAGCACAAAAATAAACACCAAAACCTGTCTCTCTGTACAGATCAACCTATTCAAAAAGTCTGTATGTCTTTGGATGCTACAATTTTTTTTAAATTTTTTTATTACATGTATTTATTTTTGAGAGACAGTGAGGGCAGGGGAGGGGCAGAGAGAGAAGGAGCCAGAATCTGAAGCAGGCTCCAGGCTCTGAGCAAGCGTTCAGCACAGAGCCCGATACGGGGCTCAATCCCACAAACTATGAGATCATGACCTGAGCAGATGTCGGACACCCAACTGACTGAGCCACCCAGGCACCCCAGGATGCTACAATTTAAAACAGATGAAGTCATTTGGTTTACAACACTTCCTAAAGCAAGAAGAAAATTCAAACACTTATCTTATTCATAGAATATGTATATTTTTCTAAATATAAGAGAATAAGTATTGTCTACTGCTACATTCTCCGAAGGGGTGAACAAACATATTAATCTTATACTTTTGCAAAATTTTATTAAGAATCTAATCACCTTAGTGAATTTCTGAGATAGGCTCTTATAAGTCACCAGGAAGATATATAACTAAGGAATAATCTCTTATAATAGCAATCCAGTTCCAAAGATACTACCACTACTCAGCTATTCCACTTCCCACATCCTAAGTAAAGACCTCAGTGGCTTTCTTGGTTACCGTTACCAAAAGAAATGGAATATTTCTATTGGATTATTTTTGATTCAGGCATTGGTCCAATCCTATCAACTATAACCTGAAGTAGGAGGTAAGCTTGGTGAGTCCTAGGAACTTAAGCCATCCTCACCACTTCCAGTCTCCCCAAAAGCTAAACTGCTTTCCAAAGAAGGAAATATATATAAATGGCAAGTAGTTTGAGGGTTTTTTTGGCTTTCCCTACACAAGAATGTTCTATGAATATAGAATATAATATGTAAAATTCTGAATGTATATTTTGCTTTCAGGACACACGATAATACTCAACAATTCCAATTATTAAGATTACACCTATGTCTAGGCATTAGGTTATAAAACCCTTTCATTAACTAAAATGACCAATCATTCGGCTGTCACTAAAAAGCATTTAAAAGGGGCCCTTGGGTGGCTCAGTTAAGCATCCAACTTCAGCTCAGATCATGATCTCACAACTCATAAGTTCGAGCCCCGCATCAGGCTTTGTGCAAACAGCTCAGAGCCTAAAGCCTGATTTGGATTCTGTGTCTCCCTTTCTTTCTGCCCCTTGCCTGCTCATGCCTGTCTTTCTCTCTCTCTCAAGAAAAACATTAAAAATTTTTAAAAATAAATAAAATAAAAAGCATTCAATGACACAAAATTCAAATGGAATCCAAATGATTTTTAGAAAATAATATAAGTGAAGTTTCTAATCAATGCACAGAAACAAACACAACAAATCCAAATGTCATGATCTTGAATATATGATAATAGAAATGATAAGTTATAGCATTTAAATCTTTCTGTGATATCTACAAACATCTTATAATTTATCAAAATAAAATGAACCAGACATCAACATCATTGTCATAATGATAAGAATTATGTGATAAGCATGTTGCTGTCTCATAAGAATTATCTAATTTAATCCTAAAAACAAACCTATGAAATAGAAACTATTACCACATTTTTAAAAAGGCAAATTGAAGGTCAGAGAAGTTATTGAACTTGCCAAGATTATAAAGCTGTTAAATGTTAGAGCCATATACCACTTCACTGAATTCAAGAAATTAACAAGTATATGATGTGGCAATATTTCAAGTACAACTAAAATAAAGAATCAAATAGACATGTCTACCCATTAAAATATACATTCCTATGTCAGAGAGGTTAAGTATTAAAAACAAGTATCTCAAAAATCAATAAAATACAGTAAGTAACATAAAAATTACCATATTGATTTATTAACTACATGACGTGAGGGAATACAATCAATGGCTCTTACCTTTGGCAAACATAGTCAAGATATCTGGGCTTCCCCAGCTCCATGTGTACTTGCTTTCATTAATAAGAGAATCAAATTCCACAGGATTTTCCTTCCAGCCTTCAGGTCATGGAGAAAAGAAGCCAATAGTAACAATTGTAATATATACCTGGTAAAGTATTAGTATAACCCTTAAAGTAGTATTCTTCAAATAATAACAATGAGGATTGCAAAACAAATGCAAAATTGATAATAGATTTTGTTACATGTATTAAACCATAAATTATTTTAAGATTTTACTTTAAGTAATCTCATATACCATAATTTTCTTTTAAAGTTTATAATAGATAATTTCCTTCTTACTAAGATACGTAATTTCTTTGGAAGTTTTGACAGCTAATGTCCAGGAAAACCGTGGATCCATCCAATCAGACTGTTTTAGGAGCAGAGGATGACAAAACCAAAGTTTAATTCTTGAATTAACACCAGTATGTGTTTATGAGTAAGGCATGCTAAAATACTTGCCAAAAGTATGTCAAGACACACGTCACTTTGTGTCATGATTCAGTGTTAAAGAAGCTATGTTTATGCAACAAATTTTTCATATAATAAAGTCATCAATCCAGACAATACCTTTGGCAACAGCACTGACATCTTCATAAAACCCAGCGATCAGGGCCACATGACCTGGCCGAGACTCAGTTGGCACACGGGTATGAGATATGCCCCAGCTGCCTTCATGCATTATGATATCCCTAAAAGATATCAATGAATAGTTAACACAGACTATGATTAAGTCCTGTTAGAGCCTTAGAAAAATAAGATTATTCCAGGGGCGCCTGGGTGGCTTAGTCGGTTAAGCGTCCGACTTTCGCTTAGGTCATGATCTCTCAGTTCGTGAGTTCGAGCCCCGCGTCAGGCTCTGTGCTGACTGCCAGCTCAGAGCCTGGAGCCTGTTTCAGTCTGTGACTCCCTCTCTCTGACCCTCCCCTGCTCGCGCTGTCTCTCTCTCTCTTTCCTAGAAATAAATAAAACATTTGAAAAAAAAAAAAAAAGAAAAAGAAGATTATTCCAGAAGGAATCAAAACCAAAAAGTGAGTCAAGATGCAAGAAGTAATAGAATCTTTCTGGGACACCTAGATGGCTCAGTCGGTTAAGCATCTGAGTTGAGCTCAGGTCATGACCTCACAGTTTGTAAGTTCTGATCCCAGCTGAGCCCAGCTGACAAGTTGGATTCGGCAGTGTGAGCCAAGGTGGGATAAAGAACCATCCAACCACTACACATGTGTATGAATCCACAAAGTATTCAGATGGTTTGTTACTGAAGAAATAACTGACACTCACAATATTGTTCCGTGAAAGTCAAATTTCATTAGATGTGATGCGGTATTGCAGTCATGCAGGAGAAAGTCCTTCTTGCGTAATACACGCTGAAGTGTTCGGCAGTAAGTGCTTTCAAATTATTCAGGAAAAGGTAATTAAAACTTTAAGCGTGTGTGTGTGTAAATGTGTGTGTGTGCTGAGAGAGAGAATGTAAATATGAAAACAATTAAAAACCGTTGAACTTAGGATAAGGGCATACAGATGTTCATCATTATAATCCTTTCAATTTCTCCATCCCGAAAAATTCTCAAAATAAAAAATTAAATTCTCAAAAAAATTTCTTAAAAAAACAATCTCAAAATAAAATTTTAAAAATTAGCTCCCAATTAGGAGTTAAATTACATTCCTAAATTTGAGATTAAAACGGTCAAAAGTTTTCTTTGCTAAAATGTGGTGTCAGTATTCTTTAGCTGAATCCCAGAGAAAGCAAACCACAGCAATACCACTGCCGGTGAAGGACCTGCAGAGCAACTAGCTATACGACACTCACTGCACTGGTAACGGTTTTCAAGATGAACACCTGATGCCCAAAATAATAACTACTAGTTAACTGGTTTAGACATTCTTTTTTTTCTTAATGTTTATTCATTTTTGAGAGAGAGAGAGAAACAGAGCACAAGTAGGGGAGGGGCAGAGAGAGAGACACACACACAATCTGAAGCAGGTTCCAGGCTCTGAACTGTCAGCACAGAGCCCGATGTGGGGCTCGAACCCATGAACCGTGAGATCAGGACCTGGGTCGTACTTGGATGCTTAATGGACTGAGCCACCCTGGTTTAAATATTCTTAAATACTGACTTACCTCATACTAAAACCAATTTTGGTTAGATGCATGCATAGTAAAAAGTCTGAAAACCAGTGACCCACTTATTAAAGGAGAAACATTTTTTAACTTCTCCAGTTATTTAACAAAAACCAAACTTCAACACAAAGGGGGAAGTATAAAGAAATTTGGATCTCTCTGTTTAAAAAAATTTTGATCAGTTCAGATCATATTTTTTAAAAGACAAAGGGAAGAACAAATAAAACCTTTCACAAACAGGTTTAAAGGAAACTAGAAGATTCCAGAAATTGTAAACACAATGGCACATCAACCACACGCGCCTTTGGCCTGCTACCCACCCCAAACAAGAAACAAGTGCTACCAGTGAAGCTGGCCTCTTCCCTCAGAACCAGTAATTTGCAATGAACTATATTTCTCTCTTTGACAACTAAGAAATTCATCGAAATATATCACCCAAAGTTTTAATTATTTGTAGAAATGTATGTGACATATTTTTGTGAACTGAACTCCGGTTTGATTTTTTCTTGCTCATCTTTTCCCACTGCCCTGAGTTGCTCACTTACCTACTTTGATCCTTTAGTATATTATTCATTTCTGTGAGCCACTATTAATTTATTTCTGGAAGTTAACAGGAATCCAAGGTCCTTCATTCTTCTAGCACTGAACAAATACTTATTAACTGCCTACTATGTTCTAAGAACTGGAAATCAAGCAGTGTACAAAACAAAGGCCCAGCCTTCATGGACCCTGCACATGCTAACTACTATAAAGAAAACTAAAAAACACAGTAAAACGGGCACCCGGGGAGCTCAGTCAGTTAAGCGGTAGACTCTCAATTTTAGCTCAGGTCATGATCTCTCGGTTCATGAGCCTGAGTCCCTCCTCTGTCTCCATGCTGACAGGGAGCAGAGTCGGCTTCAGATTCTCTCTCTCCCTCTCTCTCTGCTCCTCCCCTGCTCACACTCATTCTCTCTCAAAATAAATAAACTTAAGTAAATAAATAAAACACAGTAAAGAGAGAAAAGTAATGATGGCAGGTGAGAACAGGGAAAGATGGAATAATATTTTAGGTAAATTTCCACTTGAATTTGAGTGTCACTCTCTCTACAACAGCATTAGGAAGGGTTTTTGGGGGACTGGCCACTAGTTAGAAAGACAGTAATTATTTGTAGGAGCCCCATAAGTTTAACAAGTTAAATATTTCTTTCCAAAGGCACTTCATAAACTCTAAAGCCATATTTAACAGTGACATAGATGTGGAAGGGCTTTCTATATTTTATAGGTGTATTTTGAGTTGAACTCTATATTTTCTAGCAAAACACTGTTGAAATTAGCAATTCACTAATATTTATGCTTGTCATTATTTTAGAAATGTAACAGGCTTATTTTATAAGAAAAAGATAATATAGCAATTTGTAAGCCAGGTTCGTTCGGGAAATGAGGCCAAGCTAGGCCAAGCAGCTAAGGTCACACATAACTCCTGGGAAGAAATAAGCCCTGTTAATCCACAAGACAAAGGCAGATACATATGTGCCCTTTTCTCTTTCTCATCATCACTTCTATGTCCGACATGAGATCAGACGATATCAGGGTAACATTTTCTCTGTTTCAGTTGACATGCTTACCTAATAAATGGCGCTCTAGAATTTCCATTTTCATCTAGTTCATAAAGTGTATCTGCCCGCAGGCCATCCGCAACGAACAGTACTAATCTTTTTGCTGGAGGAGGCAACGGCGTAAACTGAGGAGTCATCCCATGAACCAAAGGAGAGGTAAAATAAATATCGAAGATGGAGCCGAAGAACACAAAATGTACGAACAATCCCAAAATAAAGAAGAGCAGCATATCCAGTGTGACTAATTAGTCTTCAAGAAAAACTGAGAGAGGGAACAAAATTAAATCTGGATAATCCTTAATGCAATTACACATACTTTTACATATTTTGATGACTGCAAGTAGAACTGAACACATAATTTAAAATATTACATAATTTATGTAATTCACTTTCATTTATGGTGATAACATTATTTAATGATATAATACTGAAAGAAATACATGATAAAATACACTCGCACAAAGAGAAAGTTTATGTATAACACACAATCAGCACCACTAAACTATTTATTTAGAATAATTTTAAATGCAAGGTAAGTTCATAAAAACTAACACAGGATCAAAAACAAAGAATTAAATGAATTTTAAAATGAGTCAGGGTTCAGTCAAACCAAATCGTGTATAAAACAGAAAATCACGCACGGTGCTCTTGGCTGCCCATATGACCACCACTGATATTCTTGCAATTTAACATTACTTGAATATTTGTGGATTTTGTCTTGACTTTTGGTTATCAGCTCGGGACATTGGTAGATTCTCCTGATAATCACCAAGTTGAGCAGATAACATGCATTTTTGTCTATTTAGCTGAATTATAGGAAGGAAAAAGTAGTTAAATTCCGTATGTTTCAGGAAATGTACACTCACTAAGGGAACACTTTTAGTTCCCTGAGCCAATACAAAAAAGTGAAGGTTATATTCATTCATTCAATGAAAATGCTTGTGCACATATTCTGTAGATAACTGTGTGTGGGGTACAACAGAGAACACCAAGAAGACATAGTCACAGATCTGATAAGCTTACAAATACTTACAGAAAGAAAACTAAGCAATATGAAACATTTAACTAATACTGTAAGACAGTATGCCATTAACTGCCAAGATCAAATCCATGGGAGTGTTTTTCAAGCCAGTCTACAATTTACTTTTGTTGGTGAATCTCCCTGCAGATTAAAAACAACAACAACAAAGTATTCTTCGTTTGTCTTTCTTGTAATACAACTACAATTAGTTACCTACAGTGATCCTTAGCTGAAAAACATCAAAGATGAATTAATTTTAATTATAGGCACCTCTTATTCTTCCTGGCCTGAAGAACTACATCATAGAAGGAAAGGATGGCAAAATACTTTGTAAAAACCCTGAAACACTGGAGGTGGGGGAGGGCGAGGGGGAACCCTTATCAAGGTCAAGCACATCATAAAAAGAATAGGACACAGAGTAAATTGGCCAAATTATGGGCCACTATTTTCCTAAGAGAATCAAGAGTCAAGTAAGTATCAAAGATATTCCACAAAGTACAAAAAGTCCCTTAGTAAGAAGATGCTGGTCTGCAACCTAAGACAAGACTCTCAGAATAAATATTCTTTTTCTAATATATCCGAATTTCAACTACATAGCAAGCACCATCTTAATAATGGTATTCTGAACATAAAAATAAAACAATCACTGTGATAAGGTTGGAAAATACAGAAACATCACCTGTGATTTTACCACCTAAAGAAAAATCGGTTATGTTTCTTATAGTTTTTCTCTATTTTACATTTTTATAAAGACTCACAATTTTATGTATTTATACATTTTCCCCCTTATTGTATATTAAGATTTCTTTATTACATAAAACAAAACAAAACAAAACAAAAAACCCTCTTTGTACACACCTTTTACCATTACCATGCTCTATTCTACGGGTACACTGAAATTTTCCTGATCACACTCATGCTGTTAAACACTGAGCTTTTTTTCCCCCATTTTTTCACTATTAAAAGTGTCAACATGATTTGTAGTTTTTAATGTTAACTTTTAGATATTTCACAGTATGTGTTTAGAATATTGCATATAAATGAAATACTGAGTTAAAGGCTATGAGCTCCTTTAAGGCTTTTGATATACTGTATCCAGAAACATTTTTTTAGCTGAATACTGATTCTCCTAATGACAAATTAAGATAACACTAGCGATATAGATTTCTCTTATCTCACAAGCCCTCCTAAAGAAAAAGCTATCCTTTCAAACAGACACAGTATAACAAACTAAATTTGATGAATTGAAAAGGAGACCTTGAGAACAATACTCTAAATGACAAGATTTCAAATAGAGACATTGTAATTAATAAGTGTTTCAAGAAAGGAAGGTTTGGTCGACTGTGTCAGATAAAGACTGGAGTAAGAGCACGGCGGCAGAGTGATTTGATGGCTGGAGATTCTTGTTCACGTCACTGAGGAATTTGAACAGAGTAGTGAGGGCTAAGCCCTGTGAAAGTGCTTGTCTGAAAAGTGAGCAGGAGGTAAGGAAGGGAAAGACAGTGGAATGAGTACAGCTTTTTGGGAGAGTGTTAACTCTGAAGAAGAAAGATGAAAATCGATGTAGGGCCACTAGACTGTTTTCTTCTGCTAGAAGTAATTTTGGGTGCTGAGGAACGAGTCTGAATGCAGAAAGAGATCGATGCCACAGCAGAGAGCTGGGGTAACTACAGGAGCTACCAGCCCTTGTGAAAGCAAGAAAAGATGGAACGAAGAGCACAAGTGGAGGAGATGGCCTCCTCCTGGTTAGCATGGAACCTTCCTGCTTTGGGCCTCGAAGGTCTTGCACCTGAGAAACCTCTCAAGTCTACGTAATCTATCTTGGGCTCTTCAGTTGACTCGTCCCATGGCAGCCTGCCTCTCAATGTTCTCGCAACTTCTCAAATGGCACCTCCTCAAGGTTTCTCTGACCACCAGAAGTAGACTCCTCCTTTATTTTCCTTGATTTAAATAACCATACATTCTGGAGCAGCTGGGTGGCTAAATAGGTTAAGCATCCAACTTTGGCTCAGGTCATGATCTCATGGTTTGAGTTCAAACCCCACAGAGTTCAAACCCCACATTGGGCTCTGTGCTGACAGATCAGAACCTGGAGCCTGTTTCAGGGTCTGTGTCTCCCTCCCTCTCTGCTCCTCTCCTGCTCATGCTCTGTTTGTCTCTCTCTCTCTCTAAAATAAACATTAAAAAAATTTTTAATAAAAAATACTAATGTTGAATGTTCTACGTACATCATTAGTGAAATGGAATCATGCAATATACAGTTTATTACATCTATTTTCATTTAGCATAATGTTTTTGAGATTCATGCACATGATTTAGTTGTTTGTTCCTTTTTAATATTAAGAAGACTTCTACTGTATGGATATACTACAAATTGTTTATTAACCTCTTGAAGGATATGTGAATTGTTTCCAGTTTCTGGCTATTATAAATAAAGTTTCTTAGAACAGTACATGCACAAGACTTTATGTACACATGCTTTCATTTCTCTTGAGTAAAGATGCAGAATGAGAATTGCTGGGTTAAATGGCAAGCAGATGTTTAAATTTACATAAAGAGCTGACAAACTTCCTCCAAATTGCTTTACACACCTGTTATACACTGTCTTTTCAGAAAGTATTTTAAAACTTTATTGACAATCTATAATTTTGCTATAAATGCCATTTAAGAATTTAACCTAATTTTTATCATAAGTGTAATGTGTTTTACATTCTTCGATATACTGTGCATAATATATCTCCCTAGTAAGAGTATTCAGTTAGAGCACCAGCCACTTACTAGTGACTGTACTCTGCATCAGACCCTGCACTTGGGCACTTTACACAATCTCCGCTAATCCTCAGAATCTGCTGTGTTTATTGAGTATTAGAGTCCCCACTTTCATAGCAGGGAATTGAGTCTCACAGGGCCTAAGTGATCCTCCAAAGAAAGTAAGGGGAAGAGCTGAGATTGGAATCCTGGGTCACATCACTGGCGAGCCTAAGCTTTTTCTAACTCTTATTCAGATAACCAGCGTGTCCAGAACTGATCTCAGTATCTTTCTTTGAGGGGCAGGATGGCATTACAATATAGACTGTGTACAGAAGCATTCCACTGTGGGGATTCAAATCCTGTCTTCTCTACTCACTGGCTGTGTGACTTAAAGCAAGTTTACTTAACTACTTTGTGCCTCGGTTTCCTCATCAGTTAAATGGGGATAACAATAGTAACTTCCTGCTGGGGCACTATTAGAACTGAGTTAATATGTGTAAAATATGCAGAAGTGTGTCTACCACCGTCGGCACTCATTAAGTATTAGCTAATTAAATATTAGCTAATACTGTTCCTGATGTACATGAAATTGGATTCATCATGTGAGAAAAACTTGTTTGCCTTCCTTGTTGAGTTTAAAATCTAATTGAGTAGATGTAAATCTCTTAGAAAACCAAGTCCCAAACTCTGTTTCATACCAAAGCATCAGGTTTGGCTTCACTGCTCTGTTGCTACGTTCCTTATCTATACGGGTATTTTTTTTCATTCTAGTAAGAACGCTTAACATGAGATCTACACTCTTAAATTTTTAAGTGTACAATACAGTATTGTTAACTATAGGAACAATATTGTACAGATGTCTAGAATGTATTCATCTTGCAAAACTGAGATTTTCTAGCTACTGAACAATAACTCCCATTTCTCCTCCCCCCACTCAGTCCCTGGGGACCATCATTCTACTCTCCACTTCCTTTCGTCTGACTCTCTTAGGTTATCTCATGTAAGGGTCATGCAGTTTCTGTCCTGTAATTAGCTTATTTTCATTCTAGCCCCCAGGCCAGAAATGTCTGATAGACCCAGTTGCTCCATATATTTGCCAACATATTTGGTATTTTATCCTGTTTAATTTCACCTTTTCTCTATGTGGGAGTGTACTTGTAACCTACTGTAGTTTTAATTTACATTTCCCTGATGACCAGTGACATTGAGGAACTTCTCATGTGTTTACCAGGCATTTTCTTAATACTCTTTTCCCCTCTTTTCATTTTTTTAAAAAGTTTATTTCTTTATTTTGAGAGAGACAGACACAGAGAGAATATCCCAAGCAGGCTCTGCACAGAGGTGGATACAGGGCTTGAACCCACAAACTCTAAGACCATGACCTGAGCCAAAATCAAGACTCAGAAACTTAACCTACTGAGCCACCCAGGTGCCCCTCCCTTTTCATTTTTAAGTATTTTTCAAAAAGCAGTACTTTCCAATTTTGGTTAAGTTCAATTAATTTTTCTTTTAGTTACTTATTTTGTGACCTACTTAAGGAATTTTTGTAAATGACAGCACTTCTTTTAATACAAATTGTTCATCTTTTTTATTTGAAAGTAACTTCAAACTGAGAAAATAGAAGAATAATGGTACAAAAGCCAGTATACCCCTTAGCCATACACATCTAATGTTAACATTTTCCCCGTTGCCTTTATCATTCTCTGTCTGGCCTCTCCTGTCTCTGCCTCATCTATCTTACCCCCGGTGTTTGTAAACGCACACCCATGTGTGTATGCATGTGCAAAAAATTACATAGTATTGTTTTGGAAACATCTGAGGCTAAGTTACATGCTCTCTGGCCCTTAACCTCTAAATACTTCAGTGTTTATTTCCTGAGAACAGTGATACACTCTTTCAGCAGTCGTCAACTTCAGTAAATTCAACATCAGTATTTTATATCATCCACCATCTGCATTCCAGTTTCTGAAGTGCCCCAAGAATGTTCTTTACAGCATTTTTATAGCTGTACTGAGGCATAACTGGTCTATAATAGGTTGTACAGATTTTAAATGTATAATAAACACAGTCAAGATAATGAACATAGCCATAACCCTCAAAACTTTCCACATGACTATGTAATTCACCCCTACATACTCTGTATTTTTTGATATTATTGTAAGTGGCATTTTTTTACTTCAATCTCTCCTCATTAGTTCAAGCACTGATTTTTATACATTCACCTTGTGTCCTGCAACACTGATAAACAAGTAACTTTTACATAGATACCTTTCAATATTCTAGAGATAATTACGTCATCTAAGAATAAAGGACTTCTTCTTTGTCAATATAAATGTCTTTCATTATTGTCTAATGTTTACTGTACTGTCTAGAACCTCCAGTATGATGTTGAATAGAAGTGGTAATGAGAAATCTTTGCCTTGTTTCCAAACTTAGGGTGAAAGTTGCCAGTTTTCTAGGTTTTGTGAATTCCCTTTATTAAGTTAAAGAAATTAACTTTCATTCCTAATATGCTGAGTTTAAAATCATGAATGGATGGTAGATGTTGTCACATGCTTTTTGTTGGACCTATTCAGATGATCATGAACGTTTGGTTTTTCTACTTGTCTCTTAATGTGGTGAATTATACTGATTGGATTACAAATGTTAAACCAAGCTTGCATTCCCACTTGGTCATTAAGAAATATTTTTTCTATAGACTGTTGGACTTCATTTGCTAAAATATTGTTCAGCATTTTAAAGCAAGGTTTGTGAAAGATATTAGACTATAATTTTATTTTCTTGTGATGTCTTTCTCTGGTTTTGGTACCAATGAATTGGGAAGTATTGCTACTTCTTCAATTTTTTTGGAAGAATATGTGTAGAATTTGTATTATTTCTTCCTTTGTGTAACAGTATGCCAGTGAAACCAATGGCTTGAAGTTTTCTTTGTGGGAAGGTTTTCAACTATAAATGCAATTTCTTCATATATATAGGGATATTCAGATTATTCACTAATTGTTGAGTGAGTTTTGGTAGTTGTATCATTTAAGAAATTTGTCCATTTCAGGGGCACCTCAGTGGCTCGGTTGGTTGAGCTTCCGACTTCAGTTCAGGTTGTGATCTCAGTCTGTGAGTTCGAGCCCCACATTGAGCTCTGTGCTGACAGCTCAGAGCCTAGGGCCTGCTTCGGATTCTGTCTCCCTCTCTCTCTGCCCCTCCCCTACTGGCACTGTCTCTGTCTCTCAAAAATAAATGCTAAAAATTTTTAAAAAAGAAATTTGTCTATTTCATACAAACTGTTACATATATTGTTCTAAAATTATTCATAACATTTTATTCAATTATCCTCCTTTTTTCTATTCTCCAGTACAGGACACAGTCTATCAAGTATCAGATTTAGCTGTTTAAAGTAAGCCCATTTTCAAGCACTTAATTCATTCCAGTTAGATCTTAAACTCATTCAAAGCTAAACTGGTAACAAGAGAAGTTGTATACAGGGTATAGTTGGATATACAGAAGCTCACACTGATTTAAATATCTCTTTTTTATCATGGAAATTTTAGTACTCTCTTCATGACGGTTACAAATAAACAAACAAACACCTAGATCACTTCTCACTTTCATTTGCATTTACAAATAACTCTCTAACTTAGGTTCTTTTTCCCCATTGCTATTACACAGCTTTTCTGAGTATCAAAGTCTATGTATTATAGGATCATATAAATTTTCCACTACCCAAAATTCACTATTTAAGTAGTGAACCAAAAATTTTATTTGAGAACTTTGACCTTCCTAGAGCTGTAACAGGCAAAATAAGAATCACGTGGTTATAGAAGAACAGCAGGATCCCAGTCAAGTCACTCCTTGTCTCAGTCTCCTTGCCCCTAAAAAAAGACACCATCAGCTTTATTCTATGTCAGGAGTCTAGTGGGAAGTAAATAAGACATGGCACCGTACAAATGTACTAAGAATACTCTAAACAACAAGATTGTTGATTAAAATAACTCAACTTTTATTTTTATTTTCTAAATGGAACTCTAAATAGGTGAGTTTACATTATTTTGAAAGTAATAGAGGGGCGCCTGGGTGGCTTAGTCAGTTAAGCGTCTGACTTTCGCTTGGGTCATGGTCTCGCGGTTCATGGGTTCGAGCCCCGCGTCGGGCTCTGTGCTGACTGCCAGCTCAGAGCCTGGAGCCTGTTTCAGTCCGTGACTCCCTCTCTCTCTGACCCTCCCCTGCTCACGCTGTCTCTCTCTCTCTCTCCTAGAAATAATAAATAAAAAAAAAATTAAAAAGAAAAAAGAAAGTAATAGAAAAGAAAAAGGCATACTGTATTTTCCTGTTCCAGTCAAGTCAATTTCATAACTCCTTGATTACAGACTTGGAATATTCATTATCACCAAACATTAATGACATACACACTGTATTTTTATTTAATATTTCTCAGTGTCCAGTTGGGTTCTATTTTCGAAAGAGCTTATGTATTTTACTTTTCCACATTCACAACCACCACCATCATTTCCTCAACTGGACCACTTCAAAAACCTTTAAATGGGTTTCCCCACTAAACTACATGATATAAATATTTCTCTTCCCCCAAATAATTACCTTATACATTTTACTCTACAAATCATACTAAATTTCACTGGTGATTATATTTTATTCTGATTGGTCTTCCGGAATTTTAAACACAGGTCTTAACCCCAAACTCATGTACTTCCTAACCCATTTTCAAGTGGTCTTTATAGTTAAATAATTTATTTCAATATAAGGAAAATAAGGTCAAATAAGAATATTTTAAAAAATTCCAGGAAGGAAGGCTCCTGGGTGGCTCAGTCCGTTGAGTGTTCAACCCTTTATTTCAGCTTAGGTCATGATCTCAGGATAAAGGGATCAAGCCCTGCATCAGGCTCCGTGCTGAGCATGGAGCCTGCTTAAGATTCTCTCTCCCCCCACCTCAGGTGCTCCCTCCACTAAAATAAGAAAAATAATAAAGTAAAAAATTAAAAATTAAAAAAAAAAAAGAATTCCAGGAAGGAAAATCAAATGAGAGTATAGCTGATACTTTTTTCTCTAACATCATAGTTACCTGTTAATCAGGTAATAACTTGATTATGATCTGTACCTCCACCAGAATTCAATATTAATGAGTTTAGAATCTCACACCTCTTTTCCACAGAAAATTCTAGTTAATAAATGTAGAAGGATTGAGGGAAATATAAAATTACAACTAGGTAAACATCACAGTAATAGTTATTGCCACCAAGATCCATTGATAAATGCTAAACCTAGTAGGTGAAAGTTCGAAGCAAAACAGGATATTTGCAGTCTCAAAAAAATCTCTCCCAAATATATATTAATACAAAGGGAAAAACACTGACTTACAATGGAGAAACCCCTCAGATACCACCCTACCAAGAGGCCAAGGTTAACCTAACCAGTAAATAGACACTTTAGCATCATGTAAACCTAATATGGTACACTAAGAAAGGTGCAACACAGTATTTTTGGCAAAAGGATGTGGTATTCTTTCCAAAAATGCTAACCTCCATCTATCCATGGGAGTATATCAGACAGACTCAAATTGACCAACAGTCCGCAAAATAACGGACCAGTACTTTTCAAAAGTATCATGGTCACGAAATACAAAGGAAAGACTGAGCAATTGTCAAAGAATGGAGGCTGAAGAATCACAATCACTCTCTGTAGTATTTTGTAACTTTTCTATGAATCTAAAAATATTTCAGAAAGTAAAAAAAAAAATTACTTTGGGGTCTAAGCCTGTACTCAAAAGATAACACTGGCTACAGTCACAGTTGTTTGTAACTGCCACAAATTTTATGGAGAGCTCTGATTTCATGTAACCTTTGTTCTTGTAAATAAAGGTTATTTACTAAGCTCACCGGCTTTAAGTGATTTAATGTTCACATCAGCGTCAACCGTACTGAAAAGCTTATTATTTAAAGATGGTGTTTTGAAGTTGTCCCAGGCTTTTCTTCAGTTCACTCTTCTTTCAGCTTCTCCAACCAGATAACTTTAGTTGCCCCCATTTCCACGGTCTTCCTTCTGCCTCTCCAACTTTCGGTTGAATTTGTCTAGTGAATGTTTCACTCCAATTATTGTACTTTTCAGCTTCAGCAGTCCCATTTGGTTCCTTTTTATAATTCCTATCTCTTTACGGATGCTCTCATTGTTCATGCATCACTTTCCTGATTTTCTTTAGTTTTTTGTCCACGGTTTCCCTTGACATTGTAAGCATATTTAAGACAGTTGATTAAAGTCTTCATGCATTAAGTCCAAAGTCTAGACTTCCTCAGGAATCATTTCTGTTGATTTTTCTTCCTTTGAATGAGCCTATCCTCCTGAATCCATTGTGTGCCTTGAAATTTTTTATTGAAAACTTGCATTTTTAATATTACAGTGTGGTAATCCTAGAAATCAGATTCTCCCCCTTCACCAGGGCTTACTTATGTTGAATTTTGATGGTTTCAGTCATCTGCTTGTTTTGCTAAGCCTGACCATCTTTTCCTTGCATGGAGCTCACAAATCCACCAGCTGCAGAAGCCAAGGGACCTGTTAGGTCTTTTCTGAGCACGCATTCCCTGCATTTGGTGTATGTGTATATGTGAGGGAAGGGGGAGTATAAGACAAAAGTCAGCTTCTGCATTGGTCTCTCAGGAAACCACCAGGCCAGAGTATTTTGATACCACCAGATCATAGTGTTATAAGAACAAAGTCCAAGGTAAATACCAGTAACTCACACCAGGAATGCAGGCCACAGTCCCCACAGCTGCTGCCCCTGCCACATCAGTGAACGCAGATGGTAACCCAGTGGGTAAAAATGCCACTGCGTTCTCTTACCAAAACCCAACTGCCCTTTTCTTCAATAAGCAGTCTGCTAGTTACTATAAATATTGGATCAGAGTTTAGAGTTCCAAAAAAGCTAATTCACTCTTTGACAGCTTGTCTGTTTCAGTAGGGGAACTGCTCTTTTAAGGGCCATACGTGCCATTTTCTGGGGTGTCATCTAGAGACTGTGTTCTTAACTACTTATGATAGATACTAAAACTATAGAAACCTGCCATGTGAAGAGTAAATACTGCCAGTCAAAACTGTAAGAAAGTAGTTGAGACCCGCACACGAGAGAAGATTATCAGGTAAAGTACTAAGGTATGTAATTAACACTAGTTCATTTGCTTCTTTATACTTATTATTTTGGGGCATATATTTTTTTCATCATGATGTATGTCACTTCCAAGTGAAAACTATATGTGACTTTACACATGACATGTAAGAACTAATTATCAGATTTCCTCATGGCCAGTAGACCAACAGAGGTTGCTAGTGACTCAGATGATTCATGCTCAGCTAAACACCTGAGAAGAATTCAAATGTTTTCCTTCATATCTAATGTCCTTTATCTGTTCCAGGATATCACAGTACAGTTACCTGTCATGTCTCCTTAGGCTTTTCTCCACTGCGATGACTTGTCAGTCTGCTTGTTTGAATGACTTTCAAGTTCTAAAGAGTACAAGTCAGATATATTGTAGAAGACTCCTCTATTGAAATTTGTCTGATGTTTTTCTCATGATTAGAATAGGGTTATGGATTTGGAGGAGGAAAACCACATGTGTAAAATGCCGCTTTTATCACATATCAAGAGCGCCTACCATCAACATGGCTTATCACAATCAATATTAAACTTGATCATCTGGCTGAGGGAGTGTTTGTCAGGTTTCTCCACTATAACGTTAATGATTCTCCCTCCTCTTTCATATAATACTCTTTGGCAGTAGCCACTATGTGCAACCAATACTTAACGGGTAAGAAGTTATGCTGAGTTATACTCAAGTACCTACATAAATTATCTGAAATTCGGGGCGCCTGGGTGGCTCAGTCGGTTAAGTGTCCAACTTTGGTTCCTGTCATGATCTCACGGTTCATGGGTTCGAGCCCTGCATCCGGCTCTGTGCTGATAGTTAGCTCAGAGCCTGGAGCCTGCTTCTAATTCTGCGTCTCCCTCTCTCTCTAACCCTCCCCTGCTCACGTTGTCTCTCTCTCTGTCTCAAAAATAAATAAAACATTAAAAAAATTTTTTTCATGAAAAAATTTAAGAAATTAAAAAATTAAATAAATTATCTGAAACTCTTCTACACAGAGGATGCACATTTTAGGCTCAATCAATTACATGATGAAAAGCAGTCATTCTACAAGATTTGATTAACATTATAATCACCAATATTTCCATTCATACTTCCCCCCTCTACTTAAAATAAATTTTTACCTGTATATATGCAAATCCATTATTCCTTTTATGAGCCTATTCTAGCCATCACTATCAAAAAAATTCATAAATTATTTTAAAGATTTAGACACATATGTATCCTAACTATACCATAGCTTATTTGAAAATTATCCCAACAGACAATGTCCCTGGTTCTCGTTACTACAAAGAATTCTACAATTTTGCATATCTGTCCTGGTAAAATTGGGAGATTTTTAGAAAGACAAACAGAATGATGATCCATGACAAAATTAATTTGGCGGATTCCAATAACTTTTTCTTTAAAAAAAAAAATGAAATAGGAGGTAGGATAGAGAATACATCACAATAAGGTACTTCAGAAGTTATAAGGTAAAGGATTGTTTTGAAAAAGTATTTTTAATTTTTCCCTATGCATATGTATGTATACGAATATGGCACATTGTAGTGAAAAATGTTATTTCAAACTATTTTATGTATACATAAGTTTGAAAAACACCTCTGTTAAGTGGAATTGCTGGAATAGACTGTATTCTCAACTTTACAAGATAGTAGTGAAGTGTCAATGACAATTTAGATGCATACCAACAGGATATGAGGTTCCTATTTTCTCTAAATCCCTACAATTGACTGGCACCATCATATTTACCTTATGTCAATCTAAACAGGATGAAATGGCATCCTGTGGTTTGAGCATCTATTTGTCTGATTACTAATAAGTGTGAACATCTTTTCATGTTTTTACTGGCCAATTGGGTTTCCTATCTTTTCAACTGTGTGTCTCTATCTTGTGATCAAATAGGATTACAGTTATTGCCCTTTTTTCTTTGACGTGTACGTTAGATTACATGCATGTATATGTGTATGTGTCTCTAGGTATAGATTTAAATATATATATACTTACATATAAATTTGTGGTGCTTTTTGTTAAAGAGAAGTTTTGGAACTTTGATACAATATAATTCACTGAATTTATCCTTTCTGGACTAAACTTTTTCTGTTTTCTATGAGCAAACCTCTCTTATGTCACATAAAAGTAGTTTAAAATTTTTTTTCACCTGTCATTATCTAGAATGTATTTGTGTATGGTGTAAGATAGAGCTCTAATTTTATGTTTTTAACCAATGGACAGAAGCACTAGTATAGCTACCACTTTAGAATGTACTAAGATAAATTCCACATCAGATACAAATACAGGCAACAAACTTTAAATTCAATTCTTGTCTTTTGCTATTTGTAATAAAAATTGGAAAACTATCTAACAAAAGAAACAGACACAGTTTTTGTTCACAATGAAATACTATACAGCACTGAAAACAAGTAAAGCCACACCTATGCCAAGGATATACCTCACAAATACAAAAATTGATAAAGAAAAATTTTAAAGGGATTGGCTGTCCTTTTCTCAACACAGCCAAATTTTTTGAGAATAATATCTCTTTTTCCTTAATTATCTAAATTTCAAACAACTTAAATTGAGCCTTTGTTTCCATTACATCAGAGAGAAAAGTTTCACTAACGTACTGTAGTCAATATTTCAAAATCCAGTGGCTTTCAGTCTTCCATCTTCCACTCAATATGTCTTTGTTAACCATGACCACTTTCTTAAATAGCTATCATTCTTGGCTTGCGGACATTGCTACAGCTTTCCTTCTACCTCTTTGTTCAAAGTAGAATGGTCTCTATCTGGTCACTGAGTTTTAGAGTTACTCAAAACTTGCTATTAGGCTTTCTTTTATTCTCACTTTTACACTTCCTATTATTTTAAAAATTTTATTTTTAAGTAATCTTCACACCCAACATTGGGCTCAAACTCACAACACTGAGATCAAGAGTCTAATGCTCCACCAACTGAGCCATCCAGGCACCCCTCCACCAGTGTAGACCTTTTTGATCCACCCTTGGCTTCAGCTAGCGCCTTCATGCAAGTCTTACAAACAGTTCCAAATCCTTATATGTCACTCCAACCTTAACACATCCACAGGAGACACAAACTGAATATGGTTAAAACCAAACTCATGAAATCCCCCGTGAACCTGGTTTAGGTACTAACCCTCCTATCCTAACTCCTTAGTGGTTAGTCTCAGGGATGGTACCACCTTCCACTCAGGTAGACAAAAGAACTAGCAGTCATTCTTCATAATCTTTTCCCCGGCTGCATAGCCACGTATTGCTTTTTGATTTTGCTTTTTTCAAAATGCATATCTGAACATCTCTTCCGCTTGTGTAGAACCCTTCGGTGCCTCTCTCTCCCATCCGAATCAACACTAGAAGCCTCAATATGATGAACAAGGTGTTATACGGACTGGCCCCTGCCTCCCTTTCTAGCCTTGCCTCATGGCACTACCCCCTTGCTCTATGGCATCTCGCCACATTGGTCTCTTTAAGTAGCCTGTGCTTCCTATTGTTACAGACCTCTGCATAATTGCACTTCCAACCCACCCTCCATCCTCTCTCACTCCATCGTCTCATGACATCTCGCATTTTTAAGTATTACCTTCCTCAGGGACTATGCAGTCCAAACCAAAACCCAAAATCACTACTTCAGTTTGTTAGTCCACAGCTATGATTTTTATAAATTTGATTAATGTCTGTCTCTATCACTTAACCCTAATTCCCTGACAGCAAGACAGGGCTTCTCCAGCACTCATTACAGCTTCAAGTGCTCAGTAAGGACTCAAATGTTTGCTGAATAAATTATTTAGGATTTTCATTTCAAATGTACATGTAATATGTACTCAAGCCACTAGAGGCCACCTTGCTTCTCTTTTTATTCCTCCAGAACACATGAACTATGAAGATTAAGGATACTTTAAAAAAACAAAACAACACACCAAACTTTTATGCTTAAGTCACTTACTATACAAAAAATGGCAGTGATTCCAAAATATCATCCTTTACATACCACCAATTTTATTATTGCTTAGTATATGTACATTAAATAACACTATTACTTAATATTTATCTTTAGCCATAGAGACCTACACTAATGCAAATTTTGCTAAGTAGAAATTTCCCAACCACATTCATCATAAACTATTGTAAGGAGAGATCAGCAACTATTACTATTCTGGTATGTGCCCCTTCTTAAATATTTTATTGATAATTAAACCTCTGTGTATTGTGGAAAAGAGAAGTACTTACTGATAAGATGGCCAGTTGATGCGTTATAAGGTCATATGAACAAGTCCATTATTATAGGATGTGAAGGAGAATGAGGAAACTACAGATTTATATAGGAAGCCAATCTTGGAAGCAATTCTACGTCCAACTTCTTACAGCTCTCTGAGAAAACATATTTTAAATCTATTTTCAGCTTACATTTTAGAAATCAGATCCTAAATTGAAGATATTCCCTTTGTACCCTACTGACCTAATTGCTTTTTCCAGCAATATATACTAATATTGCAATAATTGATAACTGACTATAGTAACAACATTTATGGTACTAGGTACCAAGCACTGTGACAAGCACATTCCTAATTGTGTACTTTGATTATCCCCTTGACAGATAGATGTTAAGTGAGACTGAGAGAAGTTAAGTAACATTTTTAAGGTGTTAGAGCAAATAATTGGTTGAAATGGGATATAAACTCTAGGCTCTCGTCCCCAGTAAGCACAATCCTCTCATGGACTCTAAGTGCAGATTTCTAAAAATTCCATTACAGAGATGGAATACTGTATATAAATAATCCATTTCCAATCATGCCCTTTCCATGCCAATCACTAGTCCCTCCCATTCCTCCATTCCAGAAATTGATTCCAATTTCAGTCTCTCTGGAATATTCAATTATAGTAAATATCAGCGATCCTTCTGGCTAATGAATAGTAAGAGGATACATTAGCTATTTTGATACTATTCTCCTAAGAGTAGGATTTTTTTTTCATGTTTTTCTTCCATAGATAGCACAGAAAAATATTTAGAATTCAAACATTAGCAGCTAATGTTCTATAAAACAATATTTTGAACTTTTAGTACTAACAGTGTCAAAAATAACTTCTAGCAAAAACAAAAGAAAAAACCCAAAGACTCATTCAAATGAAAATCTTAGTTTACTGAGTCTGGCTAAACTGAAATTAAAGCCTACACTTAACTGTTGGCATACTTTTACATGTAAACCAATAACCTGACCTATGGTTATATAAGAATGCTCTATTTTTATTTTCCACAGAGCTTAAAGGAGATACTTTACTACTTCAGTGTAACATGTAACTCACCTGACAACACAATTACTGCTAACAACTTATTTTGGTACTTACAGGGAGATATACAGAAAGAGAGGAAATTTAAAACCTTGCAAAAGTGGCAATTTATGTGTGCATAAAATAGAAGCTCTTAGGAATAGCATTCCAATACTGTTGACTAGAAACTAACATCCCTTTACCACCTCGGATGGTAATCAAGGGATGACATAAAAGATAAACGTGGAATTTCCAAACTTAGTATACTGTATGTGCTAACATTTGATACAGGAAAAGTAAAAGTGTCCAAAGTATCCAAGCTTTAAAATAATTATGCCCCACAGTCAATACCTTATTTCCACCCTAAACGGCCATGTCAGAAAGACTGCAAGGCATAGTGGAAGAATGGCTTTTTGATTTTAAAGTCCTTTTGAATACTTATCAGTGGAGTTGACTTGACCAGGTCATTGAACATTTCTAGACTCAAGTTTACTTATCTCTCTACTGATGGGGCTGCATTTGATACGTTGAAAGTATTGTTGTGCAAACAGTGTTTTGAATCCTAAGTGCTCATTGAGCCCCTCAGAGCTTGTTATACAAGCCGAGGCTTTAAGGATATTTATCCACAGATCCAACGAAATCCAAAACCCAGAGTTCTACAGTCCGGTTACTTTCTCCACCTCCCACCCCTCCCCACACCCCGCCCTTTTACGGCACTAACTCCGAGGCTAGAGGCGGTCTTCAGGAGTCCCAGCGGCCGGTGCTGTGGCCAGGCCTCCAGGGCGGGCAGTCACTTGGCTGGGAAAGGAAGAGAAAGATGTCAACTTGTAACTACCGTCCTGGGCACCTGCTACACGTGCGAAGACAATGTCACCAACTGGCAACACACAACAACAACAGTGAAAAGTATTACGGAAGCAGCGTGTCCGCGGGCTTGAGGCCAGTTTTGGTGCCACCAACACCTGGGCGCTCTGGTCCCCGGGCTTACCTGGGGCTTATCCGGGTCAGGCGTAATCTCGGGAATGCGGCCTCCTCTGCGCCAAAGCAGGAGCCAGCTCTTCTGCAGAGTTCCCCTCTGCCCACTGAAAGATAGATGTTAAGTGAGACAGCCAAGAGAACGTTCCTAAGCCACAGTTGTAACTGCCCCCCAACCACGGGATTCCCCTGAAACCAACCTGCCCAGAGACTGCTCTCGCGATAATTCCAGGGCTGGTCCCTTGGTAACGCCAGCCCCTCCCTCCTCCTCTGGCCAATCAGACAGGAGTGTGGGTGGAGTTTTGCCTTTGAGCGGGGAGCGGGCCTTTCAATCTTGGCTCTGTGGCGTGGAGAATGGGCGGGGCTGGGGGCGAGGCTGGGCGGGGCTGGGGGAAGGACACGCACCCTTTCTCGCGAGACTGAAGACCAGGAAGACGCCTGCAGAGCCCGGCTGCTGGTGCAGCAGTGGCAGAGGCAGCGGTTGCTGCTGCATCCGGACCTCCTGCTTCAGAGTCTACTCCTGGTCTCCGGGTGGGGAGGTGGGACGTGGCCAGGCCAGGCTTGTGGAAGTGCGCAGTGCCCGCTGCGGCTTGGGGAGAATTGAGGCTGCGGCCTGTCAGAGCCAGTCAGGGAGGCGCCCACAGTCCTGACAGGATAAGATGGCGGCGATGGCGCCTGGAGGTGGTAGCAGCGGCGGCGGCGGTGTGAATCCATTCCTCAGCGATTCGGACGAGGACGACGACGAGGTAGCGGCGACCGAGGAGCGGCGGGCAGGACTTCGGCTGGGTTCCGGGAGCGGCCTAGATCCTGGCTCTGCAGACTCGCTGTCGCCCCAGGATCCCGTGGCCTTAGGGAGCAGTGCGCGGCCAGGGCTCCCTGGGGAGGTGTCGGCGGCTGCGGTGGCACTGGGGGGCTCTGGGGAGACCCCTGCCCGCTTGTCCATTGATGCGATCGCGGCTCAGCTGTTGCGCGATCAATACTTGCTGACCGCCCTGGAGCTGCACACCGAGCTGTTAGAGAGCGGCCGCGAGCTGCCTCGGCTGCGCGACTACTTCTCCAACCCAGGCAACTTCGAGAGGCAGAGTGGGACCCCGCCGGGGATGGGGGCGCCGGGGATCCCTGGAGCGGCCGGCATTGGAGGCGCAGGAGGTCGGGAACCGAGTACGACGTCTGGCGGGGGACAGCTCAGTAAGTGAACGCAGCCTGACACTCCCGCAAGGTGGTAGAGATCGTCGGGGAGGGGGTGTTTCTGGGCAGGTGGTGAGTATTAGAAACGTTTCAGAGAGAGCGTCGGAAAGGGTGGGAGACTTTGCGGTGGAAGCAAAAGCCTCCGGCGGCCACTGTTGTCTCCTGTGTGCCTCCAACCTTGGTCTGGTCTTGCACTTGCTCCTGGGTTCCCCTGTCGGCGTCGGTATCTAAAATATCCAGTTTCTAGTTCACTGGCTGTTACGGGACTGCAGAAGGCTCCCTTGCAAACTGGTCTATCGTTTTAATCATTTTTCCTTTTCCTCTAATCTCCTGAATCACCACTACCAGGAAACTGTGTTTCTTAAATTGCCTGCAGTAATTCTTTGACTCAAAAGTCAAGCGAGAGAAAAGAATAGGAAATGTTCTGTCTCCGCAAAGTCCGCTCTTACGAAGACAAGACCCTTTGTGTTTGGAATGACTTTCTCACTCAGAAATTGGGGTTTCTGCTGCACAAAATGTGTCTGTTTAATTCAGTGCGTTCAGTTCCGTTTCGATGCCTTAATTTCAGTAGTTTCCAGAATTACAAGAAATCTAAAGAGCAGGGCCGATGAGTTCTGCCTGTAGGCTATCTCTTGGTGCCACCACCTCGCAGGGGGTTTATTTTCTCTGCATAAAGTAGGAATTTACTTTTTTTTTTTTTTAACCAAGTGATAATCATTCTTAGCGGTATAAAGTAATTGTTGACCCCATCCGTCATTTGTTTTTGAGTGTTTCTTATGGCTTGAAACCGTACCATCAAGGATGTATTCTGTATTCCCAGTGTCCTCCTCTGGGAGGCAAGTTAGATTTTTCCCTTATTAATGCTATGGAGAAGTTTTAGTGTGTCAGATGAGGCCAACTGGAATTTGCTAAGAAATGTTAAGTGTACGATTTTTTCATTGCAGCCTAATTGATTATTTTGCCTCTACTTTCGAATTGTGCCAGAGACTTCCTGCGCCAAATCTAGATGCAGTTGCAAGTGCAAAGAGTACATTTTCTATCAAGGTGAATCCTAGGCAGATTTCCCTCCTCCATATGCAATTTTCGCAGTAGGTACAACTTCCTTATTCAATATGTAGGATAATCTTTTCAGAAAGAGCTTTTCTCAGGGCTGGCCAGCCTCAATGTCCTCTTTGTAAATGCTTTCCCCGTCACCGCACCCCCCCCCCCATGTTTAGTTAGTTGCTTGTTTCTTTTCTTTTTTTCCCTCAGTGGCGTGTTTCATTGTACTACTTGCATATGTAAACTATAGTCTTTAATGGTTTGTATTTGGTTTGTTGACAACATCATTTTTCTCCATTAGGTAGGTAGTTCTTGAGGGACTTTATATTCCTGACACTCGGTATAGTCCCCGGCCTATTGTTCAACATAACTTAATTGCATCTGCTATTTTTCTACTGTATTAATATAGTGAAATAGATTATTCTTTACTTCGTGACTTTATTCTAGTTGAAAGAATTTCTTAGCCTACCTTATTACAGCTTGATATCACTGTTCATAGTGAAAATTTCTCTTTAAAACTTTCTGTATATAGAAATGGTTATATGTAAGGGTACCTGAGTGGCTCAATTGGTGGAATGTCCGACTTTGGCTCAGGTCATGATCTCATGGTTTGTGGGTTTGAGCCAGACATCGGGCTCGCTGCTGTCAGAGCAGAGCCTGCTTCGGACCCTCTGTCCCTCCTCTGCTCACACTCTCTCAAAAATGAATAAACACTTTTAAAATATTAGTTATACTTTTAATTTAAACTCTATTTTCAAGGGAATACAAAGGAAATGAATAAAGGAGAAAAAAGTAAAACTTACCGGTAATCTCACCGATATTTGCCTTTCCTGTCTTTTCCATTCATATATGTTAAAAAAAACAAACAAACATTGGATTAAATTATTTTATATAGCTTTATGTTATTTGACAGGCACTATAATATTTATCATCAAGTTTGTAAGATTGCATACAACAAAATGCACCTGTTTTAAAATGTACAGTTTGATGAGTTTTGAAAAACTAATCACTACTGCAGTTAAAATATAGAACTTTTTTAAATGTCTTTATTTTATTTTGAGAGACAGAGACAGAGCGAGCGGGGGACGGTCAGAGAGAGGGGGAGACACAGAATCTGAAGCAGGCTCCAGGCTATGAGCTGCCAGCACAGAGCCTGACGCGGGGCTCAAACCATGGACTGTGAGACCGTGACCTGAGCTGAAGTCAGACGCTTAACCGACTGAGCCACCCAGGTGCCCCAATACAGAACATTTTAATCATCCTCAGAATGTCTTCATTTTTCTTGGCATTATATCTCCAGTCCCACCTTTAGACTTCCATTGATCACTATATAACAATTTTGCAGCCTGAGCACTCTCGAAATGTTGGGCCTGATACTTCTAGAATGTTTCAGCATCTCTGGCTTCTCTATCCACACTAGATGTCTGTAGCAACCATTCCTACCCCATCTCTCAAGTTGTGGCAACCAAATTGTCCAGGGAAGAGGAGGCCCAAAATTCCCCAGATTAGGAACCGCTTCTATACATAAGTTTTGCCTTCTCTAAAATGTCATATAAGTGGAATCATGGAGCACATATATTCTCTTCTGTGTGGTTTCTTTTTACATATTTTCATTTCATTTGGGTAATACCTAGGAATACAATTGTGGGGGCATATAGTTACTCTATGCCTAAGTGTATAAGAAACTGTCAAACTGCTTTCCAAAGTGGTGGTTCCATTTAAAATTCCCATCACCAGTGTATGAGAGTTCCATATCCCCTAAACACTATTTTCAGCCTTTTTATTAACTCGTTCTATGAGAGATTGGTGGTAGCTCATGTGTTTTGTTTTTTTTTCCAAATGTTTATTTGTTTTTGAGAGAGCAAGTGAGCAGGGAAGGGGCAGAGGGAAAGAGAGAATCCAAGCAGGCTCCACACTGTCAGCACAGAGCTGGACATGGGGCTGGAGCCCAAGAATCTTGAGATCATGACCTGAGCTGAAATCAGGAGTTGGACACTTAACTAGCTGAGCCACCCAGGCGCCCCTCATTGTGGTTTTAATTTTCATTTCCATGAGAACTAGTAATGCCAAACTCCTTCTCCTGAGCTTTTTGCCATTTGTATATTTTCTTTTGTGAAACGTCTGTTCATGTCTTTAACCAATTTTTTAAATTAGGTTTTTATATATTCTGGACCCAAGTCCTTTATTAATGTGTATTGTTTGCAAATACTTTTCCCAGTATAGTTTGCATGTCATTTTTTTTTAATTTCAAGTCCAGTTAATCAATTTTATTCTTTAATGATTCATGTTTTTTGTGTCCAGTAAGAAATATTTGCTAATCCCAAGGTTGCATAAATTGTCTCCTACATTTTCTTCAAGAAGTTTTATGGTTTTAGCTTTCACATTTAGGTCTGTGATGGCAGGACTGCACTTCAATTAAAGTTATAAAAAGAAGAACTATTTCTTCAATATTCTTTCTATACATGTGCAAACATTTATAGCACAAACTTTAGAACAGTTTAAATACAAATGCATTGTATATATCAAAATATCAGGGCCTGTACATTTCTTAATCTAGTTAGAAAATAGATAAATGTGAAAATAAATCTGTAAGACTATGTTTAGTACCATGTTTTGAAGATTTTTGACTAAGTTCCGGAATGCACAAATTATATTTTAGGAATTCAGAGGATAAACGTTTCTGTAGGATTGGACTACTGCCTGTTTTTAAAGCTCCCCTATATTCAAGTTTAGCATGTTGATTGTTGCTAATTGGATTATGATTTTATAATGCTCAATAAGAACGTTTTGGTTGACTATACAGTGTAAACATAGATGTTTGGATTATCTAAAGCATTAAGTTATTTTTATTTCTTTTTGCATATATTTTGGTATATCTCTGATCTGAAAATTTATAATACTTTGGAAATATAAATATGTAACCAAAAATAGTTTCTATCATTGATGTCTAAAAACAGTTTAATTTTGCAAGATTTACTGAAGTACTTACCTAAAAGTCTATTGACCTTAGGTAAATACTATAATATGATAGTGCTTTTAAAATATTTTAAGAAGTCTTCATACTGTGTTTAATCTTTTTTTCTTGACTGAAAGAGTAATCCATGTTTATAAAGCATTCAGACGGTAAAAGTATTACAGCTTTATAAGTTTGGTATTTTCATTAGAAGAATTTTATTATTTGAATGGCACACGCTATATATTTTTCCTCTGTATTTTTGCCAGGTGGGCCAGAATAAACTTCCATTTAGTAATTGTTTCACTTTTCAGTTAGACTGCAAGATAAAAATTGCGGCCCTGTCATTGATTAACACTGAGCAGATTGTGGTATCTTTGCCAGAGGAATGCTGGTTTGAAGTCCTCGAGCACGAGTCCGAATTGGACTGGAATTTCAGAGAGGAGCCCAACTTTTTTTTTTAGAGTAGAGACAGTAGGTGAACAAATGGAGAAAGCAGATGACTTCATGCCTGTCAGTGATGGATTTCTTTTATTCTGTATTTACCATGTCTCCAGGTTTTTATAATATAGCTTGTCAGGAGGCAGTCATTGATGAATGTGATCATTTCATTTGTGAGTCTTCAGCCCTCTTGAGTCATTTTCCTCCTTTTTAAAGTTTTCTGTTTTATGATCCTACCTCTCTTTTCTCAGAATTCTCAAAGAGTATGTATCTCACTGTGTTCAGTATTCCTTTTTCAGTATCACCAATGCTAAGCTGTCATGATTACAGTTTTCCAACGTTCCCATCTTTTCTACTCTACAAAGTACTTCCTCTCTCATTAGGTTGAAATTGGGTTTAGTGCTTCTTCTGGCTTCTGAGAAAACAGTATCAATAAATATTGCTAAACTATTTCTAAACTATTTCAATAAAATAATTTATTAGTTTCACTGCTTTTAGCTGAATGAGACTTTCCGCTATTGTCTAGATCATATACATTTCCTAAATTTATCTGTTGCATAACTGCCACTTTTGCCTATGCCTTTCTTATAGTTTCAAAATTATTATGAATTCTCATAGCAATTTAGTCACATAGTCTCACTGGCTAGCACAGTGACTTGAATATAGTTGGTTTCAATATTTTATATTGATCAATATATTTATTAAATTGTGTAATCAGTTAGGATTTGGGGGATCCACAAGATGTTTAATGCAGGTCCTTGAGCTTATGTGCTTGGTGAAAGGCAGCGGGACTAACAGGTGAAAAAACTACGGAACAGTGACAGATAGCAGTGTACACATTCAGATACAGGAAAATTATTACTGATTATGGTGATGAAATGGTCTTTGTGGAGTAAGTGAAATTTTGAATAAATAGTAACTTTATTATTTGGCCATATTAGGACTCTTTATCAGGAGTGAGGAAAAGGAAAAGGATGTGAGAATAAAGAAAAGATACATTTATTTTACATTTTGCCTTACTTAAAACATCTGGGACCATGCTTACCATTTTCTGGCTCACCACTAAATAAAGTGATTCCATTTGGGTACTTGTAAAGATGCAGTATGATGTTTCAAGCCATTGTGGTATTTTGGCTGGAAGGAAACAAAATGGGGATATTAGTCAGGGAAAATGGACCTTGTTTCTGTCAGAAATTTAAATTATATTTCCTATTTTTCAAAAAGAACGTGATCTTCAAAATGTGTTTTTGTTTTTTTTAAAACTTGGAGAAAACCTAAAATTTATGTAATTTTCATTCTGTTTAGTATTTTTCGGTTAAAAACTAAGTTTGGTTGGGGCGCCTGGATGGCTTAGTCGGTTAAGCGTCAGACTTTCGCTTAGGTCATGATCTCGCGGTTCGTGGGTTCGAGCCCCGCGTCGGGCTCTGTGCTGACTGCCGGCTCGGAGCCTGGAGCCTGTTTCAGAGTCTGTGACTCCTTCTCTCTCTGACTCTCTCCTGCTCTCTCTCTCTCTCTCTCTCTCTCCCCCCTAGAAATAAATAAAACATTAAAAAAAATTAAAAACAAAACAAAACAAAAAAACTAAGTTTGGTTAATTTGTTTTTATATGGCTTTAAAAAAATTGTTTTTAATGTTTGTTTCTGTTTGAGAGAGAACGAGAAACAGAGTGCAAGCAGGGGAGGGCCAGAGAGAGAGAGAGGGAGACACAGAATCCAAAGCAGGCTCTAGGCTCTGAGCTGTCAGCACAAAGCCCAATGCAGGGCTCAAACTCACAAATCACGAGATCATGACCTGAGCTTATTGAATATCATCTATTAGTTGAATTTGCAAAATAACTGTCAAAAAGTCATTTTTTCCTCAAAAACTATTGGTACCTGTGTACCACTTTATCTCTTCTTAATCACCTGTTGCCATTTGTAATCTTGAAGATCAGTGTTGTTTGGAAAGGAAATCTTCAGAATCAGTTTATAATTCTTATAGTGTTGATACAAATCTCTTTTAGGGTATATTTAGCATGTATCCATGAAGAAAACTGTTTTATACCAATAGCTTTTTAGTGCATTGCATGGGGTGTCTTATAAATATTCTGTGTATGTGTATAAAAATAGAATTACCAGTAGAAAAGCACCCAGCAGGGCACCTGTGTGGCTCAGTCAGTTGAGCTTATGACTCTGGATTTTGGTTCAGGTCCTGATCTCCTGGTTGGTGAGGTCACACCCTGACCTGCGACAGGCTCAGCTGGCAGCATGGAGCCTGTTGGGATTCTCTCTTAGCAACATACCCCCTCTCTCCTGCCCGGCCTCTCTCTCAAAATAGATAAACTTCAAAAAAGAAATGACCTAGCAACAGTCTTAACGTTTCTAATTTTTCTTAAAGACATTCTTTACAATCATGGTGAGAATTGGAAAAAAACTTTTAATTTTTATTTTTTTTGGGGGGGGAGACAGTGTATGTGTACAGGAAAGAGCAGAGAGAGAGAGAGAGAAAATCCCAAGCAGGCTCTGCAGATGCCGGGCTCGATCTCCCAAGAACCATGAGAGCATGACCTGAGCCAAAATCAAGAGTCACATGCTTAACCAACTGAGCCACTCAGGTGCCCCAAGAATTGAAACTTTTTTTTTTCTTTTTTTGGTCAGAGATAGATGTGAGTAAGGAGAGTTAACCAAAGAATGTCAGGTAGAATGATGAGAGTTATGAATGTATCACCAAAATCTCTAGTCCATTTTATCAGTGTTCTTAATGGCGAATATTTGCATTTTGTGCCCTTAACTAAGTCATAATAGTAAGAATACTGATTTTTTTTCTCTTCCACTTTTTAAAAAAAATTTTAATGTTTATTTTTGAGAGAGAGACATGCACACACGTGCGCGTGCGCGCGCACACACACACACACACACACACAGAATGTGACAGGGGGAGAGGCACAGAGAGAGGGAGAGGGAAATACAGAATCCGAAGCAGGCTCCAGGCCCTGAGCTGTCAGCACAGAGCCTGATGAGGGACTCAGTTTCACAAACCGGGAAATCATGACCTGAGCCAAAGTCAGATTCAACCAACTGGGCCACCCAGGTGCCTTGTCTCCTAAACCTTTAACTAAGAGAGGTCTGTATTCCAAAAGGTGCCTGTATTGATAGGTAGTTTTTGAATCTATGGTCTCATTAGACTCTTACCAACAGGTTTTTTCTACAAGCAGTATTGCCTTCTGAGTGTAGCTTTGATAAAAATATGTGTAATATGAAGGCTGGAACATAAAATATGGATTCATGCACTGTTGTTTTGACACTCTGGAAAGTAACTTGGTAATATCAAGCACATTTTAAAAATACATATTCTTTAATCTCCAATTCTACTTCCATAATTTATTTATAGACATACATGTTTGTTTGCATTAAAACAATTGAACTAATTTTTTAAATATCATTTGTAAGTAAAAGTATTAAAGATAAAAAAAAAAACCCTAAATATCAACAGTAAAGGATTGGTTAATTAGAACAGAATAGTCCATATGTGCTGATGTGGAATGATCACCAAGTTATAAATTGAATAAGATGTAGCCAGTATGTATATGTTTCCATTTATGTACCAAAGTGGAATTTTAAATTATGCTAGGCATTTGCAAATATCAAAGGATACATACAAACAACAGAGTATTACTCAGCAATCAAAAAGAATGAAATCTTTCCATTTCCAACTACGTGGATGGAACTGGAGGGTAAGTCAGAGAGAGACAAATTGTATGATTTCACTCATGAGGAATTTAAGATACAAAACAGATGAACATAAGGGAGGGGAAACAAAAATAACAGAAAAACAGAGAGTGGGCAAAACATAAAAGACTCTTAAATATAGAGAACAAACAGATGGTTCCTGGAGAGGTTGTGGAAGGGGGGAGGGGCTAAGTGGGTGAGGGGCATTAAGGAATCTTCTCCTGAGATCATTGTTGTACCATATGCTAACTTAGATGCAAATTAAGCAGTAAATAAATTTAAAACAACAAAAACAAAACAAAAATAAAGCCTATACCAAAAAAAGGGTACATACAGAAGAGTCTAAACAATAATTGATAATTCAGAGGAGGACTGCTGATTGGGAGATGGGCACAGGGGCTTACCTTCCTTTGTATGCCCTGTTATGTTTTCCCATAAATCATGTCGTTAGTGGCAGGACTAGGGTTCCAACCTAGATCACTAACTTCAAAGTCTGCACTCCTTTCATTACACACAACTGCTGCTTTATGCCTGCTTTAAAATAGCTCAGTAGGAGTTCTTAGGTCATTTTAGTGTATGATTGGGCAACAGAGCTTAATTTATTCAGAGTATATCTTATTAACTCCGCCAGAGTACACATTCTCCTTAATGCAGAAAGCAGGTCAGATAGTATAAAATTGACCATCCATTAAAAAAACCATCAAAGTGACAAACTATAGCACCACACTAGGCAGAGGTGAATAATCTGTGATTTCATTTCATCACGTAATTTCATAAAGACGTCCACGTTAACACAGTGCTTCACTTAATCTAAAGCAGGAGCTGCATATCCTACATGTGATTGTAGGATATCCAGGTGGTAGACCAGGACCAGCTGAGCCTCAAATTAGAGCCAAATATGGTCACTAATGGTTCTTCTGAATGAAATAATCTTACAAGGCCCTACTCATTTATACTCTCTTTTTCTGTCTTGAAGTTTTGCTGCATGGTTGTATCTTAAGTTTCTGGTATAGTCATGGAGCATGACTAAGCTTCAAAGAAGAAAAGACCACAGTTGAAGTCATGGGTGTAGCTTTCTTCCAGATTTTCCCACCCATTATTTCAAAAATTCCCAGCAATCAGAAATGCTGTGCACTTGTTTTTGTAACCAGTTGGTCTTGTTGTAGGTAGATAAGATTGCTCACTTAAGGTAGTGTCATCGTATTTTCTATGTTATTTCTCACTCTGTCAGTTCTGTGCTTGTGTGCTGCCTTAGTTAAGGCCTTTAACTCACATCTGCACCATCATTTTTAACCTTACAACTGGTTCATTTGCCTTTAATCTCTTCTTCCACCCTTACTCTTGCTTGATTTTAAAAGCTATTTATGTCTCTCCAGCTAAAACCTTTTAAAATTGCTTCCTCCTGTCTAAAGCAACTTTTGCCAAACCTTTTTTTTTTATTAGCAAACTTCTACATTGCAGAAAAAAATGAATTTCAAACCTGTTTAGAAATTTTAATCTTTTTCCCATTTTTTTGCATAGCATATGATAAAAGTGATTTTAAAATATCTTATTATGGGGGCGCCTGGGTGGCTTAGTCGGTTAAGCGTCCGACTTTCACTTAGGTCATGATCTCGCGGTTCGTGGGTTCGAGCCCCGCATCGGGCTCTGTGCTGACTGCCAGCTCAGAGCCTGGAGCTTATTTCAGAGTCTGTGTCTCCCTCTCTCTCTCTCTCTGACCCTCCCCTGCTCACGCTGTCTCTCTCTCCTAGAAATAAATAAAAATATTTAAAAATAAATAAGTAAATAAATAAATAAAATATCTTATTATGGATATATGTAATAAAGTTCTCCCTAGCGCTTTGTTTCTTCCTGCCTTTTCAACCATGCTGTCCATGTATAAAACTTTTATTGTACTCCCATTGTTTACTCAGTGTCCCTTGAACATAATTTTTACATATGTATGTATGTGTGTATATATATTTTTTCTTTTTTGAGAGAGAGAACATGCGCTCTGGCTTGAGAGCAGGGGAGGAGCAGAGAGATAGGGAAAGAGAATCCCAAGCAGGCTCCACGCTGTCAGTGCAGAGCCCGACCCGGCACGTGATCTCACAACTATGAGATCATGACCTGAGCCAAAATCAAGAGTTGGACACTTGAACCGACCGGGCCACATAGGCACCCTTTAATGAACTCATATTAGTGAAATTTTGAGGTATTAGTTTTAGCTGACTAGGTTTTTTTTCTTTTAAGATATTAGTTGGAGTTTATGCCTCATATCTTTGTCTTCTTTCATACCTGGAACCAAAGCCTAAAGTAGGCCATTTATAAATGTTTATTTAACATGAGTACTGAAAAGAGACCATGTTTTACTTGTCTTTGTATCCCCAGAGCCTAACACTGCGCCTGGCAAAAAGCTTTGAATAAATGTTGAAGCTGTGTTAAAGAAATGATCTTTAGGTAGGTAGTAGTATCCTGTAAGTATTGAGTATAGAATATTCCTTGGGAGAATTAGCCTTTCCCTCTGTAACCTGTTCTCTCAACTTTGCCTGAGCAAAAGCTCAGTCAGCTCTCAGCTTTCTTTTTTTTTTTTTTTTTTTTTTTTAAATATTTTTATTTTTCTATTTCTAGGAGAGAGAGAGAGAGCATGAGCAGGGGAGGGTCAGAGAGAGGGGGAGACGCAGACTCCGAAACAGGCTCCAGGCTCTGACCTGGCAGTCAGCACAGAGCCCGACGCGGGGCTCGATCCCACGAACCGCGAGATCATGACCTAAGCGAAAGTCGGTCGCTTAACCGACTAAGCCACCCAGGTGCCCCCAGCTCTCAGCTTTCTGAGGCCCTTCATGATCAAACCCAGCTTACCTGGCGCCTAGGAGATCTGAACCTGTGTGCTCTTAGTTATTATTCAAGAGAACTCAATGGTTTAGAGCTCAGGCCTCCACTTCGAAGAACTTGACTTTACATTTCTACTCTGCCACTTCCTAGCTGTGCCACTCTGCTCATTTGTTTCCTCTACTGCAAACAGCAGATGGCAGTGACTCCTCTTGCAGAGGGCTGTTATGAGGTTAAATAAGGTTAGATGGGGAAAGTGTCTGGCACAACATCTGGCACAGAATAGGTGGTCCAAACATGTTAAAAATGTAATAATAATAATTTTTTAATGTTTGTTTATTTTGAGAGAGAGTGTGCACATGCAGGCAGAGGAGGGGCAGAGAGAGAAGGAGAGAGAGATTCCTAAGCAGGTTCCACACTGTCAGCACAGAGCCCAATGTGGGCCTCAATCTCAAAAACTGTGAGATCATGACCTTAGCTGAAATCAGGAGTATGATGCTTAACTGACTGAGCCACTTTACTGCCCCAAACATATAATAATAATTCTTGATAATAGTTATTACTAACCCTTCTTTTTGCCTGATCACTGTTCATATGGTAAAATCATCCAGCACTGTAGAAGTTTTAACTTAAGTAAATAGTTTGTTATAAAATTTCTGCATTTAAGTCTATTCCTAAGTTTTAGTCTTTTGACTTGAAGACTAGCTATTGTGGAATCTTGTGACAAAGAGAAAAAGACAGCCAATTGCAAACTGGGAGACTTGATTCCTACTTCTGCCAAGCTCACAGATTAATTTATTTAACCTTTAATGTACAGTGATCTGATTGTATCATTGTTATCTGTATACATGACTTAATCCCAGTGGCTTATAAGCTTATTTAAGGCACGGACCAAATCTTACTGAATTTTATATTTCCCACTGAGGATTATTAAATAATGAATACGTGGCTCTGTGTTCTCATCTGTGAAAATGTGGGGGTTGGACTACCTCTAAGATTCTAGCTTTCAAATATTTTGAACATAGGGGTCAGTGAAATGAGCCCCCACGTTGGAGAAGAATTGAGAATCAGAAAATATAAATGTAAGTTTTGTCTTTGACAGATCTCTAAGATCCATACTTAAGTGGTTAATATATTAAAATGTTTATACATGATCTCAGGTTTAAGGATCATTACTTTTAAGGGAAATTTATTATTATCTTTCTGTGTATTGAATTTCGATAGTAATATTTCTTTGTTATTTACCATGACATAGATTTATGTAGGCATGGTTCAATAAACCACCTTTACTGAAAGAACTGAAATAATAAATCTAATTGCTTGCTAATACTTTTCTCCCTATCTTTTCATTATGAGTTGGGTACTTTCATGACTTTTTCGTGATCAAATGTTCATATTATAAAAAGTATTAACTGCCTTTGGGGTTAAAATACCAAAAAAACTCAGATGGTACAAAGAAGAATAGTATATAGTGAAAATTTTTAATTTTTTTTAATGATTGTAATTTTTGAGAGACAGAGCATGAGCAAAGGAGGCGCAGAGAGAGGGAGACACAGAATCCAAAGCAGGCTGTAGGCTCTGAGCTGTCAGCATAGAGCCTGATGTGGGGCTCGAACTCATGAAATGTTAGAACATGACCTGATCTGAAGTCAGATGCTTAACCAACTGAGCCAGCCAGGGGCCCCTGAAATTTTTTAATTCTACTTATTTACATCAATTATAGTTATTAATAACTTATTGTGTATATTTACAGAAACATTTAATAAAGCATATACAACATACCTGCATAGACTTTTATATCCACATTGTTTAAAAAAATTGTCCTTTAATTCCTTACTGTACCTTCATGTCAATAACCTGGTATACAATAGTTGTTCAGTACGTGTTTAATTGAATTAGCCAGTACTCTTTCCTTATCGACAGATGTTCAATTCCATTTTTTTTTTTTTTTTTTTATGTTTAGAGAGACAGAGAGAACATGCAAGCAGGAGAGGGGCAGAAAGAGGAGAGAGAAATCCCAAACAGTCTCTGTTCTATAAGCATAAGGCCTGACTCAGGGCTTGATCCCATGAACCGTGAGATCATGACCTGAGCGGAAATCAAGAGTTGGACACTTAACCGAATGAGCTCCAGGCACCCCTGTTCAATTACATTTAGTGTTTTTCTTTAATGCTTACTTAGTTTTTTGAGAAAGTGTGTGCATATGTGTGCTCATGGGAGAGGAGGGGCAGGTATGGGGAGAAAGGGAATCCCAAGCAAGCTCGATGCTCAGCATGGAGCCCAACTCAGGGCTCAATCTCACATGAGATCGTGACCTGAGCTGAAATAAAGTTGGGTGCTTAACCAATTGAGCCACCCAGGCACCCCTAATTACATTTAGTTTTTAAAGTACTACATAATTTCCATTAAATACCTTTTCAGTTTTTTGAGCTATTGTAAAAGTATATCCTGTCAATATTGCTAAAATATTAAATATAAATATATGTGAGACTTTCATATGTGATTTATAAAACTAATCTGCATTCTTTATAGTCACTGTGTATAATGAATTTAGTTCTCAGACTTAATTTGAAACCTACATACAGGTTTTACCGGTTTGCCAGCTATGATGAAACATCTGAGCCATTCAGTTTCTTGAGTTATAAAGTGAATTATTAAGAAGTTACACAACACTAGAATTTGAAGAAATGCTTTGTGGCATACTTCATATTAGAATATAATAGCTTCTTTCTTAATAAAAGATGTTAAATTTTTCAAACTCTCTTTTAAGAGTATTTTGAAAGGCTCTTACCTTGTAAAAGAACTGTGGCTGAATCCAAAGAAGCATATCTCTCTTAGAGCTATAGTATTACCTGTTATTAGTCTGAAAATCCAGAGTACTTTTACAAAATTTGTTATTTCAGTCAAAATTGAAGTTATTTTCTTCATTAGTGGGTTTTTTTTTCTGACACAGAACAAATTTACAGTAATTGGGAGATTTTTACTTTTGTGACATCATATTATTTAGAAAGATGTCAGATCTTTTTTTTTTTTTTGGAAAATATAAAGTTTTGGCTTAGACTAAAAAACTCTTTAGAAAATATTTTTCAGTGGTCATAATAATGCCAACTTGAAAACTGTGTGTATGTTTCCTTTCCCCAAGGACTTTTCCATTATATAGAGTTCTCTGAAAATTTCAGAGAAATAATAACAGTATACAAGAGAAATAACGTATGGTAGTTAAACAGCTCTAACCTAGGTCTACATGTATGATTAAACATAATATGAAGAGGAAGAGAAAGATATACTTAGAAAACTAATGTTGGATTAGTTTTCTAATCACCGCATTTTATTGCCTCCTTTGCGTCCTTTGTGTCATTCCAGTTTTATCTTTTCCGTTCCTCTGTTCAGGCTGCTAGAGAAAAGCACAGCTGTGTAATGAGTGCCACTGAGTACTCAAGGTCTCCAACCCCAACCAAGCCCTCACAACCAACAAGCAATCCATTTTAGGTACCTGGTGTATTTTCCTCTCCTAATTACCAGGGCAATTATTTTACACTGTCACTGCTCTCACCCCCCTCCCCCACTTCACCCTCAACCACCCCCTATCAGGTGACCATGTTTTAGTTTTTACAGAGAAAATGGAAGCTCTTAGACACTGGCTCCCACAGTAATTTAAAAAACTCCTTATAACCACAGACAAAAGAGATTTTTCTCCCCTGTGTGGATTAGGAAGTTGACATTCTTTAGCAGTAGACCCTATATTAAAATAAAGACCTGACTTTATTTAAAAAAAAAAGGTACTTAACATAAAAAATATTGATATGAAATCAACAACATCATCTTTTTTTTTTTAAGTTTATTTACTTATTATTTTGAGAGAGAGAGAGAGCAACGAGCAGGAGAAGGGCCGAGAGAGAGGAAGAGAGAATCCCAAGCAGCCTCCACGCTTGGGGCTTGAAGCGTGAACCTTGAAGCCATGAGTAAAGCCGAAACCAAGTTTCAGATGCTTAAGCAATTAAGCTACCCAGGCACCCCACAACCGACATCATCCTTAGCATTCTATGAAAATCAGGAATAAAACAGTGAGGACTGATGTCACAGTACCAGAATAGTAGCTGAAAAATGTTCATCCCATTGGGTGAACATGCTTTGTACATAATACATGTGTTGGAGAGATCAAAATGAGGAGTTAAGATGTGACTAAGAGTAGATGATATAGTGCTCAAATGGAGTTTCTGGTTAGGGCAGTAATGGCCAGATAAACGAATATATCAGGAAAATCTAGATGTTAGATACATAGTCAAAGAATGTGAAGAGAAAATTCACACACACACACTTAAGGTAGATGGCTAATATATTTTTCATAGGGTTCAAGTTCACCAGGAATCAGAGATGTATAACTAAGAAATTTATACTTTTGCAGTATGTTAAATTGGTGAGATTAAAAATAATAATACCAAGCATTGACATTACTACTGATGGAATTTAGATTGCTGAATATACTTATTTTGGAAAGCAGTGTAAGCAACATTAATCAGTAGCCTCCGTGATAAGGCAGATTCTTACTATATAAGCTTCAATTTTAAACGGTAGAGGGAAAACGTTAAAAAAAAATATTTTTCAGTCCTTTAAGACAATAATAGCTATTTTCTAGTATTACAACTCTAATATTAAAATCTAGGAGTCAGCGGATCCTAGCAATGTTTAATTTAACAAGTTTTATTATTTTTACCCTTTTTACTTGATTTGTCTCATGTCTAGATATTTCTCCAACCCTCTGTTCATCCAAAAATCCATCCTATGTTTTATGCATTTCAAATTAAGCTGCAGACAACAGTATACTTTCCTCTAAATACTTTGGTTGCATGTCATTAACAAGAGCTCAATATTTAGAATTATTTTTCTTTCAAGGTAAGATATAAAGACAATAAATACATAAGTCTTAAGTGTACCATCTGATGAGTCTCAACCAAAAGATATACCTGTTATAACTCAAACTCCTGTCAATATATACATTACTTTCATTCTCGAAAGTTCCCTCATGTACCTTCCCAGGTAGCACCCCATTCCAAGAGCGACTATTGTGACTTTTTTCTACTATAAGTTACCATTGCCTGTCCTAAAACGCCACTTAAATGAAATTATACAGTGTGTACTCTTGTATAAAGGCTACTTTCATTCAGCATAAAGCATTGAGGTTCATGTTGTTGTATATATCGGTTGTTGTTTTTTGGTTGCTAAGTAATGTTCCTGAGCTAAACTCATTTTTAATGTGAACTTTTTTTTTTAAGTAGTGTCTTTACCCAACGTGGGACTCAAACTCATGACCCTAAGATCAAGAGTAGCATACTCTACGAACTGAGCCTGGCAGGTGCCCTTTCAATGTGAACTTTTGACACTTCTGTGTTTACTATTGTTTGTTATTTCTTGGCTCATGCATAAAAGAAATTATGCTGTAATGAGGGATACTGTAATATTTTGGTTTTTTTTTTATCATTTGTTTATGCTGTGTTGAAACTTAATAGCAAGTTATTGTTTATTAGGCATAATTAAATTCTATCAGGGAAATTAAATGCTTCTCTGGATACAAACACAGTATTCTAAGCAGAGTGCTACATACAGAATTTTACTTAATTCACCTTAATAGGAATTTAAAGGTAAGGTACATTGATAATGACATAGCTCTGTGAAGAGTGAAATCATTTCAATCATGTACTGATTGTTTTGAAAGAAGATGATGAGGGGTACCTGCCGGCTGGCCCAGTTAAAAAGCGTGAGACTCTTGATATTGGGGTTGTAAGTTTGAGCCCACATTGGGTGTAGAGATCATTTAAACAAACTAAAAATATGGGGGAACCCTATGTGGGGTCCACATCTACGTTTCTATAATTATATCGAGTCGTCCATATTGTGGTTTCTCAACACAGTCTATTTCCTTACATCAATACAAATGGTAAATACCGTGTAAAGTGGCCCATTTTAATAAAAGACGAGCTAGCCTCGAGTTTTTCCCCTTTTTTGCATTAGCCAGATAGGTCACCCTTAGTAAGTATCAGCTTTGATTTCTTCACTTACGTGAGAATGTTTATATAGTATTCTCTGTTTAGGGACACTTACAAATCTGGTGAAAGCTCAGGACTCTCCCCACCACTACCGTGCACTTGAAACAACAGAACCTGTGAAGCTCCTTTGTTCACCTTTTGTATCTCGTATTACAAATTCAATAAATGAAGTCTGTAGGACTCATTTTTTTTTTAACTTAAACCCACATTGTTGTATTAGCAGGACATGTGGTTCTACATTAAAAGCATAACCTGAATCTGACCACTTCTCACATTTCTCCTGCCACTATTCTGGTTTAATTAAACCTGACTCTCTCTTACCTACGTGACTGTAACAGCCTTTTAAAAAATTTTTCATTTTATTATTTTTTTAGGTTTTTAAGATCCAGTTAACATAAAGTTTAATATTAGTTTCAAGTGTACAATTTAGTGATTTATCGCTTCCATACAACACCTAGTGCTCATCACAGTGCCCTCTGCTCCTTAATTCCTTAATCCCCATCAACTGCTTAAGCCGTCCCCTCTGGTGACCCTCACTTTGTTCTCTAGAGTTGAAAGTCTGTTTCTTGGTTTGCCTCTCTCTCACTTTTTTTCCCCTTGGTCTGTTTGTTTTGTTTCTTAAATTCCACATATGAGTGAAACTATTTGGTATTTGTCTTTCTCTGAAATATTTCACTTAGCATAATACTCTCTAACTTAATTGGTTTCTCTGCAAACCACTTTCCTTATAGCAAAAATAAGTCAAATATACTATATAACCCAAGATGATTTTCTAAGAATTGTGTGCTTTGTTGTTCTCTTTGTACTTGAAATAAAATTCAAACTGTTTACAGTGGGTTTCAGGTTGTTTACACCAGCCTCTGTTGTTCCTGAATCAGGTCTGCCTGAAACTTTTTTTAATGTTTTTTATTTATTTCTGAGGGAGAGAGACAGGGTGAGCAGGGGAGGGTCAGAGAGAGAAGGAGATACAGAATCTGAAACAAGCTCCAGGCTCTGAGCTGGTTGTCAGCCCAGAGCCTGACGCGGGGCTCGAACCCATGAACCACGAGATCATGACCTGAGCCAGGCCTGGTCTTCTTTTATTTTCTTTATACCATTTTGATCATCTGAATGAATCTAATTAATTAATTAATTTTCTCTTTAACTTAATGTTCTCTTCCCCACTGTAGACTGTTCTTAAGAACAGGGACTTTGTCGGTCTTACTGACACAGAATCCCCTGCACCTAAGATGGTACCTGACAAACAGTAATAGGATATGAAGTGTGTTCAAGTATTAAGTGCACTTCAGTTCCCCTAGTTTGAATATCTGAGCCTCTTATTTCTTTTTTTTTTTTTTACAAATAGTTTATTGTCAAGTTGGTTTCCGTATAACACTCAGTGCTCATCCCCACAAGTGCCCTCCTCCATGCCCATCCCCCCCCACCCCATCTGCCCTCAGTTTGTTCTCAGCATTCGAGAGTCTCTCGTGGCCAACCCCTGTTCTAGCACATTATTTCCCTTAACAAATGAATGTTTTTAAATTATAGAAAATAGGGAAAGCAGTTTAACATTTTTCAAAATGTGTTCTGAGTAACATCTCCTCGTGATAATAAATGGATATTCAAAAAAGGAATGTGTTAGATAAATGATTTTGGGGAAAACTGTCTTATTTTGTTTTACCTCACTACTTTTATGATTCTTTGATGTACTGAGGTGCACTATAAAACCTGAGATTAGGGACGCCTTGGTGGCTCAGTCATTTAAGCGTTCAACTTCAGCTCGGGTCACTATCTCGTGTTTCATGAGTTTGAGCCCCGTGTCAGACTCTGTGCTGACAGCTCAGAGCCTAGAGCCTGCTTCAGATTGTGCTTCCCTCTCTCACTGCCCCTCCCCTGTTTGTACTCCATCTCTCTCTCTCTCTCTCAAAAATAAGCAAACATTTTTTTTTTTCTAGGAGAGAGAGAGAGAGCGTGAGCAGGGGAGGGTCAGAGAGAGAGGGAGTCACAGACTGAAACAGGCTCCAGGCTCTGAGCTGGCAGTCAGCACAGAGCCCGATGCTGGGCTGAACCCACAAACCGCGAGATCATGACCTGAGCGAAAGTCGGACGCTTAACCGACTAAGCCACCCGGCGCCCCTAAGCAAACATTTTTTTAAAATTTCTTAATTAAAAAAAAGCAACCCTGAGATTACACACACACACACACACACACACACACACACACACACACACACACACACATATTTGTTTCTTTTTTTAAACTCTTCTTAGGAGCATCATGAGGCACAAAGACCTTTGTGAAAAATATTTAGGGAACTGATTACATTTATCTTGCCTTCATTTTGGAAGGATATTTTTGTCAAGTACAGAATTTGAATTGCATTTTTTCTCATTGCAACTCCAAAGTTCTTCATTTTTTAAAATTAATAGTTTTAGACAGAATTTAAGTATTTTAAACTTCACCCATTTAGAGTATATGATTCACTTGTTTTTAGTATATTTAAAGAGTTGTGCAAGCATCTCCTAATCTAATTTTACATCATACTCATCACCCCAAAAAGAAATTTCTCACCCATTATCACACATCCTATTCACTTCCACCCTCCAGCCCTATGAAATTACTTAATCTACTTTCTGCTTCTATAGATTTGCCTGTTTTATACATTTTATACATTTCTTACATGTAATATGTGGTTCTTTTGTGATTGGCTTCTTGCACGTAGCATATATTCAAGCTCCATCATGTTATAACATGTATCAGTATTTCAGTCCTTATTGCTGAATAACATTCAATTGTATGTACATTTTATTTCTCCACTCATCAGTTAATGGGCATATTGTTCTTTCCACTGTTTTGCCATTGTGTGTAATGCTGCTGTGAACAAGCACATACAAGCTTTTGTGTGGACATATGTTTTCATTTGTTTTGAATGGAAGAGGAATTGGCTAGGGTCATATGGTAACTCCAGTGTTTAGCCTTTTGAAGAATTGCCAACTGTTTTCCCAAGTGGCTGCACCATTTTACATTCCCACCAGCAATATACGAGGGTCCCAATTTCTCCACATCTTGACCAACACTTAGATTATTTTGGTCTTATTTTTAAAGTAAGGTATAATTGATATACCCAAAATTCACCATTTTAAAGGGTACAATTCAGTAGTTTTAGTGTATTTACAAAATTGTGTGATCATTGTTATTCTGTATTCCAGAACATTTTCATAACCCCTAAAAGAAATCCTATATCCATTAGTAGTCACTACTCATTCTCCTCCGTCACCACCGATCTATTTTGTGTTTTGTGTATTTGCTTGTTCTAGACATTTCATATGAATTATATCATGCAATATGTGACCTTATGTGTCTGACTTCGTTCACTTAGCATGTTTTCAGGGGTTATCTATGTTGTAGCATGTGTGAGTACTTTTCCTGAATAATACTCCATTGTATGGATATACCCCCATTTTATTTACCCATTCATCAGTTGATGGACATTTGATTCATTTGTGTTTTGTTGCCATTGTGCATAATGTTGTGAATGAGCACTAAAGAACAAGTTATTGTGTGCATGTAGGTTTCCATTTCTCTTGGGTATACACCTAGGGCATATACCACATGGGAATTCTATGTTTAACTTGTTGAGGAACCGCCAAACTGTTCCTAAGTGGTAGAGCCATTTTACATTCCAGCCAGCACTGTGTATGTGGTTTCCGCTTTCCACATCCTCTGAAACACTTGTTTCCTGTCTTCTTGATTATAGGCATCTAGTAGGTTTGAAATGGTAACTCATTGTGGTTTGATTTTCATTTCTCTGTTGACTAATGATGTTGAGCATCCTTCAGTGTACTCGTTAGCCTTTTGTATACCTTATTCTTGTACAAGATTGCTTCAGCTTTGGGGGTGCCTAGCTGGCTCAGTTGGAAGAGCGTGCAGCTCTTGATCTTGGGGTCGTGAGTTCAAATCCCACATTGGGTATAGAGATTGCTCAAATAATTAAACTTTAAAAAAAAAAAAAAAAGATTGCGGGATGCCTGAGTGGCTCAGTCGGTTGAGCATCGGACTTCGGCTCAGGTCATGATCTCGCGGTTCATGGGTTTCAGGCCTCCCATCCAGCTTCATGCTGATGGCAGGGAGCCTGCATCAGATTCTCAGTCTCCCTTTCTCTCTGCTCTTCCCCTCTCTCTTTCTTTCTCTCTCAAAAATAAACATTAAAAAAAAGATTGCTTTTTCTAGGATCAGTTTCTCAATATTTGCAAAAGAAGGGGGGAAAGTCAGCAAAGATTTTCTTTTTAAATAGGGATTGCAGGATTTCCATTGAATCTGTGTATTAAGGATTTTTGCTATCCTAACATGGATGGATCTTCTCATCTGTAATCTTGGGGTGTCTTTCTTAGGTATTTTATTCTTTGGATGTTTTTGGAAATGAAATTTTTTTTAAAAATTGCCTTAGGATTGTTCATCACTAGTATCTTAAAACTTGAATTTTGTGTGTTGATCTCATGTTCTGCAACTTTTAAAAACTTACTTCTTAGGTCTAATTATCTTTTTGTGAGTTCCATAGTTTTTTTAATATTTAAAATAGAAATAGTTATATTTCTTCCTTTCCAATCTGGACACCTTTGGTTTCATGGGGTCTTATGAGAAATCAGCAGTCATTCAAACTGCTTTTTCCCTGTATGTAAAATATTATTTTTTTCTGGTTGCATTTAATATTTTCTCTTCATTTTTGGTTTTCAGCAATTTGATTATGATGTGCCTAAGTTTCTCTTCTCTTTATCTTCAGTAGTGTTCTTTGAGCTCTTTGAATTTGTATCTGTCCCATCTCTTTCTTGTCTTACCTATTGTTGACCCCAGTTTCACATTTATCAGATCTTTTATTATTTTCCCATAGATCCCTGAGGCTTTTATTTTGTTTTTTAATCTTTTTTTTCCCCTCTCTGTTCTTAAGATTGTATAATTTCTATTAATCTATCTTGAAGGTCTCTGACTCCTTCCTCAGTTATTTCCATTTTGTTATTAAACTGTTGAATTTTAAGTTTCAGATAATTTCCTATTTTAGGGTTTCCATGGGTATTTTTAATGTTCTTTGTTTTTCTGCTTAGAGTCCCTCTTTTTTCATTGTGTGCACATATTCCTCAACTTCACTGCGCGTAGTTTTAGTAGTTATTTTTAAATCTTAATCTGTTAATTCCAGTTGGGGTTGGTCCCTGTTGATCATGTTCAGTCTGGAGACTGGGTCACATTTTACTGGGTCTTGTGTATGAAGTAGTTTGGGATTGTACAGTGGACAAATATGTGCTATGTTGTGAAGACAGGATTTTGTTCTATTTTTGCATAAGTGTTGGTTTTTTTTCCATTGGAAATTATTTTCTGGAATTCAGTCTGCAAACTCTAAGATAGTAGCTCAAATTTCATTTCAGTTTTGTTTTTGTCCTGTGTGGACATTGTTAAGGAGTTAGCCAGAGTTTGGGGCAGGGACACTTCAGTTATTTTAAAGTAGTTTTAACTGAGGGGTACCTGGGTGACTCAGTCGGTTAAGCACCAAACTCTTAATTTCAGCTCAGGTCGTGATCTCACTTGAGATTGAGCCCTGAGTTGGGCTCCACGCTGAGTGTCGAGCCTGGTTTGTATTCTGTCTCTCCCTCTCTCTGCCCCCCCTTTTTTGTCTCAAAATAAGTAAATAAACTTCAAAAACATAGTTTAATTGATATGAGCATTTTTACCTTAGTTTATTGTTTCACTAGAGTTTATTTCATAGAGAGAGCATGAACAAGAGAGAGGGGCAGAGAGAGAGAGAAAGAGAAAGAGAGAGATTGACTCTTAAGCAGGCTCCATGTGTGGAGCCTGACATGGCGCTCCATCCTATGGCCCTAGGATCATAACCTGAGCAGAAATCAAGAGTTAGACGCTCACCAACTGAGCCACCCAGGTGCCCCTGTTTTAGTAGAATTTAGAATCATAGTTTTATGAACTGATAATAATCATAGGTAAATGATTTCTAGTGTGTTATCTTGACAATTAAATAAAAATAAATTTATTTTTCTCATTGTTACAGATCGAGCTGGGAGCATCAGTACTCTTGATTCTTTAGACTTTGCAAGATATTCAGATGATGGGAACAGGGAAACAGATGAAAGAGTGGCAGGTGAGTAACATTGTAAAGACAGATTTGGATTCTTTCACATTCAAGAAATAATAAAATGACTTGAGGAATTCCCTTCTACAATTTGGTATGTGAATATAATTATAAAAGTTAATACGCAAAGTTATGTTACTAATTTATTGGCTGTAGGGAACATCCTACTCCCCAACTTCCTCTTCCAGTCATGCTGTAAGTTTCTGGTTATGCACACCTAAAATTTATTTAGTTCTGTTTGTGGGCAACAGTTTACAATCATCTAGTTCTCTGACTGGTATAAAACAGGTTCCTTTGATGTTCCAAACCAGAGCTGATATTTAGGTGTTCTATATGAATACAACACTACTGATTGTGAAAATTGGTTGAAATACTTCCACACTGGTTGGTTAATAAAACTTTGTCTTGAGACCCGTAAGTGCTCCCTAGTCATCACAGCATCCCTCCAGAAATTTCCCATGACTATCCTATGTGCCAGAAAATAAAGGGTTAATATGTGGTATGGCAGAGGCCTCCGGGACCTTGCTTATTCCAATAAGACCAACACTCCTTCTAAATGCTTAGTTATTCATACCAGTCTCCTTCCCGTCTTCACGTTCCTATCAGTTCTGCCTTCTAGGCATCACCATTGTGTCTGTAAGAACTTGAGAAGACCAGTTCGTACTCGCTGTGTTATGCCTTCATGTAATGAAACCAGCAGGCTCCTGGTCAGGGTCTGCCCAGGAAATTACCAGTGTAACAGGCTTAGCTCCTTTAGTGTCAAATGTCTGGTGCCTGTCAGGTGCCTCAGAGCTGTGGCTGTCTGTAATCGAAGTCATTCTGGAGTGCTTTGTAGGAATTCTAGTTTTCATAGAACATTGGCTCTTAGATGGGGAAAGCAGACAGACCTGAGTTGGGTATTTTGCTCTCCACCAAAATGGTGAGCACTCTGGCGCAGGAGTGATACCACATGGGACAGATGGAGCCCATGGAGGCAGTATGGGATCAGGGAATAGTCATAATGAGGATTCCTTTCTAGAATTTTTCTTCTATTTACTGTGAGAAGTTAATTACAGTCTATCAAATATTTACCTTTCATGGTCATTATGAATAAAAGTGAGTGCTAATTTTTATGTAGCACTTGATCTAATCACTGTTCTAAATGTATATTGACTCATTGACTCACAGGGTTGTCATCATTCTCTCCTCCCGAGGAAACTGAGACACTAGAAGGATTATATACAACTTTAGTGTCAGGGCTAAATTCAAGTGCAGATAGCCCAGCACCAGAGCCCACAACTGACTGTTCAACAATACCTCTTCGCAGAAGAGTGAGGTTTGACCTAGTTAAAAATGACATTTCAATATATGATTTTCATTCATTGCTCAAGGTAGAAATATTGAATAATTTTAAATCTCAGATGGTATTGTAGGACTTAGAAAAAAGTGATGCAACTGTTTTCAGTTTAGCAGAAGCTAAGAGAGGATCCAGCAGTGTAAATAGTAGCAATATCAACTGAATGAGGAAGTCATTGGAAGAGTTGAATGTGGCTCCCCATGTCAAATCATGATTTAGTCATAAGCATTATTTATTGAGTGTTGTATCAAAACAACAAATCACATTAATAATATCTTCAGATCAATAGATTAAATGGAAATTATTTGAATAATTTTAGGACTAATTTATCCTACTTTATCATTTGTTAAGTGGTATGTTATAAAGTTTATGTTAGATATTAGATTTTTTATGTTATGTATCAAACATTAAATACATGGTAATTTATTAGACTAATCAAATACATCTAGTTTTGTACATTGTATTATTGTTCAAATGGTTATATAATTGGGAAGTAACTCCTACCCCAAAATTGGTCACGTAATTATTTTCTTTCCTTTAATTTTGAAAACCTATATTTTAGATTTAGTCTGATGTAAGGGGTTCATCATTATTCTCATTATTTCGGTATTTTAATGTTTCTATTTAGGGGAAACATTGATGTAAAAGCAAAATGTTATGTAACCAAGCATAGCTAAGAATGAAATGTTGTAAATACATCGTGGTTTTGACCTTGTATTTTTAATCTAAAGATTATACTGTCTCCAGGTTTGGGAAGATAAAGTAATTTTTGATCATTATACAGTGCTAATATGTAAATAAGTGCTATCTTCTATCTTCATTGGAAAGGGGAAGAAAAACATGTGTTATTATAAGAGAGTAACTTTTAGACTTACAGAGCTTTTGTACCATTGCCTGTTATTGAACCCAATATGTGATATGTGGGTGACACTTTATGAAAACGTTTCAATTAATCACAGTTCCCATTTTCAAAAAGATTTTCGACTCCTTGCTCACCACTGATAGTAACTTAAAGGCTTATCAAAACACCAATAATTCAGAAAAGATTCTACATCTGTGATTGGATCCCATGTAAACCTCACTAAGAAAGAACAGAAATTTCTTTATTAACATTTTCTATACCCATCTTGGGCAGAAGGAACTTATAGATAACACAGGTATTGATTTGAGTTCATTGCCCCACCACCTAAATGTACGGTCTGTTCCACTCTATTCACCTGTTGCTGTTTATAAGACAAATAGGTACTCTGTTTTCAGCATCATTCTTACTATCTTTTTCCTAAATTTAAAAAATCTGGTTATTTTTCAAGTCTGTATCGGTTTTCCTTCAAAGAGGAAGACGTCTCAAAATGAACTAATGTTAATTGAGTGTTGGCTCTGTGCCAGGCACTGTGCTGGAGTGCTGTGTGTAATTTTATTTAATCTTATTAACAGTCCTGAAGGATAGGTCATGATATCCTTGTTTTATAGATCAGAAAACTGAGACTCACCACAATTAACAAATTTTCCCAGTAGCCTCCATATGATAAGGGATCAAGACATAGGGTTTTTATTCCAGAGCCCACGATGTATCTTTTATCATCAGCCTGTAGCTTTGACCCACCTGAACATTCATGTGGATGGCAGAATCCTGTCTTTCCCATATGAGATGATTTCAGCACAGCCATTTTCTTTTAAAAGAAGTAAATTTTTTAAAAGCTTTTCATTTTAAATATTTTCCATTTCTGAATTTAGAAGTGTAAATTTTCACATAAAAATGATTTAAAAACTAGTAGACACCAAACCAAAATGAGCTTAACCTGAGTGTTCAGTATGTTATTAAAGAAATACAGTGTTGGTTGGTACGTATGTATTTCACCCCTTAAATTTTCAAGTTTTCTTAAAGATAGCAAGGGACAGGTTATTTTAAATGTTGGGATTGCCATTTTAAAGTTTATTTTAGACATCTTAAGCATCTGCTTAAGAAGATGCATGAAATAGATAGAAATGAAGCATGAAATAAAGTTTCTGCTCTCAAGGAATTTGTCCTGAAAATGTCTATATCTATAATATAAATAAATAGTCAGTACTTTAAACACTGTGGTAAGGGCCTTGTTAATTTTGGAACCACCTATAACCCTGTCTCAGTTTCACATGATCTGTCTTTTAGCATCAGAGTCTCTGAATATCCATTCATTCAAGTAACATTTATGGAGTGCTTACTCCATACTCAAGGTTCTATGCTGTTCTGTTAACAGTAACCAACAAAGTAGACATTTGAAACCTTTGTAAAGCTTACACAATCTAGTAGACATTCTAAAATGATTGGATTTTTGCCTGGGAAATAACCTGGCCTGTTCGCTGACTAAGAATCAGCGTCAGGAGCCCCTCTCATCCCTTAGCTCTTGGCCTGCAATGTACATATTGAGATAATCCAGATTAAATAGGTCCATTTGTCTCTTTCTTATGTGTTTCTCCCCTAGTACAGATATCTGTACTTCCTATCAGTAGTACTTTTTGTTTTTCTTATTTTGAGCCTTACCTAAATCTTTATGATTTTGTATGTGATTAAGTGATACAGAAGCTCCCAACAAGGTTTTAAAGGCAACAATCTTTTAATATGGTTGTAGGATGTTGTCACTTTTTTAAAGTTTATTTATTTGAGAGAGAGGGAAAGAATGAGCTGGGGAGGGGCGGGGAGAGAGAATCCGAGTAGGCTCCACGATGAACATGGAGCCTGACATGGGGCTTGATCTCCCGACCGTGAGATCATGACCTGAGCCGAAATCAAGAGTCAGATGTTGAACCGACTGAGCTGCCCTGGTGCCCCTAGGGTGTTGTAATTTATATGGTAAGTCATAAAGGTCTGAACTGGGATAACTGCAGAGACGGTTGAGGTGAATAGCTTTTTAAAGGGTTATTCAAGGGTTGGAATTAATATGGCTCGAACATTTAATAAATGTGGGCTGAGTAAGCACAAGGGGTAAGTGCAGAGTAATCTCCAGGTTTTCTGTTTGGGCGCCTGGGTAGATAGTGGGGCCATTAATGGAGAGAGGCTACAGAAGGAAGAAGGAAAAGCCGATTTGAGAGGAGGATGAAATTGATTTAGATAGAATTTCAAAACTCATGAGACATTCAGGTGGGCGTATCCTGGAGATAATTAGGTAGGACTGTGTCTTTGGGAAAAGATTTAAAGATTTTTGAATCTTCAGAGTAGTTGTCTCAGTTAAAACCATAAGAGTAAATATCAATCCAGTGGGATATGTAGGGTAAGGAAAGGATTGAAGATGGTACCCGGAAAAACACCGTGAGATGAGGGATAGACAGAGACTCTAAGAGAACCTGAGCAAGGAGGACAAAAATAGGAATAATTTTTTTTTCTTTTAAGGCTTGGGGAAGAGGATTTTTTTTTTCCACTAGGATGAATAGAAAACTAAATGTCTATAAACTATGGAGATTGTGTCTTACTTCCATTCATTCATTTTTCACTATCTACTAAGTCTTGCCTAACAGTAGTATTCCTTTCTGATGTTTGTAATAGGCAGGGAGAATTCTCTAAACTCAGGAGGGGTGGTGATGGTTCTGCCTTAGGATTTTCGTATCATTTTAGGAATAGATTTTTATTTTTACTCATATCCTGGAAAGAATTTTCTTATTTCTTAGAACTGTTTCTGGGATAAGAAAATAAGCATTAAAAATGGAGAAATAGTTGGGGCACCTGAGGGGCTCAGTCGGTTGAGCGTCCGTCCACCTTTGGCTCATGTCATGATCTCACAGTTCATGGGTTTGAGCCCTATGTGTAGCTTTGTGTTGATAGCGTGGAGCCTGTTTGGGATTCTCTCTCCCTCTCTCTCTCTCTCTAGCTCTGCCCCTCCCTTGCTCATGCTGTCAAAAGTAAATAAACATTAAAAAAAAAAAATGGGGAAGTGGTATTTTATTATGAAGTCAGATACTTTGGGGGAAAAAATCCAGGAAAATCTGACTTGAAAGAAGACCGTTTCATGTCTACCATGGCAAGGACCTTGGCTCAGCCCTATAGATTGGAACCCTTCAACAGTGAACACGAATAGGAATGGAAAAAATACTCGACTCTGATCAGAGTTATATCACAGTTATGGAAAAATTTGTCTAAAATAGTATTTTGAGTTTCGTGCCAAAATATCTAAGACTAGCAAATATTTTAGTAGAACATAGTGCTATATTGATTGGACCACAAAGGATTGATTTTATTTTCTGCTTTAAATTTAACACTTTACCTTTATGTAAAGTCATGAGAACATGATCTTGCAGCACTCAGATACGTATCTCTCTGATAGTGTACCAGTATTCTAACCCTGGTTGGTGAATAACGATTACAAACTCTCTAGAGTTGCTTATACTGGTTATCATTGATTATTTTGGTAAGATTCTAATATGTAATATTAGAATATACCTACATTTTTGCACTTATTACTTTAGTTCCCATAAAATTGCCTTCGGTAGGGTTAGCCTATTCATAGAGGATTGAGATAGTGGAGTGAGCAGGTTGGTAGTTGGTTCCTACAGTGTTTTATTTTGTTTTTACAAACATACACATGCTCAAACAGTTCTATGAAGAATTAAATACACGTGTTCAAACAGTTCTATGAAGAATTAAAATATTTGGTACAGTGTATCTCTTTTGGTACAATTTATGTCTTTCTAGGATAATTAATTTTAAGTTTTAATCTAGTGTTCTTTAATAAAGAGGAGACAAATTCATATATGTGTAAATATAGCTATTCAGATTTTTCTTGTGAAACTTTCTCATGTAACTGCAATTACTTGATCATACCGTGCTTTTACAGAAATGTGCTATAGCTTCAAATATATATGCCTTTGTCTTTCAAAGTATATTAAGAAACATGCAGCAGAGTGAATTCATTTTGATAAGAACTATATTTTCAAAGCATTGGTAACTTTCAGTGACATTTGGCAATGTATTTGTAAATGTGCATAAAATATAAATTCTTGCCGTCTGACATGGGTTTTTCTGGCTTTCTGTGCCTTGATCATTCAATGTTTTGCTCTTAGTCACCTAAACTTCTCACCAGTTGAATTTGAGTTTTTCACAGTTTGTGTTTTAACCTTTTTTTAATTTATTTTTTTCATATTTCTATCATTCTGGTGCAGGCATTTCTGATCTGCAATTGTTCTGTAATATGTCTTAGTAAATTGTAAGTGATACTAAAAGCATAATACTGTACTGATTTTACTTAAGGCATAGTTGGTATTTTTAGATCAAAATCAATTACCTAGAGCTTTGAAATTAAACCTGTTTTGTACTTACACACTGAATGTGTGCAGTCTTATTTTAAACACAAACTCTGTTTCCAGAGGTGTAAGTTTTAGGAAAAATGTTTTAACTTTGTTGCACAGAAACGTTTGCAGATCAGCATTGCTAATTACCAAAAAAGAAATAGTAACATACATGTCATCTGACTTTTAGTTGTGCTTTCATGTTGCTGCAGTGAAGTTCTGTGCATCAAAATAATTGGCCTTCATGTACTAGATGTGATTCAATTACATCTGATGTTTTTAATGAAAATATGCAAACTGAGTGAATCCTAATTTTTCCATATATTTTTATAGCTGTGTCGTCTCTGATAGCATCTCATTGCCATCTTCTTTTTCTGTTTATTAGCCAATCAGGAAAAAAATGCCATTTTTAAATATTTTAATTTTCTGGTTTTTATGCAGAGCTATTTAAATGCTGTAAGTTTTAAATATCTAGTTGTGACAAAGATCGCTTAATTTTCCCAGAGCTTTACTTCACGGAAATGGCTCCCCACCCACCCAGAGCTAAGCTTGCTTTTTCTTCAGAGCAATATTTATGTATTTTAAAGAAAGTTCCCAGTTAGTTAAATCTTGCTTGTGATGAAACATTTTAAAGAGCTTTTAAAAATGTTTCCTCAGATTCATGTTTATCTTATCAAAAACCAGAGAAATCTTTGAGTTTCATTAGTTGATATCTCTTGACATGAAGAGGTATCTCTTTGGAGAGTTATCAGAAATTTTGAAATTCTACTTAATTTTACTTAGTATCCTTAGGTACTGTACATTTAGAATTGTACACATTTACTTTAGAATGGTCTTAAATAGAAATTAAAAGACAAACTGTTTCTACCCTTTGGCTTTAAATGAAACCTAAAACCATAGGAACATTTTTTGAGATACGTGTTTAACGTATCTGTGCTCGTTTGTAGAAAACGTTAATTTGTTGGTAGAAAAACTTATAGCTATGACAACATTTATTAAATATTTAAACCATATTTCTTCAATATCTTGATGAAGGGATATATTCAGTAATTTTTCTACGTATTGATTTACAACATTATTCTACATAATGCATTTAAAAGTACCTTTGACTTTTTTAAAACTAAGGTTTTCTTTAAGTATATTTGCTTGGACTTAATTTAAATTTTTGTCTTTGCCCCTAAAATGATGTCACCTGAAAACATTCCACTGCATTTTCTTACCTACACTGAGTGAAGTACAAGCACCCAGATGACTATTTTTATTTATGTAAATGAGAATATGCCATAGATTTTCTTTTTAAATAGAGCTCTTCCTTGTCAGACAGCTAGAACCTTTGATCAACAATCCCCCTGAATTCTAAAACTATGGAAAACATTCACCAGTTTGCTTGCAAACCAACTCTGCTGCATGCGTTCACAAATTTCATAAAGATTGCATGCTTTCTGTTTTCAATACAGAATGTATTTTTTTTTCATACCCATCCTTGCTTTTTATTTTTTTATTTTTGTTTCCCTTTTCTTGGTTGGATGCCTGTGTGTGTTTATTCCAAATCCCTGTCCAGTCCTGGAGTTTGAACTACGGAAAGCCAAGGAGACCATTCAGGCCCTCCGAGCCAACCTGACAAAGGCTGCAGGTGGTGTACATAAAACTTTTTTGAGACTTTTTCTACTTTGACAATGTAGAAGTAGCTGAGATGTTTTCAAATATAAAGTGGTAAAGTATTATTTATATTTTCTTCCACCAGAACACGAAGTTCCTTTACAGGAACGAAAAAATTACAAATCAAGTCCTGAAATTCAGGTGGGTGAATGACAGACCTCAAAGTATCTTCCACATAAAAAGGTAGCACAAGTATTGATGGAAGGAAACTTACAGTATTGTATCTTTTATTTTGCCTGTAGGAACCGATCAAACCTCTTGAAAAGAGAGCTCTAAACTTCTTAGTCAATGAATTTTTATTGAAGAATAACTACAAGCTTACATCAATAACCTTTTCAGATGAAAATGATGATCAGGTACAATTATTATTTTTTTTGACAATGATTTGTTTCATTTTTCACTTATAATGTACTTTCTTTTTTTATCTAGTTTCTTTAATTTTCTAGAAGTCATGCAGTAAAATTCTATAATACTAGTTACCAAACACTTCTGTACTCATACAGTCTAGTATTCTTTTGGTCATACTCTCATTGCCACACTCCACTTTGTCACTGTCTTACTCCCACTGTATCTATTTCTTCATCTTATTAATATCCTCGCCTTCTAAATATCTCCATTTTCACGTTAGCCTTCTCCTCGCTACTACTTTAAATCCTTCCTTAATCAATTCTAAATTCTAACGCACTCTCAGCTTTTGTTTTAGCTTATCATCCACCTGCCTCTCCAAAATTAGCTTTTTTGCCTGTTTACTATAATCTTGCCAGACAGAAGGGCTTGCATCCCCCTCAGCATATCTTATTCCTTCAGAGTTTTGTGCTTTTGTTCGTTCTTTCTCCTCGTTGCCATGTGCCTTGTAAATACCTAAACCTTGTCCATGAGAGTGCACACAGGTCATCACCTTTCCAAAATCCTTCCTTCTGCCTCAAAATAGAAATGGACTCCTCTCTCTGAATTCTTGACAGCTCTCTAATTATAGTATCTGTGATACTTCAGATTCTACCTGTTTCTTTATGTCCTCACTCTTGAATGGTGAAAGCCCCTGAATGGCAACAATATTTTATTCCTTTTTCTAAATACATGGTGGATATCTAATAAATGTTTGTTGAATATAGATGGATAAATGGACATTTGAATAATATGTGTAGTAGTCATTTAATAATTATTTTAAAGCTTAAATTTGTTTAGTCCTTGTTGTAGACCAAGCACTGTATTAGGACCTTAATACACATTTTATTTTGTCCTTACAAAAATCCTCAGAGGTAAGTATACCCATTTTACAGATGATATGTTTAAGTTTCCAATTAATTTATAACAGTAATAAATGGAGACAAATAGGAATTTCATACTTGGGTCTGGTTTCTCCAAAGCCCCCACTTTTAATACCTGCCTTATATCTGCTTCGGATTTAAGCCTCAATAATGACTATTCTCATTATTTAAATAAAGCCTCAAAGGAATAAGATTGTCACAGTTAGAACATTCAGACTAATATGGCATAGTTTCTCAAAGAAAGTTTCCCAAATAAATTACAAATAAATAAGTTACAAGGTACCAAATTAGTACTAAATTTTGATGTGTTAGAGAAAGAGAGAATGGTAGGACAGTATATTTGCATGTGATTGATTATTCTGGAATTTTATAAAGCTCTTCAAAAAATCTTTGCCCATAGAATTCTTGAGGTGCTATGCCTTTTTGTACTTTAGTAATAAAATTGTGTTAGATTGAATTCAAGAGAATGCTATATGTACAACAAATCGAAGAGCAGCTATTTGGATTCTGAAAATGGTCAAAAGCATTTTTAATAATACAGATTAGATTAGGGGTACCTGGATAGCTCAGTTGATTAAGCATCCGACTTTTGATCTCTGCTCAACTTGTGATCTCATGGTTCATGAGTTCGAGCTGCACATCTGGCTCTGCGCTATTAGCAGAGCTTGGAATTCTCTTTCCCTCTTTCTCTGCCCCTACTTACCCCACTTATATAGACTCTCTCACAAAATAAATAAACTTAAAACATGTTTTTATTTATTTTTTAATGTTTTATTTATTTCTGAGAGAGAGAGAGACCGTGTGAGCAGGGGAGGGTCAGAGAGAGGGGGAGACACAGAATCTGAAGCAGGCTCCAGGCTCTGAGCTAGCTGTCCGCAAGAGCCTGTCACGGGGCTCGAACCCACGAAACTTGAGATCATGACCTGAGCAAAAAAGTCAGACACTTAACCAACTGAGCCACCCAGGTGCCCCAAGAAATGTTTTAATAAAAATAATATAAATGAAATTCAAGGGGTGCCTGGTTGGCTCAGTTGGTCGAGCGTCCAACTTCGGCTCATGTTATGATCTCATAGTTCGTGGGTTCCGACCCCACATGGGCTCTGTGCTGGCAGCTTGGAGCCTGAAGCCTGTTTCAGATTCTGTGTCTCCCTGTCTCTCTGACCTTCCCCTGTTCATGCTGTCTCTCTCTCTCTCCCTCTCTCAGAAATAAATAAAACATTAAAAAAAAATTTTTAATGAGATTCAAGCAGCTATATCAAGAAAGCAAGCAGATTAAATTGCTTGCTTACCCACCAGAGAAAATGCTAAATATATATAGGTTAGAATAATAAAGAAAGGAAGAACAAAATTAATGCCTCAATTAGTTTACTTATAAATAACGAGTATAATTTATGAACTAAGATTTTCTTCATATAGACATGTTCTATGATTTCATGCAAATATTTAAGTATATTTTATAAGCTTGAGAGTTAACACAATCTTAAAAGTTAAGAGTTTATGTTTTTGAGAGATTTCATAAAAAGATTTCATTAAATGTGCAACATTTTGACATCTAAGACAGTTAAGCCTGTTTACCTAGAATATCAGGAAACTTAACAAGAATAATTAGCAGGCAGTGGAAAATGTAAAATAAGTTAAACAGTGATGTGGACTCACCTGGAACCTACACTTTGACCTTACCACAAAATTATGATTTTGTTGGCTTTTCAAGATATTAGCCTATCAGGATTAAAATGAATCTCAAAAATGCAGGATAGAATTTCCTCATAGTTTTTTTTCTTTACATATTATTATCATTAACCTTTTAGGATTTTGAACTATGGGATGATGTAGGACTAAACATTCCAAAACCTCCAGACTTACTGCAACTCTACCGAGATTTTGGAAATCATCAAGTGACTGGGAAAGATCTTGTGGATGTGGCCAGTGGTGTAGAGGAAGATGAATTAGAGGCTCTTACACCAGTTTTAGGCAACCTTCCTCCAAGCCTTGAAACGCCTCAGACTGTAGAGGTAAACAGTATTAACTAACTAGTGAAGTCCACAAAAAGTTTTTAAACTGTGTAAAAGCATGCTATGAGATCTTGAGTTTCTGTTTTTCTCCCGTTTTGATTTTAGAACTCCTTGCTAGTACAGAAATTAGAAGATAAAATTAGTTTATTAAATAGTGAGAAATGGTCTTTGATGGAGCAAATCAGAAGACTTGAAAGGTTAGTACTTAATCATCATTTCTAAAGAATCTCTTAAAGTTGTTGTTTTTTCTTGTGTAAATGTTTGGGTTTTTTGTAATAGTTTATTGTCAAGTTGGTTTCCATATAACACCCAGTGCTCATCCCCACAAGTGCCCTCCTCCGTGCGCATCACCCCCCCTCCCCTCTCCCCACCCCAAGAATCTCTTAAAAGTTTTAAAAGAAATTGGCAGGTTATATAAATATATAAAATAACATTTCAGTTGTAAGACATAATTTTTCATATTCTATTACTTTTGAAAGAATGTCTTTTAATTGTTTTATATATTTAATATCTTCTTTTTACTCCCAAAAAAGTTATTAAGTCATTGTATTAATCATATAATTGATTAACTCTTGGAACCAAGGAATAAGATAATTTTTACTTCCCCATAGTATCAATATTAATAACTCCTTCACACTAATGTTGTATTTCCTACAGATTATCTCATTTAATTCTTACTATAATCCTGTGGGTTAGATGCAGTTTCTCCATTCGGCAAATACAGAAAAGTGCTAATTCAAAGCAGAATTTATAAGGCCATTTTTATGCTTCATTGGTAAGAGTTTGTAGCTGTACTTTTAGGTATATGAAGCATTCGAGTATATGGTACAGAAAAGGTTAATCAGTTGCCAACCAGTTTTCTATTAATGTGTTACACTTTTAATGTATTAAATCTGTTATGAGGTTTACACTATTGCAAATTTTAAGAAATACACTTGTTCTCTGATAATTACTCTTTTTACAGTGAAATGGACTTTCTCAAAAATGAACACTTTGCCATCCCAGTAGTTTGTGACTCTGTTCAACCTTCTTTGGATCATAAAGACTCTGAAGACAGTGGACAGAATCCAGTTATAAATAGTTCAGACAATGAAAAAGACAAGGATATCCATCTCTCAAAATCAGATGAAGTTGATTCCACTGTTCCCAAGGAGAATTTCTCAAATTCTGTCCCCAGAAGAGAAAGAGAAGAAACGCCGTCTTCTTCTCCATCAAGTAAAAACAAAGTCCATTTTGATAAACCCAATAGGTTAGTGTGCATCCTATGTCTTCAAATGCATCTTTCATGTATTTGGTTCCTTGACAAACTGAAGGAGCTTCATTGCTTATTTTGCAGGCCATGTATATGAATGTTTACATTTGACATGAACTGAGCACATAGCAAAGTACATGTCTCCAAAAAAAATATATCACCAAGTCATTACTAAGTTAAATTACATTAAAAGTATTAAAACATAAATGAGGTAGCTTCTATCTTAGCCACGTACTTAAACTCAGAAAATAATATGTATGTTCTATGTGCTGTAAACACTGGTAGCTGGTTGATTTTTACCTTTTTGCTATCCAGTCATTAACAGACTCGGTATGAGCTGTTTTACTGCAGTTACCAGTGTAAATAGGGGAATTGTTTCTGCTCTTGGTCCTTTTTCCTGTGCCTACTTCCATTGCTAATACTGTATTATTAATATTCTCTTGATTCATTTACTTGGATCAGAGTGATTAAACTCTGATGAGAAAATAAAGGCACCTGCCCTTTATGATCCAGGTTTTCCAGTGGAGGAGACAATATAATTAAAAATTTTTTTAGGTTATAATGTGAAAAAATAATTTTAAGAAAGGAATATTTACTGAACTCTCTTTTATATTTTTGGCACAGTTCTAAATTCTTTGTGTATCCTAATTTACTTAATCCTGACAAATATCCTGTGGTGTATTCTGAACCACACAGTCGTGCTTCCTCTTCCTATTTTTTTCAAGTTTATTTATTTATTTTTGAGAGAGAGAGAGAATCCTACGCAGGCTCTGTGTAGCCTGATGCAGGGCTTGAACTCATGAACTGTGAGATCATGACCAGAGCTGAAACCAAAAGGATGACCCTTAACTGACTGAGCCACCCAGGCGCCCCTCTTCCTCCTATTGAGTAGATGGATATTATACCTAATGTTGGGATATAATAGGAAAGCATGAATGATTTCTTTTAGACTTAAAGGTACTTGTTATTAGTAAGAAGGATTTGACTTTTTTTTAAGCAAATATTTCCACTGATGAGCCACTAACTTTTGTGTACCCACTAGCCATATTTTTTCTTGAGGTATGAAGGGAGGTTACAGAGTTGAAATAGATACGGCCCAGTCCTCAAGGTACATTTTTTTCTAGTATGGGTAAGATAGAGTCATAAAATCTATATTACAATACATAACCATAATGTTATTTGTAGTAATAGTTCTTTAGTATTTAGGAGTACTTCCACTGATTTCTTTTGATATGCCAAAGCTACTTCCTAGAGAAAGATGGTTAAATTTGTTCAACTAATTTTTTTAGCTTTTAACTATGTGCCGGGTGGTGTCAACGAGGAATATAATGGAAGGCAAAATACACATAATCCCTTCAGTTACAAATCTTATAGTGTGAGAGAGGTAAACAAACAGTCATAATAAAGTAGGAAAAATAGTAATATAAGAAGTTCAGCTGGCTTTGGGAACACACCAGGGCACCTGACCTAGCCATCAGAGCAGGAGAGTTTTCAGGAAAGACTTGTCTAACCTGAGACCTGACAACCAAGTAGGAGTTAACCAGACAGAGGTAGGAGGAAGAATGTTCCCTCTAAGGGAGGACGTCACGTGCGAGGAGAAAACCACACATTTGGGGGACTTAGAAGAATCTAGTAAGGCTTAAGCAGAGATTGAGATGTATAAACCATCTTACCTCATGGGACATGATGGGGTGTCTACGCTTTATTTTATTTATTTTTTAAACCTTTTTTTAATGTCTTACTTATTTCTGAGAGAGAGAGAGACAGCATGAGCAGGGGAGGGTCAGAGAGAGAGGGAGATACAGAATCTGAAACAGGCTCCAGGCTCTGAACACAGAGCCCAACGCGGGGCTCGAACCCACAAACTGTGAGATCATGACCTGAGCCAAAGTCGGACGCTTAACCAACTGAGCCACCCAGGTAGCCCAGTGTCTAAGTGAGAGTCCTCTGAGGTAGAGGTGATTGGAGGGTAGCCAGACTGGTAAAAAGAAGACTAATAGGGCATCTATTGGAAGAATCCAGGTAGGAAATGATTCAGCCTCACTTGTATTAGAAGTGGGTAGAATTTTAAATAGAAGGTCAAAGCTTGATTGAATTTGAGGTTAAAAGAAAGGAGAGATAAAGCCTGATTTGTGTTTTCTGGGTTGGGCAATTAGACGAATTTTGGAGAGTCCACAATAAGTGAATATTTCCAATTAAAAAAAAAATACTTTCTTTACAATATACCTTGAATGTTGACCGAGCCTCTGCTTCATTTATTTTAATTTTTACGTCTTTTATGTGGGTTTCTAACATTAAGGTTTATCATTTTATCATTAGATAGGTCTGCAAAACTTTGATTCCTGTCAGCAACTTTGTATCCACTGTCTACCTTGCTTGGACCACTGAGAATTAGGGACCAAAAAAAGTCCTCATTGCAGATTTTGCAAATACTTTCTATAATCATTGACCTGCTGTGCACTTCAGGTTTGATCCACTGACATTTACAGGCTGTTCACTGATATAACATGAAACAATTTTAAGATCAGCAGTTACTGCTAATTTTTTCCCCCTGTCTAATTCTCCGGTGAAGTGTCCTTCAAGTCATTGGTGGCTGAAAACTCGAGTCAGCATGTGAGGGGCAGGATTAATGCAGGAACGGAGTGATAACGTGCAGCTTAACCTTCTGAATGCCAGCGGTAACCGCTTGATATTGTCCCCTTTGCATCCAATTTTTCTTCTAGGAAATTGTCTCCCGCTTTCCACCAAGCTCTACTCTCTTTTTGTCGAATGTCAGCAGATAGTCGCTTAGGATCAGAGGTAAATTATACCATTTTTTCTTGGGACTTTCTTAAAATACTTGGTTTTTCTTTTCAGTATCTCATCCAAAAACAGTTGTGATAAGAGTATTTCAAATGCACATCTATTTTTTAAAATAATGCTCTAAGAATAATTCCTAAAATTTTAAACTTTTAAGGAAGATAGTTGATTATTTCTCTGTTCTTTGGACTAAGGTTTATTTAGTATTAAATTGACCTTTGTAGTCTGTATTTCATTTGTTATGTCTACTGACATATGGTAATATGCCTCTCTTTGCTATAATTCAAAAAACCAATGTAAGTGTATATATTGTTCATATTTTAGTTATTTTTAGATTACTCCTTTATTTTAACTTCATTAGGAGTGGTTATCTTCGATTGCCGAGTTTGTTAGCTCTCAGACTAGTTTCCCGCAAGTGCTTTGTAATTATTGGAGGTTCATCTTGAGAGGGTATTTCATTTAAATTTTTTTCTATCTTTATACTCACTTCTCCCTTTCTAGTTTTGTGGTTGATCCCACTTGACCTCTCGCAAGCTTGTTTCACAATGTCATTGAGAATGTGAAAGAGCTAGAGGATGGTCTGGACGCATTTCTAGCCTCTGGCCATCCTCTCTGCAAGACTGGGTCAGCGTCCACAGGCCTCCTCTTGCATGCAGTTTCGTTCTATAAACTATCACTGTAATCACAGATCATAGCAATGTGGGCATCTTTTCAAGAATTAAAAAAAAAAAATCGTTGGGGTGCTTCCGTGGCTCAGTCGGTTAAGCGTCCGACTTCGGCTCAGGTCATGATCTCACGGTTCGTGGGTTCGAGCCCCGCGTCGGGCTCTGTGCTGACAACCAGCTCAGAGCCTGGAGCCTGCTTCAGATTCTGTGTCTCCATCTCTCTCTGCCCCTCCCCTGCTCACGCTGTCTGTCTCTCTCTCTCTCTCCTCTCTCTCTTTCTCTCTCTCTCACTCTCAGAAAAAAAAAATTGTTGAGGCTGCCTTAGTCCTGTTATCCCTACTTGTTCCCAGAACTGCAGCCTTGTGGGCTCTTTGGATTCACCCTTGCTTCTTACTGGTGTTTTCAGTCCATTTCTTGCTTACAGAAATGTTGATCGTGTTCGGGAACACAGTTACTGTTGCTGATGGTGATGTTCTTGTTTGTATCCCGGCCATCATAAGTTGGGATTTGGGATGTGTGTTTGGAGCACAGGTGGCAGGGTTTAAAGCATGACCTTCAAGTACTACCACGCATGGAAGTTCTACACTGTCATCGTTTCTTAATTCTTTGGTTTTCTAGGTGTCGCGGATTGCAGACAGTGAGAAGAGTGTCATGTTAATGCTGGGACGCTGCCTGCCGCACATTGTCCCTAACGTGCTGTTGGCAAAGAGAGAGGTGAGGCACCTAAAGGTGTTTTCATCCCAGGAATCTCATCGTGTTGTCCATTTTTTGTCCCTTTGAAGTTTAGTGTTATATTTTTATTTTGTTAAAGTCTATTACTTGCAATCATATTCTTACTTTTGTGCATGCATCTCTGCTCCTAGAGAATGGTTTTACACCTCTGTCAGGTGAGTTCGGTAAAACTGCATGGTATTCATGTTTTTCCAGTTTCGCTTAAAGCATCATTAGCTTCCGCAGCACTAACTATTACTGTAGGTCCGTTTATGTGCCATGAATACTGTCCGTTTTTTACATTACCAGTTAACCAATTTATTTGATCTCCGCTCTGGATATGATATGCTCCATATGTCTACGAAAATAGACCCTTTGTGTTGAAAATTAACTGGGACTAATAATGTTACTTTTTTCCTAAATGTACTGTAGTTACCTATTATAAATGTTAGTTTTATTATATTTGTCAATAATTATACTTGTCTTATGATGATAGGCTAGTTATAGTATTGACTACAATAACTTGTGAAAGTACCTTCTTTTGTTTTTCTTGTAGCTAACTTGTTATATGCTTAAAATACCCAAACTATAGTAGCCAACATATTTTAGTACACATAGCCTTTAGTACAAAGGAGCCATACTGCAGAGAGTTATCTTTTGAGTTCAATTTTGCCAAGAAAAGACTAATAAAATAAGTTATTATTATCTAATTTAAATGACAGTGGATGATTTCTTTGTAATCAAGTTTAATAATTTAAATCATTCAATTTATGAAGCCAACTTCCAGTTCACAACATATCTTAATAAAAAATGGGTTAAGAATATTTTAGAATGTATCCTATAAGTTTCTCCGATCATCCTCTTAATATTTACCACTGGTTTCAATCAGAATTCATGGGACCTACAGTATGATGGATACACAATGCATTGGCAAAACCATATAAAGCTTATTCTTAATTATTTGTTTAGCACAAGAAATTTGTACTGATCCTCAAGAAAACTTACATGTACAAACTTACTTGTAAAACTTACATGAAAAATGTTTATTCCTATAGATGTTTTGGATTTAAACAAGATTTAAAAGACTCTTTTCTTACTGGTGGTTTTATTTTACCTAATACATAAAAATAGTTGTGAGATATTTATAAATGTGGAAATTTTTCTGTATCTTGAAGGATCAGTGTCCAATTTCAGATTGTTTTGCAGTTCTGCCTGACAGAATGGTGTTTGAGCTTCTTTTCCTTTTTTAGCTTGTAATATAATCAATGCAATGCATTAATGTTTGCATCCCTTTTACTATATTTCCTTAATATAATCTTAAAAATATCACAGAAGCCTAATTGTTATGAGATGCAGTTTAAGCCTTTTTATTTTAATTTTCCCTTTTTTTTTATCATAAAAGACTCTACCACTAAAATCTGATTGTACTGCATGAAGTATTTATAAATTTGCATCATCAGTAATCAGATAATTATATATAAATGTATATGTTAAGCATATATATTTATACATACATATTTTGTTTGTGGTATGATGTTTACTTTTCTGGCTGACTTTAAGTTTTTTGTATTTAAAAAATATTTATATACTTATAATTTCATGAAGAAGTGATCATTTATCTGTTTAATTATTTGTACGTTATTCTATCAGAAAACTTACCACTTATAAATCAACAGTTGTATTTTCTTGAAATTAAATTGGTAAATAATGAAGTTTATTTTGGTTTGGTTTGAAACCAATCCCAGGGCATGAAAGGGCAAAACTTTTATTTCATTTCATCCTTTGATATTAGATTATTTTTATTTAATATTTCATCTTAAATCCTTAAATATAATTTTTTTAAAAGGTCTCCTGATTAAAGGATATTTTGATTTTTCTTATTTATCAAGTTTTATATACTCTTTTATCAGGATAATAAGACTTTTTATTGGTATGCAAATACAATTAAAATGTCCTTCAGTAAATTGATTGGTCATAATAATATCCTAGCTGCTGAAATAAATAACTAGAAAGAGGATTTAAGGTTTTGATTAACATCTTTTTAAATGTAAAAAGATAAACAACAAAAACTCTTCCCCACTCCCTGAGCCACCATCCCCCATACAATAAATATTATTAGCTTCTAAAATATTCTATTAAGTCTTTTGCCTGTTTTTTAATTGGGTTGTTTGTCTTTGCTTTTGGGTCGTAAGAGTAAGAACAATTCTGGATATTAAACCCTTATTTTACATATGATTTGCAGTCTTTCCTTCCATTTGGTAGGTTGTCTTCACATTTTTGATGATGTCCTTTGATGGGCAGATGTTTTCATTTTTATTTAGTCTGATTTATCTGTTTTTTCTTTTGTTGCTTGTGTTTTTGGTATCAAATCTAAGAATCTGTTGCCAAGTCTGAGATCAGGAAGATTTATCCCTATGCTTCCTTCTAATAGTTTTATAGCTTTAGCTCTTATATTTATCCATTTTGTATTTGTATATGGAGTGAGGCAGGGGTCCAGTTTTATTCTTTTCATGTTATTATCCAGTTGTCCCAGTATAATTTGTTGAAGTGTTTCCCCATAGAATAGTCATGGCATCATTATCAAAAATCAGTTATCTGCAAATGTTTGGATTTATTTCTAGACTCTCAGAGACCAATTATATTGGTCTTTTACGCTTATCCCTGTGCCTGTACCAACCACACTATTTTGATTACTGTAGCTTTGTACTAAGTTTTGAAATTGGGAAGTATGAATTGTTTGTTTTTCTTTTTCAATATTGTTTCCCTGTTCAAGGCCCCTTGCAGTTCCATAGGAATTTGATACTCCACTTTCATTTCTGCTGTAAAGGTCATTGGAATTTTGATAGGGCTTGCATTGAACTTATAGATCACTTTAGAGAGTACTGCTATTGTAACAGTAGTAATTCTTCCAGTTCATGAACATGGGATTCTTTTCATTTATTTATGTCTTTGATTGCTTCCAGCAATATTTTCTAGTTTTCTGTGTACAAGTCCTTCACTTCCTTGTTTTAACTTATTCCTAGGTATTTCATTATTTTGGATGGTATTATAAATGGCATTATTCCCTTAATTTCCTTTCAGATTATTCATTGCTCATTTATAGAAACAGAGCTGATATTTCTGTGGTGATCTCATACCTTGCAACTTTCTGATTTAGTTTATTAGTTCTAGTAGTTTCTGGTGGATTCTATGTGATTTTTTTAATCTAGAATAACGTTACCTGCAAATAGAGTTTTTCTTCATCCTTTCCAATTTGGATGGCTTTTATTTCTTCCTCTTGCTTAATTGCTCTAGCTAGAGGAATTGACTTACAGTACAATGGTGAATAGAGGTGTTTTGAGAAAGCAGATATTTTTGTCTTCTTCCTGATTTTATGGGGAAAGCAAGCTTTTGATCTTTCACCATTGAATATGATACTGGCTGTGGGTTTTTTATAAATGCCTTTTATCATATTAAGGAAATTTTCCTCTGTTCCTAGTTTGCAGTATTTTTATCATGAAAGGATACTGAATTTTGTCAAATTCTTTTTCTGCATTGATTTGATTTTTGTTCCTTCATTCTACTGATATAGTATAATACATTGTTGATTCTTCATATATTGAACCACCCTTGCATTCTGGAGGTAAATCCCACTTGGTCATAATATATATTTCTTTTAATGTGTTGTCGGATTTAGTGTTAGGGTTTGTTTGTTTTTTTTTTTGCACATTATTGCATCTAAATTCATAAGATATATTGGTCTATAGTTTTAACACTTAGGAGAATTGTCTGGCCTAACGTCTGGTCTACCCTTTAGATTGTTCCATACTTGAGAAAAATATATATTTTGCTGTCGTCAGGGTGAGTGTTCTGTATCTATTAGGTCTAATTATTTTATAGTGTTCAGGTCTTCGATTTCCTTAATGATCTATTTAGTGGTTTATCCATTATTGAAACTGAGGTATTGAGGTCTCCAAATATTATTGTAGAGCTGCACTATATTTTTTTTCAGATATTTTGTGTATGTAAGTGAACTCAAATATTCGATCTTTCTTCCATGACTTATACAAATGGTACCACACTCTATGTACTATACTTTGGGTTTTTTTTTTTTTCTCCATGTAACATATTTTTGTTTCTTTCTATGTCAGTACAGTACCTAGAGAACTTTCTGGTTCTTAAGGCTGCATAATATCTAGTCTTTTTATAGCCTTATTTTTTTTATTTTAAAAAAATTTTTTTATAGATAGAAAGCACAAGTGAGGGAGAGGGATAGAGGGAGAGAGAGAATCTTTAAGCAGGCTCCAGGCTCAGTGCAAAGCCCATCACGGGGATTGATCCCATGACCCTGGGATCATGACCTGAGCCCAAATTAAGAATCTGACTCTCAACCATCTGAGCCACCCAGGCATCCCTTTTTATAGTCTTTTAAACATATTTTAAATTAGTGTTTTTTCAGACATTACTGACCACACTCTCAGTAAAAGAGGCATTTTACCTGATGTGCCAGTGCCAGTATATAATTACACATATAATTAAAATGAAAGTTTGACAAATCAAGCCTTACCTTTACAAATTATAAAACGTTAAAGTAGAAGATAATCAATGTCAAACATGATTTTGTAAGTATTTTTAAACAATAAAGAGTATACCTAAATAAATAATTAAAAAATGGTCTTCATGATCCATTCATTTAATTTTATGACCCATTGTTTAATTAACCGTTTAAAGCTATCAACTAACTTAAACTTTTATTTTTTATAAAAGTGGAAAGTACAGAGAATATAGATGTTAGTGTTATTTGTTTCTTAAAAGAAAAGTAAACAACCTCACTCAATCTTTAGGTCACAATGATAGCATTTTTCTAAATTTAACATACCATATTTCAAGTCTAAGATGGCATGGATTGTAACAATTATGTACCTTTAAGAAAGAATTCCAATTAAATTATGACATATTCTCCATTATAAGGTACATCCCAATTTCAGAGATAATAAAAAGTGAAAAATATTTTCTTCCCATATGCTGTTAAGTAATGGACAGTAAAAAAAGAAAGTAATCTTTTTTTTTTTTTACCAACTTTCTTTTTTTAAGTTTACATTTTTATTTTGAGAGAGAGAATGCAAGCAGGGGTGGAGCAGAGAGAGAATCCTAAGCAGGCTCCATGTGGAGCCCAATGTGAGGGTCAAACTCACAAACTGTGAGATCATGACCTGAGCTAAGATCAAGTCAGATGACTGACTGAGCCACCCAGAAACCCTTGATTTGGGGAGGGGGGAAAAAATCATGAACAAATTTGCTTCTTGTGGCTTATTTAGTAATTCATCTTAATGGGTTCATTGAAGAACTTGAATCTTTCAAACCAAATTACAGAATAAATATATGTATTTAGTAAATAAGCTAAAGAAGTTGATTCTTCACAATCTCTGCTTCAAATGCATTTGAAGGAGAAATTCTGTAGTTTAAAATAAGATTTCATAAAAGATTACTTCTAAAAGCATTCTTAAATAATACATCTAAATTTAACTTTTATTTTCATTCTATGCCAAGGAAGTATGTGCCGTTCAGCTAGCTGACTCGGAAAAGCAAAGAAGTGTGGGCCTGGAATGGGGATGGGCAAGTGGAAATGGGGAATGAATCCAAGGTTTTTTTTGAGATGTTGAGATTGTTCCAAAATTAGATTGGTGGTGGCTGCACAACTCTGAATATACTGAAAACCACTGATGTATACTTGAATTTTATGATACGTAAAATAAATCTCATTAAAGCTGAAAAAAAAGAGGCAAAGGAGAGACCTGATTGTCTAAAAGTTTTAAATATAGTTAGTATTTCTAAAGTATCTCATCTTCTGAATAACCAAATTTTACTCTTTTTATATTGGCATTCATGTTTGCTCCCTGGTGAACTTTCTACCTATTTTAAAACGAAAAGTTTTTTAAGTTTATTCATTTCAAGAGAGACATAGAGCGCAAGCAGGTGAGGGACAGAGAGAGAGGGACAGAGAGAGAATCCCAAGCAGGCTTTGCACTGTCAGCACAGAGCCCGATGCAGGGCTCAAACTCACAAAACGCGAGACCATAACCTGAGCTGAAACCAAGAGTTGGACGCTGAACCAACTGAGCCACCCAGGTGCCCCTTCCTATTTTTTTTAACTAAGTTTTAACTGATAATAGCCGCTAATTATAACTGAATGAGAATGTTGAGGCAGAAAAGGGTTTTACTTGTACCCTTCTAGTTCTTTGACTAGTCTAGTAATCAGTTTAAGATAAGACAGATTCATAAGAGAAAAACATATTTGCATTTGTATGGGGGTCCTATAGCAATATAAGACCCAAGGAGGAGCTGGGCCATTAGGTTTATATGCCATCCTGCACTAAGGAATGGAGTAAGATAGAGGACGAGAGTGATTCCCAGGACAATAAAAAGAACAGACGTTTGGTAATTAGATGTTTCTCCTCCATACTGATAAGTCATTCAGGTAAAATAGTCATCTCTTGGTGATAGCTCTTTCTGGGCCAGGCCCCCTCTCTAAATTCTTTTTGGTAGTTTAAGGGAGAGGTAAAAGTTTTTCTTGAGTCTGCCGGATTTTGATCGCCTTCAGCTCAAAATTGTCAACGTGACACATTTTGTAGTGACTTGTTTTGAACCCCTTCAAGAGTTATGCAGTAGAATAGTAGATAAATATAGTAAAATTGTATGGTGAAGCGGTAAGCTTGGTCCATCTTCTTTACCTATTTAATGTGTATGTGTACGTATGTGTTAATTTTGGAAGTAAATCATATACTTTTTAGCCATATCAGAGTTTTAAAGTCATTCACATATTTTACTTAGGTTTCCTGAAGGTTGAGCATCAGGAATTATAGTTAATAGTTCTAAGAATAGGTATTTTAGCAGCCTTTGAAGTATAGAACTTTTCCAGAGGTGAGTAATCTTGTTTTGTTTTGTCTTATTTTTTGTAGTGTGAGTCTTTATTATATTCTCTTTCTTCCTTTTTATTTCTTTTTTTTTTTTTTTAAGTAAACTCAGTGCCCAACATGGGCTTGAACTCATGACCCCAAGACCGAGAGTCAGTCACATGCTCTACCAACTGAGCCAGACAGGCACCCCTCTTTCTTTCTTTCTAAATCTATTACTGTCAGCATCTTGACAAGTTTCAACCGAAAATCTAAATCAAAAGGTGTACACTTAACATTACTCGAATTTAAGTTGTAATTTGGTATTACTTAATTTCTAGGCAAAAGACTAGAAGGAAAATTTTAAAATACAATTGCCTAAAAGTTTTAAATGAAGCTTGAGTTATAGGAAATAATTTTTTTAATGTTTATTTATTTTTGAGAGAAAGAGCGCAAGCAGGGGAGGGCAGAGATAGACACAGAATTGAATGCAGGCCCCCAGGCTCTGAGCTGTCAGCACAGAGCCCAATGCTCAAAGAGCCCAAAGGCTCAAACCCATGGACCAAGAGATCATGACCCAAGCTGAAGTCACACGCTCAACTGACTGAGCCATTCAGGTGCCCCTATAGGAAATAATTTTAATGTAAGAGTAAGCACAAGCAGTGAGCTATAATTTACTGGATTAAGGTGTTACCTTTCTAAAGTTGTAGAATTTTTCTTCTTGACCTGAAGCACTCAAACATTTTCTCCTTGGCATCTGATCTAAATGTAATCTTCCTTTTCTGTTTTAGAATTCTTTCAGATCTAGAAGTCATTATCTTATCAACATTTTGATGCTTTTTTTTAATATTAAAATCTGCCTTCATTCCCCTCACCCAACATCTATCATTCACATTGTTTTAGATTCTTTTTGCCCCATCCCCATTTATGTAGTCTAAACACACTAATCTTTAGAAGTCTAAGGAAGTTAGGTAAAAATATTCATAAAATCAAATGTAAAATTCTCTAAAGACATTTCTATCTCTAAAGTGATTTCTTTATTACCATTAAAAGTTATTTTGTTTTCCTTATAGAACTGAAAGGAGAATTAAAACGATACAGGCCTTTCTTAATGCTATACAAAAGTCTATTGGCAACCTAAGAATTGAGGGGGGTGGAAGACACTACAGAGAGAACTTGCTTTGTTATTCAAATTGGAAAAGTTATTTACTTGAGTAAAATGTAAATTACTAAGCCTTTTAGATTAATGAATTCTAAAGGCCTTAGAAATACTTTTTGCAAAAATGATAGTAAAGTATTTGAATACCTTCTGCTAAAGGATTACTGCACTGATTTCTCTAGTGATCTGTGGGACATCGGTTTTACATTTCACTTCAGAACACGTTTACAGAGTACTACCAGTCACTACAGCATGTTTTCAATAAAATATTTAAGATTTCTGTTGCCTTAAAATTTGGACACAGTAAATTTGGGGGGTAGGGGGGGATGTATTACCTTCTGGCTATGTTACCAAAGCCATAGGTATTTTCTTACCATGGTTATTACTTTTTATCAACGTGCGATCTTAAGTCTAATTTGCTTAAGCATCGTTTCATGTGCAAAATTCTTAAGCTTTAGGTATGATGTATAACATTGCTCTCTTATTCTCAATACACTTTTTAATATGGTATCATTTAAAGACATTTTTGAACCACTCTGACCTTGTCCTCTGAAGGAGATTCAGCTACGAATTTTTAAATGTTTTATTTAAGAATTGGTGTTTTTAAAACACTAGACTTCTTCAACTGGAGAAATGATACCAAAGGGAGAATATGGATTCAAATCTATAAATTTATGAATAATGTCCAAATAGTAAAGCAGATTTAATAAATTCTGATGTGGATGTATTAATACTTCAGAAAAAAGATGAATTCACAGTAAATAGATGTGAACATAAAACAGCAAATACATAGGTACAGCATTCATTATTTCAAGAGTGGTACAAATAGAACGTGTGAGTGAATAAATGAATGATAGAGGAATTAAGATATATGGGTCCAATCATAACTTAGCAATTAAAATCTTTGATTATTCTATGTGAAACAAACTCCTCTTTTCTCTTTTTTCTAATGTCACTTACTGGGTCTCTTCTCAGCTCTGTATTTCTAAAAGAGGGAGACTGGCCTACTTTATATACAAGTGTTTTAGCCGTTATTGTGCCAAGATGTACCTAATTCTCCTTGGCATGGAATATCATCCAAAAATGTTAGGCAGTGACTTCCTATATGTTGTTAATTTTGCCAGCAAGAAATAAAAGCAAATGGCAATATAACATATTATTGTGATTCAGAAAAATGAAAAGCATTTTCCTTCAAAGCCCTGAATTCAAGAATTTGAGAGTCTAAGGTACAAGAAATGACAAAGGTGTTCCTCCCATGTGTCAGTTCGGATTGGTTGGTGTTAGCTGCTGTGTTGAGAAGTGCTTTGGTAAGTGCTCTGTTAAGGCTTTTTGAGGCCAACTCTGATCTTTGAAGGAAAAATTAACAATTTCGTAAGCAATAGATAAGGAAATTGCAGAATGTATATGAAGTAGTTTCCATTTCTACCCTAATCTTAGTTTTTGTATGTTTTACTTGAAGAAACTAAAAATCAAAGAGGTTTGTGACATTTTCATTAGATTTTTGATTTGGCACATCTATAGCCATATTTCACTTAAAAGATTCTTTATAGTAGGACATAAACTTCCTCTCTGATTAAGGATCACTAAGATTCATGATATAAAAGAAAGGGGGTGTGTGTGAATATAAGGCACAAAGAGTAAATAGTTACACAATTATTTTGCTATGCTTGTTTTTGAAATAAAAAAGCTAAATATATTTTAAACAGTGTGTGTGTATCTATGTATTTGCAATTACAATAAATATGTTACCTACATTTTATAACTTTAAAGAGTGATACAACAGAAAGAGAATGGAAGAAAATTCAGAAAAGTATGTGTGTAGAGATTATGGAAACCTAGGAACAACGTTGAGGAGGAAAGAGAACTCAGGGAAGAAGGATCTGACATGCGGGAAAATACAAATAAAATATTTAGGTTTTTTCTTGATTTTCACACGTTAAAGTATTGTCTCCTTTTGTTAGCACCTTCTAGAATAACTGCTTTTTCATCTGTAAAGTTCTTCTCTCAGTGGGATAGGCAGTGTCTTAGTCCCCTCAGGAGGATCATTGGCTCTGAGCAGTCTAAATGAAAGCCTCAAAGGATTAGGAGAGTCCTAGTGATTAACAGTCTCCTACTGTAGTATTTCATAAAAGATTGTTCATTTTCTTCTGTAAAGTCAAGACTAATCCATCAAGCATCATATTGAGTCTTTGGTGAAAACATTACTGGACAATATAGGATCCATATCTATACTTTGTCTTCCATTCCCAGCACAAAATCATTTTCCCTGATTACATTTTGTTACTTTTGCTTTTCATTTGCTCACTAATGTAAAACCTACAGAGGTGCCCAATTAGAAAGATGACTGGATAAATGTTTTAAATTCTTTTTTACTTCTCAGATGTATTCTTAGCTCTTCTCTATATCTTTGTACCTTCAATTTAAGATTTATACCAGGTAATTATAATTTTAAAATAATATATAAAGACTTTAGAAATAATCGAAAGGAATTTCAAATCATTCCTTTAAGCTTCAGTCTCAGCTCCTCTGAAAATTGTATCATCCGTTTCTAAGGGAGCATCTTCGAAACAGGAAGATACTTCTACAGTGTAGTGTAGACTTTTCTGCAGTGTCTTGCATTATTACATAGCAGTCAGTTCCTGTTTTAAATCTACTAGCATTTTTTGGTGGGTAGTAAGATACATAGGAAAAAGAAATGGTGGGATTGTAATCATTCTCTTCTTACTTCATCGTAGTTATTTAATGTATTACTGTAAAGTAACTATAAAATATTTTTATAATTTAGAAAGTTTTTCTCTAGAAATATCACTTATGAACTTTTATTCTCATTGGATTTGAAAATCCATTCCAAAATGAAAAACATTAATATCTTTTTAGTATATATTAGAATTTTGTCTTAGTTTAATTAAAATGTGAAATAAATTTGGTTTAAATATTTCTTTGGAAGAAATAAACTTTTGTTACTGTTTTCCTACAAAATACTAAATTTACCTCTGCATGTTGAATGTGCAGCAATTAAGATATTATGAAAAATTTCCTTTTGAACCTAAAACATGTCTGCTGATACTCCATAGCAGTGCTGAGAACATTCAATGCTTGTGGAAATGGTCGTTTTAATGAACCATAGGGTTAAGTGAGAAGGATACAAAATTATTAAGTATATGTAATCTTAATAAAAACAGATGATATTATACTTGTGGAAGTGGGATGAATTGTCTTGATTTTCTGTTAGCTTTCTATAGCTAGCTTCTGCAAGTCTCTATTAAAAAAAAAACACTTTCAAAAATAAAATTACTGTGTCAGCTTATAGCAAGATAGCATGTTATATAGTGCAAAAACTAGTAGACCATTAGGAAGGAATGGATAAGAAAATAAGATTAGTTGAATCTTCAGTAACGTTATTACATTGTGATTCACACCTTTCTGCAACCACCACATAAACAAGTTTCAGTGTTTTCTCTTAAATTACCAATGTTACCAAGTTAGAATTTGCTCTTTTGTATGTTGCAATTTATTTCATTTTGAATGTCCATTTAAGAATACTCTGGGGGAAGAAAAGAATATTCTGCAACGCATTTTTACTTTGACTTTTCCACCTTCCTATTTCTTTAGGAGTTGATCCCCCTCATACTGTGCACAGCATGCCTACATCCTGAGCCTAAAGAAAGAGATCAGCTTCTCCATATACTCTTTAATTTGATCAAGAGGCCAGATGATGAGCAGAGGTAGGTATGACTACTCCTTTGGGAAATAAAGATCATGTTGATTGATTAATGTCACTAATGTGGCACCAAGATTAGCATTTTAATCTAAATGCCTTCTTCCTGTCCCAGTATTTATTTTAACAAACAGAGGAAACACTGGCCCCATTCACAGAGTTCTGTTATGTCTTCATTCTTGTTATTCCAGTTACTCGTGTTGCATTTGTACACTTTTATATTAGTTGCCTTTAGACTTCTAATTCAAAAATTTCTTTTACTTTTTATCTTTCCCTTTTGATTTCTAAGAATTCCTAAATATTCCCCCTTTTGCCCACAGATGAAGTACGTAGATTATGGCTTCTTAACGGTCCCTCCAAAAACTAAAATATTTAACATATAAATTTCTGCATCACTGGGCTGTCTGTAAACCAATTACTATGTGACTAGAGTGATATAGTATTTTACTTTTGTTTGTCGTGACTCAGATGCTCACAACTGTTGATACCTGAGTGGGGAAATTAGTTCTGAGGGTGATAAAAGGGACACAATTCAGGGTGACTCTCCAGGAGAATAGGGAATAGGTTGCGATCAAGTAATAATGATAGTGTAACATAACATAAAAAAAGTAAAGCTCAAATTTTTATACATATTTTTAAAAGTTTATTTATTTTGAGAGAGAAAGAGCATGAGTAGGTGAGGGGTGGAGAGGTGGGATAAGAGAGAATGAGAATCCCACGCAACTCTGTACTGTCAGAGCAGAACCCGACTTGGTGCTCCAGCCCACAAACCATGAGATCGTGACCTCAGTCAAAGTCGGACACTTAACCAACTGAGCCACCAAGGCACTCTTAAAGCTCAGAATTTTAAATACAAGGTATCTCTCAACCCTGAGAATAAAAATAGTCATATAGATTTTTAAACTTTATGAATATGTATGTATGTCTTGTTCTATCAAAATATACCTGAGCAAGTGGAGAAACATGTCCTTTTAGGATCCATTCAAGACTAATCTACACCAGCAGTTCTCACGTGCTAGTCCAATGGAAAGAGGGAAATTTGGGGCCCCTGGGTGGCTCAGTCGGTTAAGCATCTGACTTAGGCTTAGGTCGTAATCTCATAGTACATGGGTTCAAGCCCCGCATCAGGCTCTGTGCTGACAGCTCAGAGCCTGGAACCTGCTTCGGAATATGTGTCTCCCTTTCTCTGCTCCTCCTCCGCTCACACTTCCTCTCTCTCTCTCTCTCTCTCAAAAATAAATAAGCATTTAAAAAATTAAAAGTAAAAAAAGGAAATTAAATCACTGTATTAGTACTATTCATTGCAAACTAAAAATTTTCTAAGGACAGTTTGATGGTGCTGTGTAAGAAAATTAATATTTTATTTTCTCCTTGAAAAATAGTATTCCCAATGGCAGTTTAGTTAATACTTACCATTTACCACATTGTTATTTTTAAATTTGCAAGGCAAAAACCTTTAGATCCCCTAGGCTTTTTTCACAGACTCTGTGTGGAAAGCTAATAGCTGCCACCTGGTGGCCAACAGTACCTATTAGCCTTACTTCAGGTTGAGTTGGATCAGGAATTCAGCACTCATGCCCACGTTGAAATTTTTTACCTTACAGATATAAAATTATTTATTGAAATAGACTAATCCGCCGACTCACTATGTACAGTGTGAATAACAAATTAACAAAGCAGAATGTTTAAGTTCGCGTATTTCTCAATATATATGTATATTGAGAAATCACTGGTCGTATAATCACTTGTTACTTTTCCTGACTTAATCTTGGGCTTGTTTCTTTGTCTCCTAAGAAGAATTTAATTTTATGCTTAATAATGATGCATTTTGCCAGTTCTTTCCTGACAACCATAATTGCCATCATATTTCTACCTGCATCAAATAGTAGTCAAATAATCCCTGTCCTGCAATTTTCTGCCCGTGAGAACATTTCATTTTACCATTACAGGAGCCTGTTTCCAATGCTGTTAATAATCTGTAGACATCTGACCTTTTCTGTTTTCAACCTGTATTTCAAAACTGTCATACTTTTTAAAATTAACTTTGCTGGCTAAGAAGTTTGCCCAACATTTTTTCAACAAGTTTATATATCTGTAGTATGTAGATGGTGGCTCATGATTTAAAGTCATTTCACATGAGGGTTTCATGCAGGTGTTTGTAATGCCTAAATTTCACCTAAGTTCATTTATTAGAAGAGTCAAACATTTGTGAAAACAATATATGTGCCTTCTCATTATTTTAAGACACTCGTGGGGAAAAAACAATGTTCAGATATTAGGAAATTTTCATTGGGGAACACCCAGCTAAAATGTTGTCCATAAACATTGGGAATTTATTTTTCCATTTTTCTTTTATCCATGTTATTTGCCTTCCCAAAGTAGGAAATAGAAAAGCAAAGGAAGACTTAAGAAATAGGCATAGGAAATGATAATATAAAGGGGAATCAGATATTTAAAAATACAGGATTCTGGTGAGAAGAAGCTGCAATATACAATGAAGATATACTGGCTCAACATTTGCCTCATTGAAGCAGGCTCCAGGCTCTGCTGTCAGCACAGAACCCGACGTGGGGCTTGAACCCACAAACTGTGAGATCATGACCTGAGCCGAAGTTGGACGCTCAACCGACTGAGCCACCCAGACGCCCCAACATTTGCCTCATTGTTGTCCAGATGATCTTTGTCATTATTCTTTTCAGCCTGAGAGAATAGTAATAGCTAATCTGACTAAATTAAATAGAAATTTAGTTATTTTTCAGTTTAAGTTGAGTTGACTTATATTGAGAAATAGCAGTGAGCAATGCCTGGGCTTAAAATGCTATTTTTATAATTAATATGAATAAAACATTCTAATTTGCTTTTCCTTGAAGTTGGCTACTTTAAAACATGTATTGAAGGTACACCTGGGTGGCTCAGTCGGTTAAGTGTCAGACTTCAGCTCAGGTCATGATCTTACGGTTCATGGGTTCGAGCCCCACATCAGGCTCTCTGCAGCTCAGAGGCTACTTTAGATCCTCTGTCCCCCTCTCTCTCTGCTCCTCCCTTCTTACCTCCTTCTCTCCCTCTCTCCCTCTCTCTCTAAAAAATAAATAAACCTTAGAAACAAAACCATGTATTGAAAACATACTCTCTTTTTCCATCTGGTTATACTGTTTTGAACTAGATAATCAAAAATGGAAAAACTTGGGGCACCTGGGTGGCTTAGTTGGTTAAGCATCTGACTTTAGCTCAGGTCATGATCTCACAGTTCATGAGTTCAAGCTCCACATCAGGCTCTGTGCTGACAGCTCAGAACCTGGAGCCTGCTTCAGATTCTGTGTCTCCCTCTCTCTCTGCCCCTCCCCTGCCCTCACTGTATCTATCTTTCTCTCAAAAATAAACATTAAAAAAAATAATTTTTTAAAAAATGGAAAAATTTATAATTCTTTATTTTAAAATCATTTAAAATGTAACTTCATTCTGAAGAGTGAAAAATTGTATTTAAAATTTAAAACTCTTATAAGTTTCAAATCTGTCAATTCAAATGAAGTTATATTAATTAAATATATACTATTCTAGGGACAAATTACCCCAGAAGAAAGTGTTTTAAAATAACACTCATTTTTTCCCACAGTCAATATGAAATTTAATCACTAGGCATAATTGAAGATACAAAAGTCAAATTATTACATCAGCTTTGTGTTAACAACATTACTGGTGATTAGTTGATTTCTGACACCCAAGTACCCAAACTCTTAAGGACATTGAAAGCAAACAAGATATTCTTATTTTTATAGACAGAAAGGTTTGCTCTAACAAAGTGATTCTCAAAGTGTGGTCCAAGTATCCTTTGGGGTCTGTAACGCCTCTTTAAGTGCACAAAGTGAAAGACTTTCTTTTTTTTTTTTTTTAATTTAAATTTTAGCTAGTTGACATACAGTGCAATATTGGTTTCAGGGGTAAAATTCACTGATTCGTCACTTACATACAACACCCAGTGCTCATCACACGTGCCCTCCTTTGTACCCATCACCCATCTAGCCCATCTCCAACCAGCTCCCTCTGTCAACCCATAGTTTGTTCTCTTTCATTAAGAGTCTCTTGCGGTTTGTTTCCCTCTCTCATCTTTTTTCCTCCCCTTCCCATATGTTCATCTGTTTTGTTTCTTAAATTTCACATGAGTAAAATTATATGGTATTATCTTTTTCTGATTGAGTTATTTCACTTAATACATTCTAGCCTCATTCACATCATTGCAGATTGCAAGATTTCATTCTTTTTGATGGCCCTGTAATATTCCAGCGTGTGTGTGTGTGTGTGTGTGTGTGTGTGTGCGCGCGCGCACGCGCGTGCACCTTTATCCATTCGGCAGTCAGTGGACATTTGAGCTCTCTCCATAGTTTGTCTATTGATGATGATGATGCTGTAAACATTGGGCTGCATGTACCTCTTCGAATCTGTATTTTTGTGTCCTTTAGGAAAATACCTAATAGTGCAATGGCTGGGTCACAGGGTAGTTCTATTTTTAGTCTTTTGTGGAACTTCCATACTGTTCTCCTGAGTGAATGCACCAGTTTGCATTCCCACCAACAGTGCACGAGAGTTCCTTTTTCTCTAATCCTCGCCACAACTATTGTTTCTTATGCTATTTAGCTATTTTTTTTTAATTTTTTTTTTTAATGTTTTATTTATTTCTAGGAGAGAGATAGAGACAGCATGAGCAGGGGAGGGTCAGAGAGAGAGGGAATCACAGACTCTGAAACAGGCTCCAGGCTCTGAGCTGTTAACGCAGAGCCTGACATAGGGCTCGAACCCATGAGCCATGAAATCACGACCTGAGCCAAAGTTGGACACTCAACGGACTGAGCCACCCAGGCGCCCCATCTTCTGCTCATTTCTTAACTGGCTTATTTGTTTTCTGGATGTTGACTTTAACAAGTTCATTATAGATTTTACATACTAACCCTTTATCAGATATGTCATTTGCAAAGATCTTCTCCCATTCCAAAGGCTGCCTTTCAGTTTTGTTGATTGTTTCCTTCACTGTGCAGACGCTTTTTGTCTTGAAGTCCTAGTAGTTCCTGTTTACTATTGTTCCCCTTGCCTCTGGTGATGTGTCTAATAAGTTGCTGTGGCCAAGGTCAAAGAGGTTGCTGCCAGTGTTCTCTTCTAGGATTTTGTTGGCTTGGTGTCTCATGTTTACGTCTTTCATCCATTTTGAATTTATTTTGTGTCTGGTGTAAGAAAGTGGTCCCGTATCATTCTTGTGCGTGTTGCCATTCAACTTTCCCAGCACCATTTGTTGAAGAGACTGTCTTTTTTCCAGTGGATATTTTTTCCTGCTCTGTTGAGATGAGTTGACCGTATAGTTGTGGGTCCATTTCTGGGTTCTCTATTCTGTTCCATTGATCTGAGTGTCTGTTTTTGTGCCTGTTCCATTGATCTGAGTGTCTGTTTTTGTGCCAGCACCATACTGTCTTAATGACTGTAGCTTGAAATCTGGAATCATGATGCCTCCAGTTTTGGTTTTCTTTTTCAGGATTGCTTTGGCTATTCAGGGCCTTTTGTGGTTCCGTACAGATTTTAGGATTGTTTGTTCTAGCTCTGCGAAAAATGCTGGTGGTGTTTTGATAGGAATTGCTTTGGGTAGTATAGACGTTTTAACAATGTTTGTTTTTCTAATCTGTGAGCATGGAATGTTTTCCCATTTCTTTGTGTCCTCTTCAGTTTCTTTCATATGTGTTAGTTTTTGGAGCATAGATCTTTTACCTCTTTGGTTAGGTTCATTCTTAGGTATCTTATTGTTTTTGGTGCAATTGCAAATGGGATCAATTCCTTGATTTCTTTTTCTGTTGCTCTGTTATTGGTGTATAGAAATGCAACAGATTTCTGCATGTTGATTTTATATCCTGTGACTTTGCTGAATTCATGTATTCTAGCACTTTTTTGGTGGAGTCTTTCAGGTTTTCTATATAGAATATCATGTTGTCTGCGAATTAAAATAACACTCATTTTTTTATATTACAGTTTATGTGAGTCATTCTGAGTCTTGCTTCAGGGTCTCTTACAAGGCTGTAATCCGCATGTTGGCTGGGGCTGTGGTCCTGTCAAGGCTCACCTTGGAAGGATTTGCTTCTGAGCTTATTCACATAGTTGGTCATTAGCAAGATTCAGTTTCTCATGGGTTTTTGGATTGAAGGCCTCAGTTTCTTGCCAGCTTTTGGCCAGTGTTTCCTTCAGTTTCTTGCCACATAGACCTCCCCAGCATGACTACATACTTTATCAAGGCATGCCTGCTGAGAAGGCAGTAGAGAGGGTCCCGAAGCTGGATGTCACAAACTTTTGTAACCTAATCGCAGAAATGACATCCCATCGCTTTGGCCATCATTCTGTTCACTGGAAGCAGGTCATTAGGTCCAGGCTACAGCAGCATGAATTTTGGTGGACATTATTGGAAACCATGTTAGAAGATGCCTACTGCAGTTATCGTGGGTATAGAATTCTAATTTTAGAAATATCATTTCACGGGGGTTCCATTGGTTAAGTGTCTGACTCTTGATTTCGGCTTCTGTCATGATCTCTTAGTTTGTGAGATCACGTCCCGTGTCAGGCTGCACAATGACAGCGCAGAGCCTGCTTAGGATTGTCTCTCTCTCCCTCCCTCTCTGCCCCTCCCCTACTCACTCATGCCTTCTCTCTGTCAAAATAAGTAAATAAATTTTTTTAAATGTAATAAATATCATTTTACCCTAGTTTTAAATTACAGAAATACTGCCTGAATAATTGTTGGTTGTTTTAGTGGCTAGAAACTGAAATTCTTAGATGCTGAAGCATTAGACATATTATCTCAACATGCATGGATGGGAATTTAATTTAGGAGGTTATGAGATTCAGCTTCACGCCAAGAGAGAATAACTTCACAACATCTCACAAATGGTGTTGCCACTGTTAGAGGAACAAATCTTAAGGAACTCGTTCTTGTGGTGGCAGCCTAGTCCGTTGTAAGAAAAGTCTAATTTGATTGTACAAAACTAATGTATGTTGTGTGAATTATGGAGCTTTTTAAAAATTTTTTAATGTTTGTTTATTTAAGTTTATTTGTTTTGAGAGAGACAGAGACAACGTGAGTCAGGGAGGGGCAGAGAGAAGGGGAGAGAGAATCCCAAGCAGGCTCCATGCTGCCAGTGCAGGGCCCAGTGTGGGGCTTGAACTCACAAAACCGTGAGATCATGACCTGAGTGAAACCAAGATATGGACACTTAACTGACTGAGCCACCCAGGTGCCCCACTGTTTAAGAGAGAAGGTGTGGGGTGGGGGCAGGGATGGGGGGCACGAGCCAGCAAAGGAGGGCAGGAGAGAGAGAGGAAGAGAGAGAATCCCAAGCAGGCTCTCCACTGTCAGCATAGAGCCCAACACAGAGCTCAAGCCCATGAACCATGAGATAATGACCTGAGCCAAAATCAAGAGTGGGCGCTTAACTGACTGAGCCAGCAGAGCTGACTCTTTTTAACCCTTAGTCCTAGTTGTGCTTTCTAATGTAAGTATAAATCTTTATTCATTTGTATTATTTTTCAGGCAGATGATACTGACGGGTTGTGTGGCATTTGCACGCCATGTTGGACCAACACGTGTAGAAGCTGAACTTTTACCACAGTGCTGGGAACAGGTAAATAACTGTATTGGGTTTTCCCCTAGCTGTTATACTGTAATTTATTATGGGTGTTCATATTTACTTTTTTTAAATGCCGTTGGGAATTATGTGGGATCTGAATTATGCTGCTGTTTCTGTAGACTAGCACAATGATTTAATAGCACTGGAGAATGCTCTGGGATGCCTTGCTTTTTTATTAATTCTTCCAACAAGAAGAATGAATAAAGGAACTAGTTCCAGTGCCAGGTACAGTGGTAAACAAAAGACAGAGACCTTTTCGTTGGGAGATAAGAATAAACAAATAAATGATCTGTCTTGTATTATTATAAACTATGAAGAAAAATAAAGCAGGATAAGGGTTAGAGAATGATGAAGAATGCTGTTTGAGAAAGTGTGTTCAGAACAGGAATCTCCGAAAGCATGATGTTTCTGCAAGGATCTGAATGGAGTAAATTACTGCAAATACAGAAGCCCTCAGGTGTGAGCTTGATGAATTCAAGGGAGTGCAAGAAGGCTCTGTGTGTTGTGTGCGTGTATGTGTGTGCGTGTAGGTAATAGAAATAATATATGTATTATATACTTGTATATATTGCAAAGCTATACAGAATATAAAATGTAAACTGTAGATATGGGAAGTTTTTGTATTTATAATCCAACTCACTACTAACAGTACTTTTAGTTTTATGTTGAATTTTAATATTCCAGTCCTATGTGGAACTCAGTATCTTTGACTTTCTAGACTTGATATTTAGGTCATATGCGGGTTATTTATCCACCTTAAAAAAAGATGAATTTCTTATAAAGGCAAATTTCATGGCCCTATTTATAATAACATAGTCATTTATTCTTAAAAAATACTGGTCTCTGGAATATCACTAAAGCGTATACTCTTAGAATTCTGTTCCTAATTTCTTTGAGTATTCATTTTTTCCTTTAAAATTTATTAGAGTTTAAGCTAAATTAAATTTGTGAAGTGAACATTATATATGGTCTTGTTATCTCTGACAATCTTTTATGTCCTCTGTAGATTATAATGCATGCTAATTTAAGATGAGGCTGTAATCTTTGAAGGTCAAATTAACTTAGAAATAACATATACAACTTTCAGTTTACAAGTCTAATATTGTTATTTATATGTAAACATATAACATTTAATAATGTTTTCTATTTCCTTTTCTTTCTATTGAGCTTTATTGAGATACTCGGATACCACACACCCATTTAAAGGCACACTTCAGTGGTGTTTAGTGTGCCCACAGACTTGTGCAACCGCCACCACAATCAATTTTAGAAAAGTTTTATCACCCCAAAAAGAAACTCCAAACCTTTGAACTTCCTTCTCGTATGTCCAAGATTGTTTTGGCTATTCTGGGTCCCTTGAGTTTCCATGCTAATTTAGGATGAATTTGTCAGTTTCTGCCAGAAGCCATCTGGAATTTTCATAAGGATTGCATTGATTTCTGTAGATCAGTATGGAGAGTATTGCCATCCTAATGTGAGCCTTCCAAACCATGAATTTAGGACGTGTTTCCATGTATTTGGTTCCTTTAAATTTTCTTTCAATGATATCTTGTGGTTATCAGAACATAATTTTTATACTTCTCTTTTCAACTGATTTCTTAAATATTTTATTCTTTCCGATACTATTGCAAATAGAATTTTCTTAACTTAATTCAGTATTGGTTGCAGTATAGAGAAATACAATTGATTTTTATATGTACATTTAATTTTAAGGCTCATTGAGCTAGACTAAAGACAAGCAAAAGCAAAGTTATGTACAGCATACTTTGACATTCAAATCATTCTGCTTTCAGGATTACTATTTCTGGATTAAATTTAATTTACAGATATTAGTTACAAATATCTTTACCACCACCTCTTCTATAACCTGAATAAATATGCATATCGGAGATCTATCTAGCCGACTACCTCCGATCTGTTGCCCAGTAGATTGCTATGTGATTTCTTAATTTTAGGCATCCAATACATTAATGAATTATGTCACCTTTTCCTATGGGAATATGAGAACAGATATACTTCTTTTCCAGTCAAGGAAAGATTTATATTCTGTGAAGAAGACATATGGCAACAAAACCCAGTATGTGTCATTTTTTTGTTGTTGCTATTTTTGTTTATTATAGTACAGTGTAGTCATCACAACACCAAAGCCCCATCGTCTTGCACATACTACCAGAAATGGATTGAAGTCTGCTTACTTTAGAAACAAAATCATATCACTAGTCAAGGGTTCTGGTTAAATCATTGATTAACTTCCTAATCCCTTAGTTGAATAAGAGAACTGATGAGTTATTCCTGGCACCTGTTAATAAGCCATGTCTATCATATTCAGAAGCTGGATTTTTCAAGTTTAAAACTAAACGAATGTTTCCAGGACTGAAGAAAACTCCTCCTGACTTCGTAAGGAAAGCCTAGTCATAGGCAAGCCCACAATCTCTAGACACCTTGCCGCATTTTCGTCTTTGCTTTATCCTTTTTTCTTTAAAAGATAACCCTTGTGATCTCATTTTTTAGGCTCTCTCTGATTCCCTTATTCCTGATCCAGTCATAGCCTCACAGGGATTCCCAGAAGTGGGGAAAAAAAGAAGCTTTATTGCATTCTTAACAGGATTTATTATGAAAAGCAATTCTCTGTTGGAGGAAAGGAGGTTATTTGTTGGTGCTTGATTTATTTATTTTTTGCTCTAGATTAACCACAAATACCCAGAAAGACGACTACTTGTGGCGGAATCCTGTGGAGCATTGGCCCCTTACCTTCCTGTAAGAACTGTCATTTTTTTCTTAAAAACTTACTTTCCTTTTAAGAGGGGCAGAGGGACAGAGAGAGAGAATCTTAAGCAGACTCCATGTTCAGTGCAGAGCTTGATGCAGGGCTCAATCTCACTGGCATCATAACCTGAGCCAAAATCAAAAGTCGGACACTCAACCTACTGAACCACCCAGGTGCCCCTACTGTTGATATCTAAGCGTGCAACAGTTTGCATTTTTATATTTGAATTTTTCTAACCCAAAATTTATCATACTGTATGTAATGTTCTTAATCCCTGACAGTAAACACTATTGACAGGTTCTTGTGTGGGTATCTATGTATTTTTTAAATTTTTCATACTGTTAGTACCTCCACATTTTGCCTCTTTCAGCATTTGCATTTTTGACAGTGTTAAATTGCCCCAAACCAAGATAGCACAGATTTATACGCCTGTCATCAGTACCTTGGAGTTCTTATGTTCCCATACTTTCACCAGGATGGGGGTGTGGTGAAATCTTTTTTAATATTCTCCTACGTTATAGGAGAAAACTCGTGTCTTATTGTTGTGATAAATCGTATACATACATATACATGAGTAAGTTTGATCATGCTTTTATTTACTGTTCCAAGACAGATGAACATCACAAGCACAAAGGGGATAAAAAGCTGTTCTACCCTGTACTAAAAGGCATATTCACCAACCTAAATGTGACCAAACTATGCTAAAATTATATATTTTTTTGTATCTAAGAAGTCAAAGCAAAGACTAGGTCACTTAAAAATGACTGTAGATCTTGCCCTGCATGCTAAAATCACACTGTAAGTTTATGAAAATGGTCATCTTCTATCTTTATTTTATTCTAACCATTATCATTATAGGTAAACAAGTTTGGGTTTGAATAATGTCATAAACTGATCAAATTATAATGGTGCAAAGAAGGGGAAGAATTTGCATAATGGTTATAGCTCTTTATTTTACCTTCAGCCATTAATTAGGCTAAAATGTTCTTTAACAAAAAAAATTGTGTGAAATTAAGACACAACAATGGTTGACATTAAATAATTGCATCTGAGAATAGCAATGCAATTCCCTTTGAAGTATTTTTAAGTTTACTCCCATATTTTATCATCCTGTTTGAAGTTTTTTCTCAGTTCTGCAAAAAATAGGAACACTGGAATTTTATAATGTTTGCACACCGCAGGCTAATGTTTTGATTACCAGAGTGGTGTTTTTAATGCCTCCTGTTATTATAACTCTGAGAGCTCTTCTCTGAATTAAACAGGTAGTGTAGAAGAGTCATTGTCCATTTATAGCACAGGGTTGACTTTGTCAATTTTCCATAAGTGCTTCCTACTATGTGCTCTAGGGTTTAAAGTGGTTGCACATATTTATTGGGAGACAATACCAAATTCAGGGTAGATGTTATCTTTTTTTTTTTAAGTTTGTTTATTTTTGAGAGAGAGAGAGAGAGACAGAGTATGAGTGGTAGAGGGGCAGAGAGAGAGAGGGAGACACAGAATCAGAAGCAGGCTCCAGGCTCCGAGCTGTCCGCACAGAGCCCGGTGTGGAGCTCGAACTCACAAACTGTGAGATGGTGACCTGAGCTGAAGTCAGATGCTTCGCCGACTGAGCTACCCAGGTGCCTCTAGATGTTATCTTTAGAGAGGAAGGGGGGAGGAGAGTGAAACTTAAGCTGTATCTGTAATGTTTTATGTCTTTGAAAAATGAAGACTTAAAGCAAACATAGCAAAATGCTAATGTGTGTTAATCTGGATTTTTTAATATGTGGATGTCTGTTGTATTATTTCCTATACTTTTCTGCCGCTAGTGTAAAATAAATAGTAAAAACATGTTTTTGTTTACTTTCAGAAAGAAATCCGTAGCTCCTTGGTTCTCTCAATGTTGCAACAAATGTTAATGGAAGATAAGGCGGACTTAGTAAGAGAAGCTGTGATCAAAAGCCTTGGAATCATTATGGGATACATTGATGATCCAGACAAATACCAACAGGTATGTTTTTCAGAATGAACCCCATTTACCTGATTATAAAATTCCAAATAATTTAATATGCCAGATCTCTGATTCAGCTACCCAATAATCTGCCAGTAATGCTGGCAGGCATCCCAGTTTTAGCCCATTGCAGTGGGCTGCCTGGTTTTACTTCTTCAATTCAAAAGAAAGAGCACTGTAGGGGCGCCCGGGTGGCTTAGTCGGTTAAGCGTCCGACTTTCGCTCAGGTCATGATCTCATGGTTCGTGGGTTCGAGCCCCGCGTCGGGCTCTGTGCTGACTGCCAGCTTAGAGCCTGGAGCCTGTTTCAGAGTCTATTACTCCCTCTCTCTCTGACCCTCCTCTGCTCATGCTGTCTCTCTCTCTCTCTCCTAGAAATAAATAAAACATTAAAAAAAAAACAAAAGAAAGAGCACTGTGATTCATTTACAGTATCTCCCATGGTTTTGTGGCAGGAAATTGGCACAAAGCATGCTGGGCTTATCGCCATTTCTGTTTGCTTTCTACATCAGTGGATACATGACATTTTCTTTTAAAAAAATGGGAAGGATAGTATTATGGATGGCTTACTTTCTTGCTTAAAGTGTTCTCTAAACATACTACAGTGTATACTTCATTGCTTTTCATTAAGGTCGGGGTTTTTTTATTTATTTATTCTTCTGAGATCTCAATTTTACCTGTTTCCTTTTGGCAGGGTTTTGAACTGTTGCTGTCAGCCTTGGGTGATCCCTCAGAAAGAGTAGTGAGTGCGACACATCAAGTATTTTTACCAGCCTATGCTGCCTGGACTACCGAACTTGGAAATTTACAGTCTCATCTTATACCTACATTGCTGAACAAGATAGAAAAACTTCTCAGGGTAAATGCTTTCTTTTATTTAGACAGTTTATAGAAATGTAAAGAGCATGTTCTCAGTCATCTTGAAAGAACGCTGGGGAACAAAGACAGAAAGTACCACCAAGCTGAACATTCTAATAACTTGCCAGCTAAAGATTGTATTGGTCTGGAGCCAGAAGAGGTTTAAGGAAGTTCTGCTTTGCTACAGCTCAGCAAGGAAGGGCATGCCCTGGGTTTATAAGCTGAAGTAGCACCTTTGTGGAACTCACCCGTACGTTATGCAGAAAGTTAGCTCTTCCTCGTGTCTTCCAAAGGTTTAAGGATTGGGGTAAAATATCAGCTCCAGTTCTTGGAAGGCAGTTAACTAAAATATTAGTATCTAAGGCTTTCTTGTTTAGGCGATGTCAAAATGCTTTACGTGTACTTATTTCACTGCAGTAGTTCATTTTCTCACTTCTTAAACTGAATGTTTTCTGTTTTCCCCAAGTAAAAGAAATGAAGAAAAGTTGAAAGATAGTAACTTCTTGATCTAATTTTTATACGAAAATTCCCTCTTAGAGTCTAGAAGAAAAACTAACATTTCTTTAATGTGTCTTATGTGCATCATTCTTTAGATACTTCATAAATAATATAGATTATTTCATTCTTAACAACCCTTTGAATTATATTTTGGTTTTTGGTAGCTTTGAAATATATTTTGGTATTTTGAGCATTTAGGTAGCTTCCTCAGGGCCTTAGAGCTGTCAGATGACGGAACCAGGATCTCTTTCATTCTACCCCCAAATTTTAAAGAATTTTGAGGCTCTTAACTACTCTGTAAACAGTCTTATATGTAGTTCTTTAATTTAAAAATTGGGCTGTTTTTTCTATAAATTTCAAGTGGGTATTTAAAAAAAACCTGTAAATAGACAACTAGACTGGAAAGTACTCCTTTTTATGGAACCTGGGAAATTTTTAAAAGTATTTTTTAAATGTATTCCTTCTACCTGAGATTTATCCATACCTTGTTTTTCTGAAGTTCCATTTCATAATATGGTTAATTCCATTTGCTATTAAACGTACCTGAAGTATTCAGCATAACTAGTAATTCTTCCATGAAGAGATTAATTTAGAATTTGATAGTGTGTAACTCATATATCTGGTACCTCATATATCTGTATCTGACCCAGCTTTTGTAATATTAGTAACATATTTATTAGTAAACACTTTTATCTAATAATTCTATTTTTCAGTTTAACAGTTGGTTTCTGTGTACCATACCAATCCTCTTACTCTGTTTTTCTTTCTGTTACCTCTTTTGTTTCCTTTTGAAATTTTTTATCCTCCATTTCATCTCTTCATTGAAGTACTTTAAAGTGCTTTAAGTGCTGCCGCATTCAGATGCCACCAAATCTGTATAAGGAGATCGGATGTGAGAGAAGGAAAATAGCAAAAGCTCTTGCTGATTCAACAGTTGAACATTTAAAGAGATTCGTGGGGATCACTTTAATTTCTTTATCCTGACTTACAAATTTCAAAGAATAAGACCCATTTAAAAGAAAAAAAGCCTGAGGCTTCCTGGGTGGCTCTGGGTTAAGTATCCAACTTTGGCTCAGATCATGTTCCTGAGTTCGAGCCCCGCATCGGGCTCTGTGCTTACAGCTCAGAGCCTGGAACCTGCTTCAGATTCTGTGTCTCCCTCTCTCTCTGCCCCTCCCCTGCTTGCGCATGCACGCTCTATCTCCCTCTCTCAAAAATAAACAAACATTGGGGTGGGGGGAGGAAAAAAGCCTGTAAAAGAAGTTTCATACAAATGGAAATGATTGATGTTCACCCTGAAGTTTTCTATATGAAAGATTTTATTGCTTATCGAGTGCCTTAGTGCTTCCTCACATTTTCATGTACTTAGAGAAGTTAAGAAAAGATTCATGGATATCTCCATTAGGTGTTGTGCTGAGTCTAACATACAGATTTCTTAATTGTTTCATTAATTGCCACAGAAAGGAAGAGCATTATAAATACTTAATTTCAGAAAACTAAAACTAGCTTCCACCTCCTTATGTTTCAGGAAGGCGAGCACGGGCTGGATGAACATAAGCTCCACATGTATCTTTCCGCTTTGCAGTCCTTGATCCCCTCTCTCTTTGCATTAGTGCTGCAGAATGCACCTTTCTCCAGCAAAGCCAAGCTTCATGGTGAAGTGCCACAGATAGAAGGTACTGACCTGAAATTGTGGAAGGAAGATGTAGAACATTGGCAGCTTAGCTTCCCAAGGAGTTGTTTTTGGTTAAACTTCTAAAAATTACTTTATATGAAAGCATAATTACTAAAACACATGTGTGGAATTTCGTGGTCCTAGATGGTAAGATAGCTAGGGTAAAGTGTGGCTTCATCTTTTATGGATAAGCCTCTTAGTATGTTTTCTAATATTTGTACTTTCTTTCCATCCCTAATCAGTAGTCTTTTTACAACCTTTTTTTCCGGTGGCCGAAATAAGTTTTCTTTCATTAATAGAGCTGAATTAATGAAAAGATTCACCTAATAGTTACCATTGCCAGTTTATGAAGCTTGTCATTTCCACTTTCTTTACACTTTTTCTCCCCCACCTGTTTCATCTTATTTTCAATCGGGGAAGGTAAATGTAATTACTCTTTCCTACTATGTCCTCGACAGGAATATAAGCATATGCAACAGGGTGTTTTTCTCCGAAGAAGGAATATGACTTGTTTTCAGAAATAATGTGAAATTGATAGCAAAGGCCAGGATTTTCTTATCTCAATGTCCACCTAACCATTAAGTGACCTTTGACCCATGGCACTTAGTAACCCCACTGCACCCAATCCATAGGATAAATGGCTGTAGACAGGCTGTTACTCTATATGAGTTCCCTTTGCCGATTTCTCAAATTTGTGAAATTGTCCATGTGTCTTGCCAACTTCTGATAAACAAAAGAATGCTAACATGTCAACAGACGCTGTTTTTAGAATTCCAGTTGTCACGTAAAGTAAACTGTGGGCAGTTTACCTATAATATTTGAGATGTGAAGCAGTGTCCAAGCACAGCACAAAAATGGCGTATTACATTTGAATGTCTGTTTTACTGGAAAAATTGAGAATAGATGGGGTTAGTTTAATATTTTAAAATATTACTGAGGAGAAGGAAAATTCAGACTGTTACAAAAAGTCTTCATAAAGCATTCACAGCCGACTGCTTCAGGTTCCATCCCTGCATATACTAAGGTTCTTTGTCTGCCTAGGGGCTTTCCTGTCTAATTCCCACTCTTTCTCTTTCTGTCCTGCCATATTGGTGTGCTAGGGCTGCCATAATCAAATACCACAAACTGAAATCTGTTGTCCCACAGTTCTGGAACGCTCAAGGTTTCAGATCATGCTGTCAGCAGGTTTGGTTCCTTCTGATGGCTCTGAGGAAGACGCTGTCCCATGCCTCCCTCCTCGCTTCTGGTGTTTTGCTAGCAATCTTTGTCATTCCTTGGCTTATAGACTCATCACCCCAACCTCTGCCTTCATTTTCATGTTCCGTTCTCCCTCTGTGTGTGTTGGTATGTCCAGATTTCCCCTTTTTATAAGATTGGTAATAGTAGACTAGAGGCCCACCCTACTCCAGTATGACCTCATCTTACCTAATTACATCCACAATGACACTGTTTCCAAATAAGGTCACATTCTGAGATTAGGACCTCAATGTAGCAATTTTTTGGAGGGCACATAGATTAACCTATAACATTTGCTGTCATTCATTCATTCATTTATAAAACTAACTCTTGAATGTTACCTCATGCCAAGCTTGTGCTTGGGATTAGATGAAAATTGTCAAAACAACTGCTTTACCCCTGTTTCGATCTGTGTCTCCCTCTCTCTATGACCCTCCCCTGCTCATGCTGTCTCTCTCTCTCTCTCTCCTAGAAATAAATAAAATATTAAAAAAAAAAAAAAAAACTGCTTTACCATCCTGTATATATTTCTTCCAGTGTTTATGTGACCTTTCCTTGTGATTATGTCTTCATCATACCAAAAGTAACCTTCCCTTTATAATTCTTTTAGACTGAATATGACTCTCTGACTTTTAATGGCAGCCATAATTGTTAATGTTATTATACCCACTTCTTGGTTATAAATTATTTATTTTAAATGAGAAAATATTATATTCTTATTTAGGGTCTATACATCCATGTCTATATGTCTACCTATATATACATCCCTCTATTTGAGATATAATTCATTCTAAGTGAAGATTTATTTTCTCTTCAATAATAGAAACACAAATATTTTTATTGCCAATTTATTCTACAGCAGTAGCTAATATTTATGCCAGGCACTATTCTAAACACTTGAGATACATTCATGAATAAAATAGACACAACTTTCTGCTTTCAGAGAGCTTACATTCTAATGAGAGGGGAATACACTAAAGAGTCATAACAGCTGTTACTTTGGGATAATTGTGATTGTTTTATTGACAGTAAAATGCTGGTATTTTGCTATCCTATTAAAATGACATTCTGGGGACCTTTCTGTAGTTCTATATTGTTAAAAATCCTGTTAAAAAGAACAATGTTTCTTGAACCATTCTGTTTACTTACCTGTAATAATTGAGTTACCCAAATAATTGCTTATTTTTTGACATTATTTTGCTTCCGTTGGACCTACCTTTAAATCTTTAGACCTCACTTTCCCTGTAGTTAATCTTGACACATCTATTTTACTTTAAACTGTTCTATTATTTTTCAGTAGCTTATTAGTATTAATGAAGGAATGACATTCATTCTATCATAGTACAGCAGATTGTGACAAGTATTCTATAACCCTGTTTGAAATTAAATCAAATATCCTTTGACATGATACATTTCTATAAGAAGGACAAATATCCTTCACAATCCAAATCTGTTTATTCCTGGATTGAGATACAGTGAGGATTCAAGCAGAAACCTCAGATAGTGAGAGATACCATGTTACCCAAACTCATTTATTTGTTGGTTGGTGTATTATGATAGCAAATAGGAGAGTTCAACTAGCAAGGGGGTGACCTTTATCTGTCTTTAATATATTGTTAAAATACTTGGGCAGTATATAGAGACAATAACATCTTAATTTTGTTTTTGAACATTTTAAAAATTATGTGAATTTATGTTTTCTTAAGTTTAATAATAATTATTAAGCCATTAACATGTTTTGAGAAAATTATGTATTTTTGCATCTTTTAGGATAGTAGCCTCTATGTAGGAGTTGTTGGGCAATTAGGGGTTTCTAAGAGTTAATGAGGTGTTGGCATATGTTGTCCATTTAATAGCCATCAAGAAGTGTTCTCTATTTCATTGACATAAATAGTCTGGTGGAATTACAAGTATTTTTTTTTTTTTTTTTTTTAATCAAATTCAAATCCATGTTTCAGCTAACATCTTATCTTTGGGCCAACTTTAATTTAACCTAAATGAATTCACTCTTCATTAGCAAACTATTTCATTACAGTATCCATTTATTAACTATTTAGTCTCCTAAAATCATTCTTGAGATGTGTTCAGTTTGTTCACATGTGACAAGAATTTGTTTCATTTTTTAAAAAAAATGTTTTGATTAATATCTTTCAGTTTTCTAAAGTTTATCATAAGCAATAAAATATCAGGAGACAGAATCTTATTTGCCTTCTCACAGACTAGTTAGCTTCACAAACTGCCATTTTCACATTATTTGTTTTGTTTCCATTATTTATAGTGACTAGGTTCCCTCGGCCTATGTCGCCTCTTCAAGATGTGTCTACTATAATTGGAAGTCGTGAGCAATTGGCAGTGCTCCTACAACTTTATGATTACCAGCTGGAACACGAGGGTACAACAGGCTGGGAGACTTTACTGTGGGTTGTCAATCAATTGTAAGTTACCGCCTCCATATTCATGTGGTACGCCTCCAACAGTCGATGGAAGATAGCTCACTGTGTTTAGCTTTGGCACTGAGGGACAAAATATAACAGAATCTAAAAAATGTAACAAAACATAACTTGGCATTATCTGGTAAACTTCTTCAGGAGAGGAGATTTATACCACTGGATACGTAGGTATTTATCTGTGAGGATGGTGCTGCCGGATTATGTCAAAAGGACCTGTCTGCTGCCTTGTTGTTGTCTGATAGTGTGATGGATTTTAAACTACATCCTGATTGTCATTTCTGAAGCTAATATGGATGCCTTGTTAGCCAGGCTCTTGTGTGAAGCATCAAATCCAGTGATTTGTGTCTCATTAACTCCATAGTCAAAACTCTGCCGTTAAGGTTCCATATATTTTATGGCAAGCAGTTAAAATTTAAGAAGTTTATAGAGTAGAATATAAATTTAAAACCTTTTCAGAGCATCTCAGACCACTCCTTTGATTTGCAATTTTACCGGCTGTGAATAGCGAAACAATAGGTTGTTAGATTTGCATTGTGCAGACATTGGCAAGGAAACAGTAATTCATATGTATCCCCTGCCTATTTTTCTTTCCTTTCACATTCAGGTTGCCACAACTTATAGAAATAGTTGGCAAAATTAACGTTACTTCAACTGCCTGTGTCCATGAATTCTCCAGATTTTTCTGGCGCCTTTGCCGGACATTTGGCAAAATTTTTACAAACACTAAGGTAAAAATTTGTATTCCATATTTTCTTATACGCAAGAGATAGAGAAATGTAATGTGTTAATTAATGCTGTAACAGATTAAATAAAAGCATGAACTTTACCTTTTAATATCTTAGAAAGCTATGATAGTGAAAGAAAATTCTAGTCATTAATATTCTTACCTTTATTTGTTTTTAGATGATTTAACCTAAACTTAGTTGTATCCAGATTTGGATATAACATCTACACACTAGATTTCTTAAAGATTTCCAGCATAGGCCATATCAGGGGACTCCACTGATTCTTTGATGCGCTTCTACTGCCTTAGCACCCACCACACGTTCAGGAAACAGCTGTTTGCTCAGCACACTTTGGTCAAAGCCCCAGGCGACTGTGGAACCAACATAGCCTCTATCGAAGACTTGCTGCCAGACCAGCTCTTCGAATAGCGTGTACACTTGAGATTCATGCTGCATATTTCAGTCACTACCAAAACTAGTGTTTGTCACATCTGCATATCCAGGTTATTTTACAGTTTTGGATACTACAGTTGGAATGTCCTTAGATCCCAGTTTCATCTTTAATCCCTTTGTCTTGCTAGCATATTGTCAAGGCAGTTCTTTAGAGAGGTAATAAAAACATAAAGATACAATTGTTATAATCAAATGCTAATCAAGAGGTTTAAAAGGTAAGAATTTTGTGCAGCTCTTTACTATGAACTATTACTTTACTCTGTAGTTATCTAAACATTTAAAGCAAAATAGTTTGGTACAGGAGACTGGACAAAATTCAGAAAATTAGTTACAATCCTATTATGTTTGTGACCTATAACAATTAGGTTATCTGGGCTTAGCCTTGGCATGCGTGAATTGAAGAAGTTACTTCAGTGTCTTTTTGTTCTCTAAGTATGATGCTGCAGATTAATCTTCTAACTGTGGGCTTCCCCTTCGTTTAAGTTCTTATGCCTGACCTGCCGCTAGGAGGCCAAACACTTAGACCTTGATGCTACTGTAGAAGAAGCCAGATCATTTTATATTTTTCACTAACATCTAATTATTAAATATAATTTGATTTTATGGTTATCAACATTGGCAAAAATTGTTTGACATCTCCAAAAGAAGTAGCTATTATTAAAAAAAAATGTAAGTAGGAGTTCACTTGAATACTTAATCAGTACATGGTTGACTTCAGTGCCCTGAAATCTGTGATAATGTTAAAAATAAAAAATTGAAGTAAGCATTTAAGAGCTTAAAAAATTATAGGTAAATTCTGTATTTGATGCTTAAATTTCAATTTTAAGGAAGTTAAAATTTAAGCAGATGGATATTACATGATGAATGTTACTTATTGAATATAAACGAATGGAATTTCTTATTCATTCCTTTTAAATACAGCAAAGTTTTAAAAAGCATATCTAATAATATGATAATATTTACCTAAATAATCTTTCTATCATGAATATTTTTAAGATGTAATAATTTCAAGCACATGAAGTCATCTTGGAAATTATTTTAATTTAGTGAAAGAAACCAAAGACTCTTCAGAAAATACCTGCTGACTTGAATTGATTTTGAAAATATTTTCTCTCTAAAGGTGTTGTTTTTAGTCAAAACTTGTCAAAACAAGTCAAAAACTTGACTCTTTTTTTATTTTAAGCCTCTTATGAATTGTTATATCTCCTGGGCTCCTGGATAGCTCAGTTGGTTTAGTGTCCAATTCTTGATTTCGGCTCAGGTCATATTCTCACAGTTCGTGAGATCGAGCCCCACATCAGGTGCCATGCTGACAGCTCCTGCGTGCATTTGCACTCTCAAAATAAATAACCTTAAAAAAAAAAGAAATTGTTATATTTCTGATTACTTAAATGGTCCATAAAGCAAAGTAAATGAGTGAATGATGAATGAATGAATGAATGAATGTAGTAGTAGCAGTACTAAGCATTTTATTTATTTATTTTTCAATTGATCCATTGGACTGAAACTTTTTGGATCTTTTCTTTGGGTTGCTTTAGGTCAAACCTCAGTTCCAGGAGATTTTAAGACTGTCTGAAGAAAACATTGGTAAGTTCATTTGTTATTACTTTTTTTTTTTTTTTAATTTTAATTTTTTTAACATTTATTTTTGAGAGAGAGAAAGACATGGAGTGCAAGCAGGGGATGGACATAAAGAGAGGGTGACACAGAATCTGAACTGTCAGCACTGAGCCTGATGCAGGACTCAAACGCACAAGCTATACGACCATGACCTGAGCCAAACTCAGACGTCCAACCAACTGAGCTACCCAGGCGCCCCCATTTGTTATTACTTTTAAAAACAATTGAACCTCTTTACTCAGGAAAAATACTATGCCCATTGTGTGCAAATTGTATAAATGAACTAGCAAGTACAGTGAAAAGGCAAATTCATTTCTTGGTTTTATAAATTTGATTGTAAATATCTACCTCCCTTGCAGTTAAATTGACCTAAGGCGAAGTTTCTCAAACCGAGTACTTGTACCCTTGTAGATTTGAAATAGTATATTCACAATACATAAAATTATAAAATAATGGATCTCTAATTCATAATTAGTTATTTAGAATTTTTAAAATGAAATAAAATATAGTGGAAGAGAATGTAAGATGTGCGTATGGTTTTAAAATGAAACTACATGCTTAAGGGGCACCTGGGTAGTTCAGTCAGTTAAGTTCTTGGTTTCAGTTCAGGTCATGATCTCATGGTCATCAGATCTAGCCCCACTGATAGTGCAGAACCTGCTTGGGATCCTCTCTGCCTCTCTCTGCCCTTCCCCCGCATGCATGCATGCGTGCACGCACTCTCAAAAAAACAAAAAAAAAAACTACATACTTGAATGGGCAGTTCCAGTCCCTCTGTTGATAGCTTTCACTCCTCTGTCTTAAGAAGTCTACTTAGAGCGCCATTGACCTAAAAACTTGTTTCTTTGTGGATCTTAACTTCCTGTGTATTTTTCTAGTCTCTACAAATAAATTATAGAAAATGTTAGAAAGACAAATATATAGCCCTCCTTTTTTTTTCTTTTTTACTTGGTCAGTTTTGGACATATAGGTAATTCTTAATCACTGTCCTACCTTAGAGGTTTCTAGTAATCTAGAAAACCGTTCTTGAGCTGTCCTCAGAGATTGTTAGAGATGAATGAATAAATCTTTTCCTTTTAAGTTTGAAATATGATGAGATCTTTTTTGATCAATGCTTCCCAAGGGTTAATGTTGATATATTTTCAAGGGTTAATGTTGATATATTTTCAAGAGTTAATGTTTAGAATGCCTAAAAGTTGGTATTACCTGTTTAGTTATTCTAATGATAAATTAGTAAAGAATATTTACATATTTTAAAAACTGACAGTTTTTAGAATTATTAGTTATCTCTGAGAATCTAGTTTTTCATGTAGGAAGAGATTACTAATCCCTGTATATATAGTTTATATCTATGAATCCAACTTAAGCCTGTGTTCCTAAGCTCAGACCTAACTCTCAACCACCATCGTCACATTCAACCAGGATCAGTACTCCCCCAAAGAAAAAATTACTCTTACTAAGAGCATAAACAAATCTCAAGTACTAATTGATGTGACAATGGAACTTTCTTTTTTGCTACAATTCCTTCAGGACGGTTAGTTAAATTTTTTTTATGTACTATTTTCTGAAAAGAATTTCAAACCATACAAAAATAGGAAAAAAGTAAGTAAAAATTTGGGGATACGTAAGAGCAAATATAAAGCAATTAAAATCGTGCTTAAAGAACAATAAATGAACTATTGTTGCTGTAAATAATGTCATGTCATCTCTAGAATTTCTTTTTTGAAATCATCTACAGATGATTTTACAGTAGTAATCACAGGGTACTGATCCTGTGCTGGAGTGCTTGCCTGTCTTCTGCCACTTCACTTCGCCTCCATTTTCCCAGCAAAAAGTCAGGGTCATCCGGCTGAAAATTCCTACGGAGGATGCAGGAGTGGCTCTGGAACTAGACTAGTACTAGAAACTAGGTGTGTCTCATATCTGGAAGCAGATTAAATAATATATATCCAGGTGCCTCCTTTTAGCTCAGTGTCTTTACTTTTTACTGAATACTGTAGATTGAAAGCATAAAAATTTAAGACCCGCTTGTACAGACTGGCACTTAGGAGACTTCAAGAAAGCTCTAATTTCTGAGTATGGAAATGAGAGTTTAGCATCTCGTTTTAGTTATTAGAGCTCTTTCCCATCTATCAAAAATGTTTATGCTAATGGCTTTATAAAAAGTATTATCTGTATTTTTACAACAATTAGGATATGTATTTTAATCAAAATTATTTTCCAAAGTAATAATAATATGCATGTGTAAGCCTTATAACCAGTTGGAATTTTAAATATAATTTGCATTGTGACTTTTTGCTTTACACTTAAAATACTGCAGATTTCTAAAATTATTTTAATGATTTTAGATTCCTCAGCAGGAAATGGGGTCCTCACTAAAGCTACTGTCCCTATTTATGCAACAGGAGTCCTTACGTGTTATATTCAGGTAAGGGAAAAGTCCTATTACTAGAAAATGGAAAAGCACTTTCTCCTTAGAAACATATATAATATTATGCTTTTATATTATAAAAGTAATATGTATTAACAATTGCCCATAAAGGAAAACAAAATTTCTATATCTGTTTTATTCAAGAAGTAATTTATAGTGTAGAGCATATTTTAATAAGTCTTCATTGAACAAATCTTGAACAAATAAATTTAGAGATTCTGTGCTTCTTGATATTTTCTTAGAAGCGTTAGATTATGCTTAGCAAAGTTTCATTGTGTGTCTCATGATTAATTTTTCATAAATAAATAGCAAATAAAGCACATGTATTAGGTGGAGTAAACTACAAAATGCTGTAGAATACTATACCGTATCATCATTTTTAGCAAAAAATTTTTAATAATGCCTTATGTTTCATAATTGCTACTGCATAATAAATTACCCTAAAACATAATGCCTTATTATAACATTTTTATTTGCTCATGGACTTTGCTCAACTCAGCCTCTCTTTTGTGGCCTTGCTGGTGGTCAGTCACTCATGTTGCATTCAAGCTTTTGGTTGGAAGGGAGGTCAGCGAGGCTGACTGAGCATCAGTCTCCGTGTATTCTTAGGGCTTCTCTCTCTCCCACGGGGCCTCTGGAGCAGCACAGCCAGACTTACTACATGTGGCTCAGGGTTCCTCAGAGCTCAGAAACAGCACCTGCTAGCCTAAAACTTAGGCTTGGAGTTTGCACATCACTCTGCTGCCTTCACTTAGTTAAAGCAAGTTACAGGCCCAGCCCAGATTCCAGAAGAGGGCATGAACCAAAGTGTGAGCCAGGAGGTGTGGTTCATTGGTGGTCACCAATACAACAAACTACCACATTCTACTTACCATTGTTTTAAGGAAACAACACATGGTGTATATTAAGGTATATCAGTCATTTTCAAGTGTGAGGCAGCCCCACCAATAAGGTCAAAGTATGGATTCAGGATAAAGCATTTTTAGAAATTGGAATGTGAGGGACACCTGGCCGGCTCAGTCGGTTAAGCATCCAACTCTAGATCTCAGTTCAGGCCATGATCTCATAGTCCATGAGCTCGAGCCTAAAATCAGGTCTACAGTGCAGAGTCTGCTTAGGATTCTTTCTCTCCCCCTCTCTCTACCCCTCCCCTGCTTGCTCTCTCTCTCTCTCTCTCTCTCTCTCTCAAAATAAATAAACATTTTTAAAAATTAGAAATTAGAATGTGAGGGGCACCTGGCTGGCTCAGTACGTAGAGCATGTAACTCTTGATCTCAGGGTCATGAGTTTGAGCCCCACATTGGGTGTAGAGATTACTTAAAAAAATAATAATAGGGGTGCCCTGGGTGGCTCAGTCGGTTAAGTGTCCGACTTCAGCTCACGTTATGATCTCACATTCTGTGGGTTAAAGCTCTGCGTCGGGCTCTGTGCTGACAACTCAGAGCCTGGAGCCTGCTTCAGATCCTGTGTCTCCCTCTCTCTCTGCTCCTCCCCCGCTCGCTCTCTGTCTCTATCTCTCAAAATAAATTTAAAAAAATTTTTTTAATAATAATAATAAAAATGAATAGAGTTTAGAATTAAGAGTCAAAAAGGAGGACCTTTTTTCCTGAATTTTCCCCCATTAATACCTAACATTTCTTTTGCCCTTTGAATTCAAAGCATAATTCATATTTATTACACTCTTCTTCCAAAACAGATTTAAGCCATCTTACAGGTTTTTTTAAAATAGTTTATTGTCAAGTTGGTTTCCACAGCCATCTTACAGTTTTAAAATACGGTCCTACAGTATCACATACCTTTCAACAGAAACTCCAATTCTGTTAAAGTAGCACAGTATTCCTTTAAACTTTTCTACGTTGGTTTCAAAGACTGCCTCATAATATGAATATACACACAATCCTTATGTGTAGGGTATTTTAAGTCATGTAACTTTAATAGATTGTCTCTATTGTTCTTAAACTCGTGGAGATTAAATCCTAGCATATTGCCAGGCACAATAGTATGCATACCATTTTCCACTCTCTTTAAAAGAGAAAAAGAGCTGAAAAGCTGTTAGTCGAAAACTACTTTGTATTTAGTCGAAACTATTTTGAATCAAATACATTTTTTATCTTGAGATTTCAAAAATGAGAAATAAGATTGTGCTAAATTTTCCGATTAGAAGAATCAATGCTCATTTGAAAGTATATTCCATAGCTCTTATTTCACACTTTAGGTTTTTCACATTGACAGCTTGTTTTCCAATTTTATGTATACTTTGTGTTTGACATAGTAGGCAACTAAAATTGGGTAAAGTCTTTGTTCCAACATTGCTCTGATGCTGGTTGGTCAGTGTCCTAAGCTTTACGTTAAGTAGACTGTCATGTTCTAAAACTGCTCTGACAGTGTTCATGCTGATCATTACTTTTGTTGATCCTTTATTCATTCTGTTGTTTTTAATCCTTTATTCATTCTAAATGAACCTGATTATGTAGAAAAAAATGATTGGTGGCAATCCAGTATTCTTCATAGATGTATTTGTTATTATTAATGCAGAAGCTATTACATCCCTAATGACAAAAACCTTAACTCTAATTTATTATATATTTATTTCCTGATAGAATGTCAGATTCCCTTCCTTTATAGACTCAGGTTAATTTAACATACAAAGTTATTTTTTAACTTTCTTAATTTAGCAGACTTATTTTTTACAATATATTTCTTAATAGAGTACAATATAAGAAAAAAGAAAAAACTTTTATGATTATGAAAATAATGTTTTTTTTTTAATGTTTACTTATTTTTGAGACAGAGCATGTGCAGGGGAGGGGCAGAGAGAGAAGGTGACACAGAATCTGAAGCAGGCTTCAGGCTCTGAGCGGTCAGCACACCTGAGCCAAAGTCAGATACTCAGCCGACTAAGCCACCCAGGTGCCCCTGAAAATATGGTTTATTAGAGAAAGTTTGAAAATACAGATTATTTTGTAATCAGGGATATAGCTGCAAACAGAAAGGGAGGCAAACCCATAAGACACTCTTAAATACAGAGAACAAGCAGGGTTGGTTAGGGGTGCAGGGGAGGAGGGAAGTGGGTGATGGCCCTGAGGAGGGCACTTTTGGGGAAGAGCATTGGGTGCTGTTATGTAAGTGATGAATCACTGGGCATCTTCCCTCGAAACCAGGAGCACACTGTATACAATATATGTAAATAAATAAATAAATAAATAAATAAATAAATAAATAAATAATAAAATAAATAAATAAAAGTGATCAAAAAATAAACATTAAAAAAATCTTAAAAATAAAATAAAATTAACCCAAAAAAATATATATATATACATGTTAGCTAACTTGACATAAATTACATTAAAAAATAAAAATTTTAAAAAAGATACAGGGATACAGGGAAAAAAGAACACAATACTTTGTATTTCAAGAAGCATGTAGCTTCTCACCACTAATACATTGCAAAGATAGTTTCTTGGAAATTATTTTCTGCTGGGGGATAGCTTTTACTAGTTTTAAGTATTTAGTCCCAAAATTAGTGGGAACTAAAATTTATAAAAATAAATTTTAATAAAAGAATATACCTTTTTACTTTCTAAAGCAGGACTGTCTAGTAAAACTTTCTGCAACAGCGTACATAATCTGTATCTGAGCTGTCCAGTGTGGGAGCCACTAGCCACCCGTGGCCATTAAGCACTTAAATCGTAGCTAGTGCTACTAAGGAACTGAATCTTTTATTGTACTTAATTCTTAATTTACATTTACATAACTGCATGTGCTGAGTGGCTACCACAATGAATAGCACAGGTCTAAGAATCTATGAATCAAGATAGTCTTTGTCCTTTTACCATCGTGATCATAGATAGATATGTTTAATAAATCTCTTTAATTAAAATGCTTCTGAGACTGGGTATGTCCCCATATTTGGCAAGACTTTCTAATTGTAGGCAGGAAATTAGTATTGCTTTTCTACCTGATTGCTTGGAAATTCATTATCAGTCTTTATCCTCTATAGGAAGAAGACCGAAAACTATTAGTGGGATTCTTAGAAGATGTAATGACCCTGCTTTCATTATCGCATGCTCCTCTTGATAGTTTGAAGGCTTCTTTCGTGGAACTGGGGTAAAATTAATAGCTTATATTTGGTTTTTAATTCATGTAAAGTTTTAAATTTGTATTCATAGAATACATAGTTTGAGTCAAAAAATATTGGCACCCATACCAAATCTTTTGGTTTTGAGGCCTAAGAAGTTTTTTTAGTTTTTGGTTTGGTTTTTGGTTTTGCTTATTTGTACATTCTCAATATTTTATAATCAACACATTGTAATAAAAGAGTGGGAGAAATAGTACAGACATATGTTTTCTTTGAAGCAGTTGAAGAAATAAAGTTCAGATTTGAAGAAAATTTAGTTTCACCAAACTGAAAAAGGAGCCCCAAGTGAAAGTTCATTAAGCCCCTTTTCCCTTTCCGTTGCCTGAACCTGCTCATAATCACATCATCTAGCTGTTAATGTCATTTTATCTGTGTCTTTATTGCAGACAGGCTTCGGCACTTATTAACAACACAGTCTTGCATTTGGGTAGGCTTCACAACCAACTTCTTCCATTTCGGTGATTTGAGTTCATCTGATTAGATCCTACAATAAACATATGACATAAATAGGACAAGTATTGCTTCCGCAATTTGTATACATGCAGAAATTAAGACCCACAGAGATTGTAACTTACCCATCTGATTCTTAGTCCAGCGCTCTTTCTTTTTTTCCTCCTAGGCAAATTTCTTATAATTTTAACTTGAATGCTATTAAACGGTTAATTTTTCTATCAGAATTGCAAATGTTTACAGAACCTAAAAGTATGATTCCTGAATATGCTAAAAGTTTGGGCTTTGTAAGGTGACTTCCTTTTTTAAAGAATCTTGGACGTAACCTGTTAAACCATTCAGAGTAATTTCATATGTTTTGCCAGTATTTTTATCATTACTGTTACTTACAAATGTAGTATTTGTCAATACATCAGTAAGACACTGTGGCCTTCACTTTTTTTTTTTCCCCTTTCAGTGCAAATCCAGCCTACCATGAGTTATTGTTAACTGTTTTATGGTATGGTGTTGTCCATACTTCAGCACTTGTGAGATGTACCGCTGCTAGAATGTTTGAGGTATGTAAACAAATGCTTCTCTCATTTCTGATTATAATGATTTTCTTTGGAAGACGGAAAAGGGAATGGTTTTTTTTTTAAAGGCTTTGCATGCTGTGTTATGTTGATGTATATTTTATGGCATTGAACAATATCTAGTTGTGCACTGTGTGATGGGGCAGAAATTTAGCTTTGATATACTTAAGAATTTTTAAATATTGGTTAATTGGATATTATTAGTCCCTTGGATGTTATTCTCAGTTCTACTTCTTAAATTTTCTTTTAAATCTTATTTTAATTTCCATCTCATATAAATCTTTCCTGACTATACTTTTCTATTTATTGAGATAAAATGGCCACTGAAATAAACTAAAACAATATAAGACATATTTAAAGATGTAAAATACAGTTGGATTCATGCATAACTTTAAAAAATCAATTATTGGAAATATGGGAATACTTACTTTGTTGATTACTTCTACTTGATTATTTCCTCACAAATCATGTCTGGAATAACATCCCTATACATTAACTGCCCGTAGACTTAGTAAGAGAGAAGAGACTGTTCATGTAATTTAGTTGGATTTTCTTAAGTTGCCACCTACCCAAGTTATATGAAAATTGAAATGCCTATCTTTTGAAAATCGAAATACTTATCATAAAGGAAATTATACCATAGCTTACTTTATTCGTTCATTCATTCATTCATTCATTTATTGATTGGTTAATTTTTCTAGAACTTGTATTTGAAGACAAAAATTGATACTGTTCTTACTGCTCTGGAGTCTTGCCGTATTGCCTGACTGCCTGGGTTCAGTATCTGTCTCTGCCACATCATGGCAAGTTCAAACTTCCCTGTGCCTTAGTTTCCTCATCTACAAAATGAAGATGATAATAATTATCCATCTCAAAGGATTTTTGCTAATATGAAATGAATTAATACTAGTAAAGCCCTTAAAACAGCGTCTTGCACGTAAGAACTTAATAAATGTTAGGTATCGTTACATTATTTTTTTTTAGAGAACATATATTTATCTAGGCTGAAATTATCCCTAATATGCCTGTGATTCTTAAAATATCTTAAAGGATTCATTTTTGTAAAAAGAATTGGATAATTCAATTCTTTGGATAATTCAGTTCTTCCTGAATTTCAGAATTTTTCCACAATTTAAGATAAATTGCTATTTGAAGAATAGAACACTGGTATGTTTAAAATATGGATCTTCTAAAACTTTTAAATATACAAAATGGATGTGTGAAATGTAAAGAAAACATAACATCCTCTGTCCATGTTACTCCTTCAGTTATTGTACATAATTTGATTTAAAAAACTACAGTCAAGTAGTTCCACTTTGTCAAGGTGAATACCAAATTTAAAATTCAGATTGATCTGTAGTATAAGTTCCTGTGGGTATAAATAATTTTTGATTATTCAGTATGCTGAAGAGTCATCCGTGAAAGAAAAATCCATCCTTTTATACAAAGAACTATGTCTTTAATATACTATCTTCATAGGATTTTATTCTAAGACCCTAAAAGCTACTTCTTTCTCTTAAACCATTTGTTTCTCAAATTACATATCACTGGTAAAGCATACCATATAAATGAAAATAATTTAAATAAAATGAAACATCCTCTCTTTTTATTTGTTTTTGGGCTCTTTCTGCCTTATTTCTTATATGTGGCTTTTGTCTGGTTTTGGTTTCTATGTTTGCAGTCAGCGCTGGTTTGGAAACTATACCTGTGCTTCGGCAGTTTTCAGTGTTCTTTCGGGTTGATTATGAACTTGAGTCCAATGAGAGAATTATTTCAATATTTTTTCAACTCATTTGTGATCAAAAAAAATTTTTTTCAGTGATCATGCCAGTATAACTCATCAGTAGAAAAAATTAAAGTTACTTTTTTTTGTCAGTGACTCTTACATTGAGGAAAACTGTATTAAAAAATAAGTATGTTTCATAAGATTTTTTTATACTAATACATTATAATTTACATTTGTGCCCATCTCCCCCCCGCATGAGTTAATTTAAAATAAAAACATAAAAAGCAAAACATTTATTTAGGGGCACCTGGGTGGCTCATTCACTTGAGCATCTGACTCCACCTCAGGGCCTGATCTCATGGTTCGTGAGTTCAAACCCTGCATCAGGCTCATTGCTGTCCATGCAGAGCCTGCTTTGGATCAACTGTCCTCCTCTCTCTTCTCTCCTCCCCTACTCCCACTCTCTCTCAAAAGTAAAAATTAAAAAAGAAAGGATATTTATAATAAAAGAGAAATTTTAATGTGAGACCAGAAACTATTGGGAAGAAAGCCAGAAATGGATCTACCAGGAACATAACATGAGATACTTAGTAGAACTGAACACTAAATATAGCTCTAAGTTTGCAGACAGTGGGACACAAAGGACAAACCCAGTTAGTCATATTACTTCCCTTGTTAAATAAGAGGCAGTGTATCACTTTTTGAAGTGATAAGTTGTTGCTGAAATTGATTTGTAAGGAAACTTTATCATGTGACATAATGGATTTCCTAAAGATGCCGAGAAGCGCTTCATAAAATGATTTCTGCTCTCAGTCATACAGAAGCTAAGCCTGTAACAGTAGGCCAACTCAGAGAAGGCGTGGGCTCGTGAGGCAAATGTGACAGTCCTTTTTCTAACTCGGTTTCTTATTGCCTCTCAAACCCTGGACAGGTTATTTAACTTGTTCTCCAAGGCTCAGTTTCTTCTTCAGCTGTTAAAACTTTGATAACAATTGTACTTAGCTCATCAGGTTTAGAGAGCAAGTGATATATTGTACATGAAGTGTAGAACAATTGATAACTCTTAAATTTTGCTTTTTGATTTTCTAGCTTAATAAAGAAATCACGCTTAAAACTGCAGAGCAATGAAAAATCAACTTGCCCCCGAGAATATCCCTCTTTTTTTTTTTTTTTTTTTTTTAATGCTTTTTGGCTGGTACAAGGTAGCAGACATTTTAAGATACACTTTACTGACTCTGGTCTAAGCCATCTTATTTGTAAAAAGGTACAGAGAAGAAAGTTTTATTTAACAGTATTTGAACTTCTTTCCTCTATTTATTTCTCTTTTTTTTTTAATGTAGACCTTTTTTTTTTTTTTTAATGTTCTATTTATTTCTGAGAGACAAAGAGAGGCTGCATAAGCAAGGGAGGGTCAGAGAGAAAGGGAGACACAGAATCTGAAGCAGGCTCCAGGCTCTGAGCTAGCTGTCAGCACAAAAATTCCAAATACCAAAAATTCCATGGCATCTTCCATCTTCTGTGAGGCCTAGTTCCATTGCAAGTTGACCAGATTGATAAGCATTCAGAAGGAATTTGTTTTTGGGGCGCCTGGGTCGCTCAGTTGGTTAAATATAGAAGTAATTTGTTTTTACATTCTGAGAATGTAGCATTAGGATGCTGCCTTTTTTGTTATATATATAATTTTGTTTAATGTTTATTTGAGAGAGACAACACACATGAGCAGAAGAAGGGGCAGAGTGAGAGGAAAGAAAGAATCCCTAGCAGGTTCCATGCTGTCAACTCACAGAGCCCTTTGCAGGTCTTGATTTCCCCAACCAAGCCAAAATCAAGAGTTGATGCTTAACTGACTGCGCCACTGGGCCCCCCAGGATGTTGCCCTTTTAAAAACAAAGTGTGTAATGCTCAATATTGTCCTCTTCTTCTAGATTTAGGGTTGGTTGCTAAATGAATTATTTTACCATAAGATTATAGAAATAGGTTTAATTGTGCTGATCATATTTATTTTCTTACTTGAGCTTTTAGAGAAATGTTAAGCAATAAATTGTAAATGCTAACTACTTAGACCACCCAAAACAGTTTTCCAATCAATAATTTATTTTTTCAAATATATCATAAATCTTACATCCTTGTAGTACTCATAATAATTAAACTCACATTTCTTGAATGGCTAATCTTTGTCAGACACAATATTTAGGCGTATTTGTATAGTTAGTATAACAATGATCCTTTAAGTCAGATAACAGTATCACCATTTTCAGATGAGAAAACTGAGCTTTAAGAGAGTATGCATCTAAGGCCACATGGCTAATAAGTGGAGAGCTAGAGTCTGAACCCAGATGGAAGTCTTCCCACATGGAAGACTTTCTGCTAGGCTGCCTTAGGTGTCTTTGTGTCTCAGAACAGAAGGCTATGTGATGTAAAAGGTTGGGAGTTTTCCCGTGATTTTTAAGTTGACTTGGCATAGAACAATCAGAAGCAGTGTAGTGGCGGCTGCTGGCCATTTGAGTTTGGTTTAAAAACAGTCCAGTTTGTACCTGGTTGGTCATAATAAAAGAACACCAGATTTTCTTCAAGAATTTTAACTCTAGAACCCAGTATATATCTTCTTTTTATCCAGAAAGAAAGAAAGTCTTTCTTTTAAATTGCTTTTTAATTGAACATGGAAATTGTATGATGACTTTGACCAAAAGTACAAACCGCCATTGAATTGGTGACAAACTTGCTTTTGTGGACTGCTAGCCTACTTAAGCTTTGTTTTCCTCCTAAACATTCTCTCCCTTTATTAAAGCGCTCTAGTAGCAATATTTGCTTAGCCTCTAATTTTGGTTTTGCTCTTGTGTTTTCTCTCTTTCTCTTGGTTGTTCCTTTCCTCTTCCCGTGGCACTGTGTTTGCTCTTTCCATGCATCACCTGTGAATCCCCCCTGCGCCGACCAATCAGCTGTTGGTGAAGGGGGTGAATGAAACTCTGGTAGCTCAGAGGGTTGTTCCTGCTCTCATTACTCTCTCCAGTGACCCTGAAATGTAAGTGTCATCCCTGCCTTTTACGTTCAGCATCCCTTTCAAAATGTGCCTATCAAGAAATAACCATCAGCTTTTAAATTCATCAAAGAATGGGTTTTTCTCTTCAAAATAATAATATTGGATTATGTTCACTTGATTTTAAACTTCATTATACTGTTTACATATCCTTTTTTTTTTTAAGTCAGCCTTCACATTTGGAGGCCATGTATTGAAAAGAGTACATTAATCGTGTTCTCAGTAAACCTTTACAAAACTTAAAATATGCTGATGGACTATTTCTTCCAAGCCGAGAAAGGATGCTCTGCTAATCTCACTAACATATTGTTACCAGTAAGTATAGTGGCATGAACCAGAGGCTTAACGTTTTAATGTCTCGTGTGGGTGACTAACCCAAGAAAGACCAATGAGTCTGCCTGCCCATCCTCAGTCACAGCTAACCCAGTTCTCATTCCAGTTTACCAAACCATTTTTTATTGCATGTTGACTGGTTTACAGCTGACTCTTCGAGGCATGAGTGAAGCGTTAGTTGACAAGCGGGTTGCTCCGGCCCTTGTTACCTTGTCCAGTGATCCTGAATTGTGAGTTCCACAGACTGCGACCTTAAGTTATCCTGTCTGTCTTTTTGAGCATTCTTCTTGGTCTGCTTTTTTTTTTAATTTAATTTGTCATTGCTAGAGACTAATACAGTATATTTACCTTATACTTACTTTGATACACATTTTAATAATCAGCTTTTCATCTCCAAGAAAGTTTCAGTTTCTTTCTTTTTTAATTCTAACAGCTCTGTCAGGATTGCCACAATTCCGGCCTTTGGCACTATTATGGAAACGGTTATTCAAAGAGAGGTAGGAAATGATTGAAATTTATTATCTATGCACTGTTGAGGGGATGATACATTACCATCCGTGCACCCAGTGGCAGGGGGCAGGGAGTATTATACCTTTTCTTATATCTCTTGGTTGTGGGCCAGAGGATATCTCAGGATTTGAAAACATGATAGCCTTGCCCAAAGTATATTTTCATATCCTAAGGAAATGTCTAGTCTTTCTTCTCAACTAGAGAATTAAGTACAAGCCAACTCTTAGATGTTCTATTTTAAGCCTAGCTGAGTATTACAGTCTCAAATAATCCTTCAAACCAGATCTAGTTCCAAAGCCATCTATTATCCAGTAGACTCCTAGATAGTCTTTTTTTTTTTAATTTTTTTTTTCATAGTTTTATTTATTTTTGAGACAGAGAGAGACAGAACATGAGCAGGAGAGGGGCAGAGAGGGAGGGAGACACAGAATCTGAAACAGGCTCCAGGCTCTGAGCTGCCAGCACAGAACCCGATGCAGGGCTCGAACCGACAAACCACGAGATCAGAACCTGAGCCAAAGTCGGACGCCTAACCGACTGAGTCACCCAGGCGCCCCGACTCCTGGATAGTCTTACATAAATTCCTGGTTGCCAGTTTGCACAGATTTGAAGACAATTTGCCAGCTAACTTTAGGACCACAAACCTATCTCAGTTTCACAAATGGAAGCTAGAAGGCACCTCCATTCTCGTAACTGTCATTGATGTGCAGGTCAAGTGGGCTGGTGTCCTCTTGTTGCAGCACACATTGCTGTGACAACCCCCTTGTCATGCCCACTTCAGGAGAGTATCAAGGTCTTTCTCCCTAACTTGTGATTTAGCTTCAAGTGTGTTAGGTTCTATCTGCAACATTAACTCTAAGACACTTCTCAAAATTAGTATCAGAATTTCATTCTTTATTATCAAATTGGACATGTTTTTATGCAAATGAAAAACCCTATAGATTAGAAAATAAATCATCTGTGGAAATATTATGTACCCACTTAAATGGAAATACACATTTTACCCCAAAAAAGAAACACTATTTTATGAAATTCCTTTAGATTTTCTAATAATAAAAATTAAACAACTTTGTTACTATAGTGGGGAGAAAGTTTTCCATTTTTTCCTTATGTATTTCACTTGTGAAGCAACATTAAAAAGTATTCTGCAAAGCTTGCAGTCTTGGCAGAATTTCAACATATTCTTAAATCCTAAAATAAAAGTGTCTTTTAGGGAAATGTGAGTAAGATATAAGTCATTGATGACTCATTGCTTTCAGAAGGTGAATAATTGGGTAACTTACTATGATTGGTTTTAAGAATTGAAATTTAGATATAAAATCACTATACTGTTTTTCTCTAAATATTGTGGGATCTTTTGTTTCTATAGTTTTTAAGGGAATACTTACATTTCCTAAAAATAAAGAAAGAAGAATTAACCAGCATAAATAAAAGTGTGTTGTTTAATTCCAGGTTTCTACTGTCATGTTGCTATAAATCATTTGAACCCGTGGTAAATGCCATGTTAAATTTGTATCTTTCTCTTTAACAACTCTGCTCAGTTTTTAAAATTCTTTGAAATAACTGTAAAATATCTAATTTTAAGTTGCTGGAAAGAGTGAAAATGCAGTTGGCTTCTTTTCTGGAAGATCCTCAGTACCAAGACCAGTATTCTTTGCATACAGAGATCATAAAAACATTTGGTAGAGTTGGGCCTAACGCAGAACCAAGATTCCGAGATGAGTGTAAGTTGCATTTTTTACCTTTTTTTCTGAATTGTAATGTAAGATCAAAACCAGAAGCTCCTCCCAGGATCTGTCCTATATTAAAACCCTCATACACTTTATCTTCTGTATACTGAAAGGTAAAAGTGAACCACGTTGATTATTGTGAAGTGATCGGTAATATTACTGGGTGGGTTTTATGCTATACACTGGTGAAAAGTAACTCATGAACACTTTCAAGTCTTTTTTAAAACATTTTTAAATTACTGAATTTCAAAATACTATGCTGAGTTTTATTTTGAGCTTATTATTCTTATTTTTAAGGAAATTTTTATGTGTTCTCATCTAAAATATGCTTTTCTTACGCGCCATTCAGCTATGATCAATGATTTTGTTTTATTGCATAGCTTTTTGATCTACTAAATGATCTGCATGATTATCTGCTAAAGGATTTTCTCTAGTTTCTATAATACCTTTTTTACCGTGGGCCTCAGCCTTTATGACAGTAATTTCCTTTAGTGGCATCAAATCATCCAGTAATTATTACTCCAAAAGCATGTCAGTTATCACTGCTGTACTTTAGTCCTTTAATTTTTAGCAATTTGACATGCTCCAGAGAGGACCACAGTTTGGCTTCTTAGGTCATCTTGGTTCCTAGTACAAAACCAGATTCTCCCGTGGTCGGGTTGTCGCATATCCAGCCTGATATTTTTAATATACAAAAAAATATTGTTAGGATTTGGACGGCAGTGTCCAAAAGGTCTGTCGAGGGCATGACACTTATTAAGCTACAGAAACACGGTCAGGAGATTATGTTTTAATAAGTGATAATGTTGATAACATGAGGAGGAAATAGCAATATTTCACAATTAGTTAACAGGAAAAGTGTTGGTATTTTAGTTAGCAATAGGGATAGCTCCACATACTGTAACATCATTTTACAGATGGACTTAGTAAAAACTCTGTAGGTACTTTGACCAACTTTGTCAAGGATGTCATTGCTCTGAAGTAGAGAGACTAAGTCTTGGCTCTCGGATCAAGGAATTGGCTAACGAGGCATTGAGTCTTTGGTGTGTGCCGTGTGGTCGAGTTCATAACTCTAGAACAGGATCTAACCTTTTTGGGTGCAAAGAAAAGATTTATGCATGACAGAGAAGAAAGACATTTTCTTTTCATATTAGTCCCAAAATAACAAAGGTTGGCTTGAGAAAAGTTTGAGGATAGGCATTTCCACTGTTTGAATGGATATAATAAACCAATAATAAAATAGGTATAATAAAGTTTACTTTAAAACTTTACCCTGAGGAATTTAATGTTCTGTATTAATAAGGCTAGTGGTAAAGTAGAACCCATATTGACAAGGATGCTGTACTGTTATCCATCTGTTTTTTGTAGACAGTCACTGTTAGAGGAGTTTAGAGGAAGGACAGAGAATTGTTGCGTTGTAGTATCTTCCTTGGAGTGGCATTTTGGATATTTGTCATTCTGGGTTTTTTTAGAGAATAGAGGACAGTGGCTCATCCAGTGGCCTTTTATCTTTCCCAGCTCTTAATTATCACAGGACCTTTTGGTCTTGATTTTATTTCAAGGGCCATTGGTTTAATCTGGAGCACAATGTGGTCTTTTTGTTGTTGTTTGTTTTGAGCTTTTTTACTTTCTAAGGTTCTCTGAAAATGTTCAGTCATGTGCTGATGATTTTCTAACATGGCAGTTTTACATTTCAGGTTAGTTTTTTTTTAGAAGTTCTTTATTTCACTTCTGAGTCCATTTACAAAAATAGAGGATAAGATCCCCTTTTCTTTGGCTGTGGAATCTACCCCAACTATTTTTTTTAAAGTTTATTGAAATCTATTTCTATAAAGTCTCCTATTGATTTCTCTCTGTTTTGTCTGGAGTTTACACTCTGTCCAGTCTGTCCTTAGGACAGAGGCTTCTGAAATGGCCTACCTTATGTTGTGCATTTCCTGTTTTCCTTCCCCATTGAAGGTCAGGTATAGAATTATGCGTATCCTGGTTATTAAATCTTTTAACCACTTATATCCATCTAAGAGATTATCAATTAAGTAAATCAATTGCTACAAATGTAATAGCTGGGATAATATGTATATAATGAAACATTGAATTCTTATAATAATTTGTGTCTTATCTTTTGAGATTTAAGAGAATCTTTAATTATAGCCTTTCCTTGGCTCTAGAGTTTAAAGTAACTTCTATAACTTTTTTTTCTAGTTAAACAGTTTTCAGGGGTTGTTATGCAGTATGGTTATTGAGGTTCTGAGAAAAACATGAAGGAAAGGATTGCTTATTTAAGCGGTCAGAAAAGGAGCAGAAGGAAGAAATAGGCCATGTGTCCATAGACAAAGAAGTTCAAGAAACTGTCTAAAGATTTGGGTAGAAGAGAATCTCAAAAATTCTCTAGAGAGACTTAGAGCCACCATTTTGTTGAGGCCTCAGCATGCAGGTTAGTGACTTGGAGTTTCAGTGAATTCAGGGAAATCAATGAATGGAGTTTTTTGTCTCCTAATTTTCTTCTAGAGTTCCTCTTGAGTATGTTGTTATTAATTTTAATAAGTCAGAATTCCCTAAAAATGGCCATTGGTATTCTAACTTTTTGTGGGGAGTTTTTGCCATTTACTAGCGTAAGTATAAAAGTTGTGATTATATTGTTGGTTTATTGAGGAAGAAGGAGATTTTTCTAGGAAGAGATGGTGGCTTTCACATAGACAAACTCAGTGCAAACATGAAAGAAGTCACTACAGTTGGTCAGAAGCCTGTGCTTAAGGTGTTTTGCGATCGCCAACCGAGCAGAGTGGAGAAAGGAGTCTTGTGAGCAACAGTTTGCTAGTCAGTGACCCTGGAACCATTTCTTTAAGGAACCCTGGTTTTCGTGGGAACTGGTATTTAGAAGACACCATGTCAGGCACTCGAGGTGCTCATTGCTATTGAATGGGATGCTGTTTCTTGGGCCATCACTTTTATTTTAGTCGTAGATTGTCTGTATTTTTGAAATTTTACATTATTCATTGAGACAGGTGATATTGTGAGCCCTTTGAGTGGCTTGAGCCAAACCACCAGTGCTATTTGACATTTGTCCTGCTAAGAGTTTGAGAAGCTAAAGTTAAGAATTCTTTTTTGAGGGGCGCCTGGGTGGCTTAGTCGGTTAAGTGTCCGACTTTCGCTTAGGTCATGATCTCGCGGTTCGTGGGTTCGAGCCCCGCATCGGGCTCTGTGCTGACTGCCAGCTCAGAGCCTGGAGCTTATTTCAGAGTCTGTGTCTCCCTCTCTCTCTGACCCTCCCCTGCTCACGCTGTCTCTCTCTCCTAGAAATAAATAAAAAAATTTAAAAAAAAAAGAATTCTTTTTTGAAGGAGTGAAATAATTTGGTGTTGAAGAAGTGTACTATATTTATCCTTTGTTTAATAGCAATGGTAATACCTGATTTTTATAAAGAAACTTGTTTGTAAAGATGATAATAACACAAGAAGTAGATTATTTACATTTGCTTATTTGGTTTTCATCTTTCAAATTAGGAAATGTAATTTCAGTGAGGCCAGATGACCTGCACACAGCCTCATAATTAGGTTATAGTGCCAGTGCTGTCGTCTCTTCCTCCCAAATGTTTTTATTCTGAAAAACATGCTTTCCTCTCTTAAGAAAAAGCAAGTAAAGGATGTGGGTAATTTTTTGAAATCATCTAGAAATTAAAGTGAAATTTTATAAATTTTAAAATGAAAAAAAAATTGTTTAATGTATGAGTGTGGTGTGTGCAAGGTGTTAGACAAAAATCTAAACTTCTTTTTCTTTTTTCAGTTGTTATACCACACTTGCATAAGTTAGCCTTGGTGAACAACTTACAAATCGTGGACTCGAAAAGACTGGATATTGCCACCCATCTTTTTGAAGCTTACAGTGCACTTTCCTGTTGTTGTATCCTTGCTTTATAACCTGTATCTATATTTATAGGACCAGTCTTACAGTGGAACCTCCATTGTCAACGTTTGGAAAGTAGTATTTTATCTCTTCAGCTTACTTGTGTAATGATTATAGAAAATTAAAATTTTGATTTGACTTGCCCCACTCGTTATTCTAGCTCTCAGAATTTTAAAAGATCGTCTTAGGTCCTCTGTGCTTTTATGTTTTGTAACTTTGAAAACATTGACTAAATTTTTGTCTACATTAACTGGCTGTGTAGCTGAGCAAGAAAGGATCATAGCTGAGGCTTCTGTTCATCAAAAGGAAGCCTTGTATGTGTCCTGGCATTTGGGTACTGTGCCAACATGGGTGATTATCTCCAGTGATGGTAGAAATGAAGGCAAACTCAGGGTCCCGGGGAGGCTCAGTCAGCTGAGAGTCTGACTCTTGATTTCAGCTCAGGTTATGACCCCACGGTTGTGGGTTTGAACCTCACTTCAGGCTCTTCATTGAGCGTAGAGCCTGCTTAAGATTCTCTCTCTCCCTCTCCCCCTCTCCCCGCTCACACTCTCTTTAAAAAATAAAAAAAGAAAGAAAAAGAAAAAAAAAACCTGAAGGAAAACTCCAAGATCATCTAACCCATGTCAGCTACTACATTTTATAAATGATTAAACTAAAGCTTAAAGACATTAGTAACTTCTATTGTTTTTGTAGTTAAAAGCAAAACTGTGACTTAGAACAAAGAACTTTAACTGTCCCAGAACAGGCTCTCTTTACTATCCTAGGACTAGTAAAATAAAACCAAGAAGGAAGCAAAGATAAAGATGAGCAGAGTGAGCTCCAGCTTCTGTGCTCACCCATGAAAAGGCAGGCGAGGTCAAAAAGAGGAAATAAGAGATTGAAAAAGGATTGAAAGGCTGAATACTCAGACTATAAAAGCACATGCTCGACAACATAATCAGAGAATTCTGATTAAAACAAGAAAAATGGCAGTAGAGAGAGGTTCCTAGGAGAAAATAGAGGGCAGAGAAAGAGTTACATTGATATTTATGGTTCCATATTGTTATATGCCAGTTTGAAGTAGTAAGTAAAGTGAACAAGTAATTTTAAATAACGTAAATATGTTCCAAAATACCACTGATTCCTGTTTTGGTATATATCAGTTCATTGGCACTGGATTCTTGCCTGGAATGTTCCAATGGGAGATTTTGTTTTGAATAAATCAAATAGGGAAAGTAGAAACATAGAGCTATCTGTTAAGGAGCTATTTGTCCTTTTAGAAATGTTAAAACTTGAAGTTCAATGCACAGTTGAGAGCATTTTATTTTTAGGAATTAGTTAATATAAATTATCTATTCATGTGGATGACATAAACCATGTTTTTTATAATGCAAATTATAAAGTGGCAGAGACAACATATTTTGGTAATTTTTTACTTCAACTACCCATATGTCTTCTACAAGTTTATTTCTGCTAAAAGGAGAACTTACCATTATTCTTGATTTATCTTGTTGGCATTTTCTACTTAGAGAAAATAGAGGAAATAAAAAGAGGAAGTGATATTCTGATTTAGTAAGGAACAACTCTTTACTAATGGAGAAGTGACAAGACCCTTTCAAGAAAGTAATAATGGCATGTCAAAGAAAGAAAATATTGCTATGTTATACCTTCCCTAGACTTTGTGAAAATAGATGTTTAAAAACTTAAGCAAAAAGTGAGGTATAATCTTATATGGCAGAGAGTTCCTAAAGGAGTACACCTCAGGGGAAACCGGAAAGTCAAACAAAGATCAAAAATTGTGGCTGAATAAAACCAAATATTCCAAGTGGGCAAGGCAGTAGTTTCTAAAGAGCGTGGAATCTGTATAGAAACATTATTATTGCGTGTTTAGGAATGTACACACTATAGAGTAAATATAATGAAATCTTTACACCAATATAGTAAGGGGAAGAACATCTTAACAATAGGCCTTGTTCAAGTACTAAATGTGTGTGTTCTACATGAGTCATAACTTGTGTCAACAGAGTATTGTGGCCACAATAAAATCACATTGTCCTGTGATCCATATCTGGTCTGCTATTCCATTGCGTTCTGACCTGATAGAACACAGGAGTATTGCTCTCAACATATTTTCATAAGGACATGGAAAAACTTTAGCGTTTAACATTATGTATAGTAATAAGTGAAAAAATTATGTTTAAAAAAAAATTCAAAGGAATTTAGAAACATGTAACCTGGAGAAGAAATGGCTTGGGGATGAAAAGGTGATTCAAAAATTATTTTATTTTCTTTTTTTAAATATTATTTTAAAGCCTATGTAGAAGAAGGTTAAGCACACTGTGTAACTCAGGTGTAGAGCCAAAACTAACAGGAAGGTTACAGAGTCTGATTTTATTTATAAGAAAAACTTTCTAATTTAGCTATTAAAAATGGAGTGATACCACTTATGGAACTATGAATGTCCTATTACTGTTAGCACTTAAGAGGCATTGTGGCCATCATTCACAGACGAGGTAGAGCTGATTCCTAATATCAGACAGGATGAAATGATCTCTAACTTTCCAACCCTTAACAAAGATGTGTGATTCTACAGGGAGAATGTAGAACCAAACAATAAGTAGAAAGAGAGGAGGAGACTTAACCCTTTACCAGCACATAAGGCCATCTTCACCTTCTCAGTCCGTATCCATATTTCTCTAGATCAGACTCTTGACTACCAGTTGAAAGGTCACTCACAGTGACATTGTGGCGGTATTTTCCCCATATCTAGAAAACAAAACTGTATACCCAATATGTTGTACCCCTCTCTGACTGTAGGGATTGGTTCAACCAAATGTCATCTATATTTTTAGTACTTATAAATATAAGGCACTTGTTACAGGACCCTTGTTTACAAACAGCTTTTATTTATTCAGAACTATTTTTTCAAGGTTATTTAAATCATAACTGTATTTTTAAGGTAAAAGTTACATGTTATACTTGATAATTTTTTTTTCCCAAAAATACTAGTAAACTCACTTTTTTTTTCTCTTTTTAGACAGAGTGTGAGCAGGGGAAAGGGACAGAGGGAGAGGGAGGGAGGGAGGGAGGGAGGGAGGGAGGGAGGGAGATTCTTAAGCAGGCTCCATGCAGAGCACGGAGCCCAATGTGGGGCTTGATCCCACAACCCTGGCATCATGACGTGAGCCAAAATCAAGAGTCAGACACTCAACCAACTGAGCCACCCAGGCACCCCTAATTAACTCATCTTTATAAAGGAACTCATTTACTGGCATTTTTCACCTTAGTATGATATAACATTAAATAACTATTTTTAAATGGCCAACAACTATGATAAGGTGAGAATATGATGTTAATAAACAAAGTGAATTGTTTTCTTGAGAAATGCACCCTCTTTCTTACTCCCTTTGAATGTCAGAATAATTAATAAAACTCAAAAGTAACAGGGAACATAACTAATACTAACTTTATATTATTACAGCACAAGTTCTCTTACCCAATTTAGTTAGGACCAGGTCCGTTTAATAGGATGATTAAAACAGGACATCAAGAAAATGGTGTACATAACTTATTTTAACTTAAAATATGTATTTTCTTTACCAATCTTCTGATGTAGAGCTGAGGCATTTCTTCCGTGTGTGAGTCTGCTGAATTAAGTATCATCTTTCTTTAATAAACCCCATCCATAATGTAATTGTGATTTTCAGTTTATGTTTCTTTAAAGATGATCCGGAAACATTTCTGATATGGGTGTAGACCTTTTTCAGATTTTCATATTTTTCAGAATCTTTTACAATTGTTTAATAAATCCGTCATTAAAACAACCACATTTTAAGCGATTGGCATTTACCATTTTTTCGTAAACTTTTCAACTTAGTTTTCATGGAAACATTAATTTTCATTTCATACTATTTAAACATCCAATCAAATTACATGACTTGCTGTTTACACTCATTTCTCATGTCTACATGACATGTAATTAAATTATGTAGTGTCATAATTAATCTATACCACTGATATAAGGGATTTGTAGGAATTAACACAATTGACTCTTGATAAGTAACTCAACAAGTAAGAATCATGCTTGAGGGAAGCCTGTTAGAGCTAAGTGATCTGCATGCCTGAGGCATCATTGTTAATATTCTTTTGTTCTGGTGGAACATACCAGTTTGTTTGTTTTTGTTTGTTTTTAATTCCCTTAACTCCCTTGTCTCAAGTCATTTCAGAGGATTTAATGGTTAATCACTTTTTACCTGGTCTCAGATGTTTACGGACCGACATGGAGCATCTTTCCCCAGAGCATGAGGTGAGCTCCCATGTGATTAAGCCACTGCGATTACCCTGAGGCGTGAGTAGGATGTGTTGTGCTTCACTGTTTTAAATATATGTAGTGTAATTTTATGGATTTTTATGTACTGGTTAGGAGATCTTGAGAAACCCCTTTAACATCTTTGATCTTCTGTTTAATCCTATACAGTAGGGATAACATACTTTCCTTCACTGAATATAATGAGAATCTAATGAGCTAATGTACATGAAATGCTTTTTAGTCTATAAAAGGCTATACAGTTTCTATCTCTGACAGTTCACTTTCTTAGAAGGAAAGTTTCTGTTTTCTGTCTCAATTTCCTCAAAACTCTTTTATTCTATTTGTCTTCTTGTTGCCTCCAAAACTCTGTTTATCATTTATTTCCTATTCTGTATTTTCAGCCTGTTTATCTACCCATTACCATGGCAGATTTGATTTTTTTTTTCTATTTTTCCAGCTTTTTACAGAGAAAGCTTAGATTATTTAAGCTTTTCTGATGCATAAATTTAAGACTAAGTGTATCACTTGAGATACCACCTGTGCATTTGCTACATTGTATCTTCATGATCATTCAAATTAGATTCTCATTTCTATTACTTATTGATCCCTGAGTTTTGTTAATAAGGTAAATTAAGATTTAATTCTCCTTTGTTTTTATCAGTTTTTTTGTGCTCTTCTTTTCTGTTAGCAATTGAAACATAAAATTATGATTGGGAATTATCTATTTCTCCTTTTCATTTTTTGAATCTTTGCTTGGTATGTTTTATAGATACCCTTTATCAAGTCAAGGAGGTTCCCTTTTATTACTAACTGCTTGAATGTGTTTACCAGGAAGGAGCGTTGGATATTGTCAGATGTTTTTTCTTCATTAGTTGAGATGATTTATTTTAATCTCTTGATTTCATTGCTTTACGCTGATGGATTTTTGGACATTAAATCAACCTTTCCACTCTTACAATAAATCCCACTTAGTTATGGTATATATTTGTTTTTATATGAAGCTGTATTTGGCTTGCTAGCATCTTGTTGAGGAATTTTGCATCCAAGATGAAAGCTAAGTCAGCAGGAAAGAGCAAACAAGATATCATAAGGCTTATTTCACCACTCTCCAATAGTGTAGGTTGGACTAAAAATAGCAGTCGGTAAATGTTTTTAAAAGTATCAGACTCCCAGATTCCCTTTCCAACCTTGGTAGAATACTTGAGCTTTAGTTTCTAAACTTGGGCTGTCCCACGTAGCTGAGAGCAGGAATGAGTGAGTGCTGTGCTGAGAAGAGGGACATTAAGTGATTGAAACCTCATTACCTTCCACCTTCTTTGATCCAAGAATTCAGGCACCCCGGATTATGCCCACAGGGGGAAAAAGATGGACAGAAGTTTGGTTTGTGCCTAATTCACTTTAAAGTGAAGTTACTCGTGCATGTAGCAGTTCTAATCAGCATTTTAGTGTCCTCAGTCTGTACTGGACATCCCAGGATCACCAGCCACTTGAGATAAACCTCTGACATCAAAGATGGAGATGAAAACGTACGTGCAAGAAAGAGGATACTGGAGGAAACAAACGATGCAGGGAGCAGAAGGAAAAGCACAAAAAACTCACACTAAAAATAAAAAAGGAAAAACCGGCTAAACAAACAAAATCGAAGGGTGCCCGTGTAGCTCAGTTGTTTAACCGTCCTACTCCTGATTTCAGCTCAAGTCATGATCTCACCGTTCATGAGATCGAGCTCCACATCCGGCTCTGTACTAAACGCATGGAAACTGCTTGGGATTCTCTCTCGCTGCCCCTCCCCCACTCACATATATGCACGCACTCTCTCTCAAAATAAACAAACCTTTAAAACAAAATCTATAATCTGTGAGATCAGAGAGCAGAAAACCAGAAAAGATTCAAAAAAGGATGACTCTAGATCTAACTAACATCCATATGACAGAAGTCTCATTTAATAACCAGAGAGCCCTTACCATAAGCTGCAGAGCACTCTAAGATCTGGCGCCCTCCTTCACATGTCAGACCTCCCCTCTACCCTCCCCCCTTGCTCACGCTGCACCCACCTCTCTGGCCTCCTTGCTTAGAATGGGATACACATACTCCCTCTTAGATGGAGCCTTTGCTCAGCCTCTTCCCAGTATCTAAAACACTTGTTCCTTCATCTCCCTCAGGCTTTTTGCATGTCATCTCCGTGAAGCCTGCTGGGGACACCTCCGTGTAAATTGTAACACTTCCCCTTGACCTTCTACTTCCCCATATTTTCACTCAATACTCTTTTCAAAGCCCCATAACTTACCTGTTTTTATATTTATTGTCAAGAACATCCACTCTCCATAAGGAAGGAATGTTGTCTGTCTTGTGCATTCTCTGTATCTAAAAAAAGTGTCTGGCACATAGTAGGTGACAGTAAATATTTCCTGTTTAGTAACCTCCATACCCAAACATGGGCCAAGAATATTCAAGACCAGTCAGTGTCTGGTGAGGTTACCAGCAACTGGAAGACCAGCTTAGATCCCTCCACCCTTCCCACCATTCACTCAGTCTCCATGCAAAACTGATGTTAACTCTTAGATGCCCATTATATTCCCAACTATATTTTAGTAGCCACAGACCTAGACCTGGTCTCTGCTTTAGACATCACAGTAGAACATCTTGCTGTTTGCAACCAGAGAAAACAAAAGCACATGGAACAGAACAGCTTTTACTGGGGAAAAAATGTGTAACCATGGTATGTGTATATGTTAGATGTCTGGACATACACAACTTTTACTTTTAACAGTAGATGGTAAGGAAAGCTAAAGGAGAACTGATATCAGATTCAGAAGGAAGGTTAGTGAAGACCAAAATAAATTATTAGGTTATATGCTGTTTCTGTCCAGGGCACCTGAGTGGCCCAGTCGATTAAGTGTCTGACTTCAGCTCAGGTCATGATCTCACGGTTGGTTCGTGGGTTCGAGCCCTGTGTCGGTCAGGCTCTGTGCTGACAGCCAGCTCAGAGCGTGGAGCCTGCTTCTGATTCTGTGTCTCCCTCTCTGTCTGAGCCTCCTCTGCTCATGCTGTCTGTCTCTCTCTCTCAAAAAAATAAATAAAACATTTTAAAAATAAATAAATAAATAAAGCTATTTCTGTACCTAGTATAGGAATCTAATGTGAATTCCTTTTACAGAGATAACTGCCAAAACTTTACATTTTTAATTAATCATAGTTTATGGGGCTATTAAAAGTAAATTAAAAACTTTAGATTAAACAGTGGCATTTCACTATTGTAAACTGTATTAAACTAAAGTCCTTTTTTTGAAATCAGGTTATTTTAAGTTCCATGATAAAGGAATGTGAACAAAAAGTTGAGAACAAGACCGTCCAAGAGCCTCAAGGGTAAGACATGAATTCTTTTTTTAAGGCTTTATATTAACCTTAATTTCTCTATCTAAATTTTCTATAAATGGGTATTTTATTTTGTGTTACTTTGTAGTCATTTATTGGGAAGGTAAGAAAATTATTTACATCAGTGGATATCAAATGCTAGTTCATAAACCACCTGCATCAGAATTATCTGGGGAATTTAAAATGTGGGTCCCTACCCCATGCTCTGTGCCGTCCTCCCAACAATTTGATTCAGCCTAGGGATCTGTATGTTTTAAAGCTTCCAAAGACATTGCGGTAGGTAGCTGGATTTGGGAATCACTGGTCAAAATAGTTTCATCGAAATTTGAGACTGGAGTTGTAAGGCCTCACTTAATTGACTGCATAAAGGACTATAAACTTTGTGAATTTTCCATTCACATGCTCCTAACCAAACTAACCAGAATTCAAAGATTCATTGAAGTTAAAATATAAGCATAGACGTGAAAGAGTAAAGTTGGGCATTCAGAAGAGGAAGTAATTTACAAATAGACCGTGTGTGCCCTTGCCTTTTGACATAACCTTGAGCAGTTAATCTTAAATAGACTCTGTTGGGCATAAAACGCTCCAAGGCTTTTCCTTGATAAAGCTGACTACCAGGAATAAGTGTGTCATCCTATCAGGCTCGATACCTACCCATTCACACTGATTAGCCCTCCACACCCCCAGCCTCTTCCCCACATGCGTACGCTCAGAGCTTTTTACCTCTACCTGCATGTAAGAACCTTTCTTTAGCCTCCTGGGATGGTAGGAACTCTTCCACAGGTGTAACCTTGGAAACTTAAAACCATAAAAAATATTTTGATGGGTTTCAAATCTGACACCAAATCTGTAAAACTAACACAAAAGCAAACACCTCTGTTCACTTGTCATACATTAAGTATTAAGATTATTTGGTGCCTTATTTAAATGTAAAAACTTTGGGGACAAAATTAAGAATTCTATGTGAAATACATTCTAAATGAAATTTCATTAATTAACATATAGGAATTAAGAGAAGAAATATCTTTATAACTTCCCAAGATTGTTTCAGTTATATGACTTCTAAAAAGAAAAAGTTTATTTTTATAATCGTATTTTCCCCATTATTCAAATCTCCCATATTATTTTTTTAAACCTGTAGATAATTTCAAGTAAACATAAAATAAATAAGAGTGAATTCCCATGTACTTATCACTCAGCTTCAATAATTATCATGTCATATTTTATTTCATCCATGCCCCTCCTATATTCTGGTATGTATCTCTAAAAGATAAGTGCTATTTTTTTAAAACATAATGTCATTATCAAGCCAAAATAACAACTCCTTGATATTATCAGCTATGTAACCTATGTTCAAATTTCTAATTGTTTCATAAGTGTCCTTAGTGATTTGTTGTTGTTTTTTTTCCTTACAGTCTGTTTCTTTGAAGCAGGATGCAAAGTTCCATACGTTGCAATTAGTTGACACATCTCTTAAGTCTGTTTTAATCCATAGGTTCCCCTTCTATCTCATTTTTTTCCTTCATATAATTTACTTATTGAAGAAACTGAGTCTTTGTTCTGTAGAGGTTCCCACAGTCTGAATTTGGTTGGTTGCATTTCCTTCTTGTTGTTTAAACATGTTCCTCTGTATTTCCTATAAATTTGGTTGTTGGTTCTGGATCTAGAGACTTTATCAGATCCAGGGCTTGTTTCTTTGCTTTGCATGACTGTTTTCATGAGAGAGACAGTGTCTACTTCTCTCTTTTTTTGGTGATAGTAGCATCTGTTAATGAGCACTGCTAGCTCCACTAATTCATTAGCTGTTACTAAATATGTTAGAATTAGATATTTTAGTAATTCACTATTACTAAATACTAATTTACATTAGTGTAAATGTAATACTAAAGTAAATACATTACTATTTAGTAATAGCGAATTACTAAAATATCTATTTCTATCATCCACTCTTCATTTGTGAGTTAGAATACTTCAGGAGGGAAAACCTTCCCCTATATGTACTACAGTTACCCAGTGATAGAGTTTTTTTAAGTAAAGTCAAGGTAAATGTTCAATTCTTTCTCTTTACTTACCAGTTTTCCAAAATAATGAATTGATTCACCCTCTAATGGTGACTTGTTTTGTTCAAGTATCATACAGTTCAAGTGTATTTTCAAATATTTGATGTAATTCAATGCACTGTGCTTACCTTTCTTTTGATGCCCAAATTATCCCATCTTTGGCCATTGCAAGACTTTTCAAGATGACTTCCTGTGTCCTTTCGACATTAATTTGCCAAATGGAATGGTATGAGGAGAGAGAGAGAATATTCTAGGATATAGTTTTTGAAGAAGAAAAGCCAGGAGGCACCTGGCTGGCTCAGTTGGTGGAGCATATGACTCTTGATCTCAGGGTCGTGAGTTCTAGCCCCGCATTGGGGATTACTTAAAAATAAAAAATGAAAAATAAGCCAGGTATATAAGAAGTTCTACAGATCCAAAATCAACAAAAATGGCAACTGGTTTGATTTCAATTATAAAGGAAAGATCTGAGATTTCTCAGGAAGAACACAATATTACCTTACAAGACAACCCATTTCATTTTTAACAACTATTTTTTAACAAAAAAAAAAAGTATCCTGAGTTAAAGTCTCTATAATGTTTACTCTCTAAAATAGGTTTCGGGGCACCTGGGTGGCTCAGTCGGTTAAGCATCCAACTTCGGCTCAGGTCATGATCTCACGGTTTGTGGGTTCGAGCCCCATGTCGGGCTCTATGCTGATAGCTAGCTCAGAGCCTGGATCCTGCTTCACATTCTGTATCTCCCTCTCCCTCTGACCCTCCCTTGCTCACATTGTCTCTCTCTCTCAGAAATAAATAGAAAACATTTAAAAAAATAGATTTCATCATCTGGCAGAGTGTGGGGAAGCATTACAGACCCCTTTGTAAAATGGATAAAAATGTAAACTTTCTCTTCAGGAAAAAATGCTGTAATGCAGTGGTTCTTTGAAAAGCTTTGTGTAAAATAGATACGTGGGTCCTTTATACCATAAGGAAAGAATCAGAATAACTGGGGTTAGGCCAAAGCATCTGTGTTTTCAAAGAGCTTTCCAGTGATTGTGATGTATATCAGTAAAGCTATACAAATATACACAGCTATGCAGATATATATTTATATCTAATTTGGTACACATAACATTAGTGTCTGTCTTCTGAATTTCCTCTTCTCCATAGTGAACGTCCCAGACTCTTTGTCATCATTGTTGGCCTCCCCTTAGAATATCACTAAAACTTGTTAATACCAAGTATTATCTGACCTCCGTATCCTGTTTTTCTCAATGCAAACTGAAACCATTCTTACCTTACGTCGTACAGTATTCTGCAGGGAGAAAACAGCACTGTAAGCCTAGAACACTAAGGAAAGGCGTCAGAGAAAAGACAGGACTTGAACTGAGACTTACAGGATGTCTAGACACCAGATAGAAAGACAGAGATAAGTTTAGAATGTTCTGAACATTAAATTCAGCAAACTTGACTCAGGGGGGTCTAGAAATTAAGCAGTAATGGTTGGTAAAAACGCATACACACAAGAATTAGATTGCTACGTTTTTTGAATGCCAAGCACACTTTATGTTGTTAGGTAGTAATTAGCCATTGAAGCTGTTTGAGAATGGGTAGGATATGGAAAAGTGATTATTCCAGAAGTTTATCTGATCATGCAGGGAGACCAGATCTAAGGCTCTTGGAGTAATTTAGTTGGAAGCTATTGTCAGTCGGAATAAAAATAAATGATAGAGTTTTCATAGAATAAAATCAGAGTATTTGATTATTGGTTTTAAATAGAAGAGGAAACCATTATTTATATCCAGTGTTAGGAGGAGAGGAAAATGGTAAAACCACTAACAAATAAGGAAATAAAAATGGCAGTTCATTTCTAAAGTTAGGAGGCAAAAAAAAAGCTTGATGTTATCTAACAAACAAGAGCATTATGGGACTTTTCCCAACCTCTTAATGGAGATGATATTTGAAACTTGAGGAGTAAGTTTTGTGACTGAAGAACCAAGAACCAGATGTTGAGCCTTATGGAGGTTTCTTCTGTGGGAAGAGAAAAGCAGCAGGAGAGAAGAGACAGGGGAGGGCCAGGCTGTGTACTGGAAGAGCTGTGAGAAGAGATTTTCAAGACAGGAGTTGTGGGCTGGCATTTAACTTAGTCATTCACAGTGCACACCGGTAAGGATTACAGGAAACGAGAAGTTCTTGCTGGCAGCCCGCGCTTCTTCTGTAGTTTCAGTTGACCCCTGTTCAGCCTCTGCACCTCGCCACTCACTGTCCTTCTTCAGTCCTCAGGATTTTTTGCAATAGTAATTGCAGTCTGCATCTTTCAGTTGAAGAAATTGAATCAGAGTGATCTAAAGCATCTTGGCCAAAGCCACAGGCCAGTAAAGTGGGTTTATTGTTGGATCACTGAAAATTGTACTTGATCAGTATTCTGTTTGGTGGTGTGATAAGTTAGCAATCTTTAGTAGTTATTTAGATTATTTAACCTTTACAGGGGGTTGGTCAAAAAAAAAAAATGGATTTAAAATTGTTGATTGAAACTAACGCAATTGGCAGTTGAGGACATTCTCCCCCCTCCCAACCCACAAAAAAGTAATATGTCACAGGGTTGTTAACAGCACAGTATAAAACCTCACTGTGATTTAATATACTCATTTGTGAAAATAGGGATAATATCTTCCATGGTTGCTGTGATTAAATGAAGTGATGCTGATAATAAGTAACTATTAACACTTACAGCATGCTACTACATTCCTGGCACTGCTAATAAGCACTGTACACTTAAATCTTAATAGACCTATGAGGTAGGTAATAGAAATATCTCCATTTCACAGATGAGGATTACATTACAGATGAGATTAAATACCTTGCCTGGGGTCACACAGCTGGTAAATGAAGGAGCCAAGATTCAGTCTCCATCCAGACTTGCTCCTGACCTCACCACTACTGCTTCCTTCATCCATGGGTCCACCATGAGCATGAAAGCTCCTGACCTAATAGGGCACATAAAAACTCCTCTCTGCAAATATTAGTTTCCTTTTTGTGCTACCAGTTCAGAATGTATTTATTACTATTCTACTGCTGAAGAACTGAAAAAAATGGGTATTTTAGTTTTTTAATTGCTTTACTTGAATTTTAAAATTTCTTTCCTAGCTCAATGTCAATTGCTGCAAGCTTAGTGAGTGAAGATACAAAGACCAAGTTTTTGAACAAAATGGGCCAGTTGACAACATCAGGTGCCATGTTGGCCAATGTGTTTCAGAGAAAGAAGTAAAAGCAGGAAGGAAGCCCCCAGTAAACACTAAGATGGACCTCAAGCAGACTGGTTCCTTGTACTTGAAGTACTTGCCTTTTTTATTTTCTTGTTTTATGTTCTTGCATTATAATTTTATCCTAACCTCCAAAGATATTTGCACTGCTTTTGATTATTGCTGTATATCTGTTAATTTTGGAATTATAACTGTGGTAATAGAAAGTTGAGTTTATAGTCTGTACCGAGTCCCTCTTCTGTGTTTTTGTCTTTCAGAATAATTTTATATATATATATATACATATATATATAGTGAAGAGTTTTTTTTTAATTTTTGGATGGGATATTAGCAAATATCTGTATTATACACTAAGCTATTACAATGGTACTTAAAATAATGTAAATTTGAAGTCATTGTTATAAAGTAATAAAAGTGGAGATTACTTAAGTATTTAAATTATGAAAGAATAATACAGACTTTTTATTGTTTCTTAACTGACTAGAAAGAGCCACCAGCATTACTCTGTGCCTTTTGGACTTCAGTTTGTGTGTCTGTAGGCACTGGATGCATTCCATTCACACAGTATTTTATAATGCTGTGATGAATTTGAATTACAGATCCTACAGTAAGTAGATAATGATGAAACTTTCCACATTTCAGAGCTCTCATGAATATTCATTAAGTGCTATTCAAACCTCCCCAGCATTTACATGCATATAATGGACTTACCTGAGGAAAGACAGCACAGAAACATGGGGAGTGGTAACCAAGGTGAATTTTACAAACTGATGTGTAATAGATTTAAACATTCACAAGTAAATGTAAGTAGGAAGAGCTAATAATTGTGAAAATTTTTTCCCAAATTTAAATACACAGGGAAACATGGTTTCAATTTGAAATTTAACACTTATTTATGTAAAATATTTTATTTAAGATATTTTCTAATGATTTTAATTTCAGAGCTTATCTTTTCATTCTGTGTCTTACAGAGAAGTACCAAAAGTTAAGGACATTTGGGGGCTGCTTTTTTCCCCTCTAAACTAAAAATGACATTAGCTAAATTATTATTGGTTAGTTAACACCTTGTCCCTTAAAGTCAGTGACTGTTCTTGTGTTTGGTATATATTACATAGAGTCTTAAGTCAGTGTTCAGTTCTACTGGAATTTGACAGTTGTCTATAAATTAATGCACTTGAAGTAGAGAAGAGTGGTACTGGACATAGAAGGGGGATGGTTGGTGTGGGGTTAATGTGAGGCCTTTTTGAAAAATGAATATTTTGATAAAGAGAATTCTTGTTTGAGCACAGTTGATGCACAGAGGTGATTCTCATGTTTGTTGTATAAACTAGTTTAATACACTTGGAACATAGTTGGATTACATTGTCTTCCTGGGAACGCTCGCTTACCACCCGTTCAAGCTTATAAAATAAGTTGCCATAGACAAAGCCATTTAAAAAGTTCATTCTGAAATTATTTCTTTTACCTATAGTGAAATAATTGTTAAAATTAGGCTTTCAGAAACTGTTGGGTTCTAGGCATTCCTGAGAAATTGAAAGTGGCTACCTTTCGTGTCAAAAATGTTGATCTATTATAAATAAACTGTTTTTGCATATTTGTTTTTGTTTTGTTTTTGGCTATGTGTATTTATTTTCATTTTGAAACACTATGTCTCCTATATCCAAGCAGAAGAAAATGAGAAAGAATATATTCATTAAAATATACTAATATGTGATTTAAGGAATAGAATCCATATAAATTATTAATTTAGTTTACTTTTACTAAAAACAGATTGTTGCTATAAAATTAATATACTTCAGAGACAACTTAAAGAAAATGTTAAGGCTCTCATTTGCTTTGAAATACAATAGAATAAACATATCCATTACCAGATGAATTAATATAATTATTTTTATTCATGAGTCTATTTGTCTAAATGCTAATGATTTCCTTAAAAAGCAACAGCTAGTAAGATACACAGTATATTTCAAGGGAGTCTCCCTTATGCTATTAAATATCTTAATGTCAATAAGACTTCACATTTATTCTCACAGTTATTTTTAAAGCAAACCGTGGATTATTTAAAGACAAAACAGACTTCCCACGGTGATCACTGAGACTGTGTGATCACTCTGCCTGATGCGGGGCTCGAACTCACGAGCTGTGAGATCATGACCTCAGCTGAAGTCGGAGGCTTAACTGATTGAACCACCCAGGAGCCTGGAATCTCAATTCAAGTTGCTGTCAAATTTCCTAACAGAAAAAAAAAAGGCTCAAATAAATAGTCTGATAAAGTTTGGGGAGGTGAAATCACTCTGTATTGAATTGTCTTTTCATGGCCCCAATACTTAAGATAACCTATTTTCAACCATTACTGAAACTTTAAGAACAGAACTTTCTCTGGACACACCTTGTTGATCTTTGAACTGTGAGAGCTAACTGCAGTGAATATCATGTACTGGTCACCAATATCTTAACTATTTCTTGTAGAAAGAGTCTATGTTTAAAGAGTTGTTAATTAGCAATTCTAATTAAAGTTCTCCAGATTGGCTAGATAACAACATTCCAACTTTGTATTGAATGTTAACTCTTTCACAAGCAAACCATGAAATAATCTTAGCTTTTCATATTAATAGATACGTGTTTGAAAGTTCTAATGTAACCTTACAGTGTGCTTGTTTTTGTTACTATTTTATTTCAGTGTATTTGAAAAATAATAGATTAAAGATATTTGTTACTAATAAAACATGTATTTGGTAGGTTTCTACATAGTGGCAAAATAATTGGATTTTAGGCTATTTTCATACTACATATGGATGTCTGCATGCATTTCATCTGTGGAATTAGGACTCTAGTCACAATCTCTTGAGTGGCATATCAGTCTTTCATATTTTCCCGTCAGAACTACAGGAAACTTTGCTTTGATTGCCTTGTTTATGGTTTACTTTGTTTCCATGTTTAAGAAAAATCTTTAAATAAAAATTCGTATTCACTATTGGACCACACCAGTCATAACATGACAGTTAACGCAAACTTAACACAATAGAAGAAGTTTTATTAAATAATTCCTTTAGTTCAGTGTGGTGAAAATATAAATTATTTGGTTTCCTTAAAAGAGTCTTCAATAATAGCTGGAAAATTCTGTCCAAAGCATGTCTATATGGAAGAGTATATACTACTTTAGTTTCCTTTTACTGGGGTTAAAGGTTAACCCATTATATTTATTTCAGTAAGATCACTGCATGAGTAGAATTTCTTGAGGGACTTTAATGTAGTATAATTTATGTTGTCTATAAACCACCATTTTGTGTTATATGTTATAGATATTAATTTTTTGTCAGTTATCATTTGTTGATGGTCTGCTCTTTTAAAATTTTTTAAACTACCCTTACTTTTGAATTGTTGGCCTTTGCAACCTTAGATATTTTTAGGATATTCGTTTTCAATGAAGCTGAAAATGTTATAAGTACCTTATGTAATGTATATATTCCTAAGTAATATAAATCTAATAATTTCTCATTGATTCTACGTTTATCTTCATTCCTGATAATCACTTGGCAATTCTTTAAATTTGTAACTTCCTCTGTCCTAAATCTCCCTGTGATGTATTAAGTATTGAACCTAAGGTGAATGCTTTTCATAGTATAAATCATTTTCTAATTTCTTTTTTACATAAATTTTATAAGTATAGTCCCCTTTCTAACAAAAATTCTTTTTTGTCTTACCATTAAAGAGCATGGAAATGATAACATGCTATTTCTCGCAGAACTTTATGAAAATTATGTGATAGTAAACCTGAAAGCGCTTTAGCACTTAGAGAGGTATCATGAAAGTTCAAAGTAGAATTAAAAAATTTAAACCACGGACTAACTAAAGCATGGGTTTAGTTTTATTTATACTTTTATTTTCTAGTAAGTGTATAGATTACCATGACATGCATGATTTACCTAAAATTGCAATAGAAGGCAGAACCCACTTTTGATTGCTACTTTTGCATACTTTTAACCACTCCCAGAGTTTCCAGCCTAGTGAAGACTGGTAAGGTAATTTTACTTTCTGTTTACCAAATCTTGTCCTTAATTTTTTTTCAAAAGCCTAAGTAAATTAGTTCAATAAATTAATTTTTCATTACATAATTATTTAGGTCTTGTAAAAGATTTTACCCTTTGCAACTTCACTCATGTCTCTTAGTATATATTTGATTCAGTTAACTGTTGACCAGTGATTTCAAAAGTTAGAATCCTGGTTTCTTGCAGACACTACAAAAGTATTCAGATCTTAGGAGGTAAATACTGCGTATCAAATTTGAAGACCATTTACTTTTAGCTATCGTACTACTGAAACACTTAACAGTGTTGTAATGTAATCATCCTCAAAAAAGTCATGGAGAGATGACAGCCTAGAGATTTTAAAGCATGTGGATTACCATTCTGAATCTGTAGAAAGCCTCTTCTGGGCTTTCTGACCACTCAATCCAAAGTAACCCCTATAATTCCTTGAGATCACCCTGGTTGTCTTCTTCATAATTACTCTTCTCAATCCTCATTTTTTTTTTTTTTGTTTTTTTATTGTCTGTCTCTTTCACTAGACTCAGCTCCATGAGAGAGAATATTGTCTATCCTTTTCAACCAATGTGTCTCCAGTATTTGAAGAATGCCTGGTGTATGATAAGTACTCAACATTAATTGAATGAATTAATGGATAACAGCTTGATACCAATTCCATTTAAGTTTGCCAGTTAGAGTAAAAGGATGATTTATGAATCCCTCAAAACAGCATGAATTTACTGACACTACATGCCAAACTATCCTAAAGTCCTTTTTTCATAGAGCTATTATATGTTGCTGATCAGGAGAATTGTGTAATCTTGTGCATCTTGACCTCAGCAAAGTATGTGACTTTGTTTCTTATAGTGAGGTTATATCCAAGGTAGAAAATATGGAATAAATAAAAGTCCCTTAAAGAGTTGTGCCACGTGTGTTTGCACAGAGCTTCTATTCATATCTGGTTTTCTGGGCAAACCCTTTTATCAACAGATCTCATCAAGTCTTCCAAGGGATCTGTAAGTGTGGAGAAGCCATCCCTTTCTAAAGATTGTAAAGTCATTCACCGTTCATCGTACATTTATGGAATACCTATTTTGTGCTAGGCATAGGGGTACAATGAATAAGACTGAACTAGAGCAGAGCTTACAGCCAGCCAGGCAGGGAAGCAAACAAATGGAGAGAGAATGACTGAGGAGAACATACTTTGGTTAGGGTGTTTATCTTTATGGTTTACTTTGGAAGACATCTCTGAGGTGACACCTGAAAACTAGGAAGAATAATAGGCTTTAGCCATGTGAAAATAGGAACAGAAAAAAGAGCACTATGTGCACAGAGGAATGAGATGAGAAATAGTGCTATGTCTAAGGATCTGGGGGGGGTTGGGGGCGGGGGATGACCAATATAGTTGAGACACTATCAAAAGATGAAATTGGAGGTGACTGTGGCCAGATCATATAGGGCTTTGTACACTAGGTTAGAAGTTAGAAAGGGAAGCCTCTGAATAGTTGTAGTGGAATGATTTCATCCAATTTGTGTTAGATATACTTCTGCTTTATAAGAATGCTTTAGAAAAGGAGAGGAGTAGAAGCTAATGGACGAATGCAGTAGTCCAGTAAGAGATGATGGCAGTCTGGACAGAAACGGAGGGAAAGGAGGAGATCTCCAACACATTCGGAAGTAGAATTGGCATGACAGATTGGGTATGAAGAGTGAAGGAGAGGGGAAATCCAAAGATGTCTGTGAGATTTCTGCCTGCAATAACTGAATAAAATGATGGGTACTGACAATAGTGAAGAAGTAAAGAATAAGTTTGGGGAGTTAATCTATAATTTTGTATTAAATGTGTTAAATTCAAAATATCTAAGAGTTAATCTGTGGAAATGTCAAGGAAGAAGTTCGTTATCTGAGTCTGGATCTCAGGCTAGATTACGGAATCATGAGTATTTCAGTAGAGCCATGGGACTTCATGAGATGACCTGGGGAGAGAGGAACCATGGAGAAGAGGATCCAAATGTGAACCCTAGGACACTCCCCATACTTCACAATCCAACAGAGCGGGAAGAACTACAAAAAGGATCAGGAGTGTACAGTGAGATAGGATGGAAGCCAAGGGAGTGTGGCTTCATGGAAGCAATGCGGAGGCCATTCTAAGCAGGGTCAGTTGCTACTCACATGTCAAAATGAGGGTAGATCTGACACCCACCAAAGATAAAAGTCACTGATGACCTCAATAATAGTTTCAGCAGTGGGGCGCCTGGGTGGCTTAGTTGGTTCAGCGTCCGACTTTCGCTTAGGTCATGATCTCGTGGTTCGCGGGTTCGAGCCCCGCGTCGGGCTCCGTGCTGACTGCCAGCACAGAGCCTGGAGCCTGTTTCAGAGTCTGTGTCTCCCTCTCTCTCTGACCCTCCCCTGCTCACACTGTCTCTCTCTCCTAGAAATAAATAAAAATATTTTAAAAAAAAATAATAGTTTCAGCAGATTAATGGAAATGCAAATCTGATTGGAGTAGGCTAAAGAGAGACAATGACTGGGGCACCTGGATGGCTTAGTCGATTGAGCGTCCGACTTTCGCTTAGGTCATGATCTCGCGGTTTGTGGGTTCGAGCCCCGCGTCGGGCTCTGTGCTGACTGCCAGCTCGGAGCCTGGAGCCTGTTTCAGTCTGTGACTCCCTCTCTCTCTGACCCTCCCCTGCTCACGCTGTCTCTCTCTCTCCTAGAAATAAATAAAAATATTTAAAAAGAGAGAGAGAGAGACAATGACTAGAGGTGACAGCTCTTTCAAAACAATTGGCCATAAAGGGGAGCAGAGATGCTGGTAGCTAGAAAGGAACAGGAGGTCAAAGGATCGCTCTGTTTAGTCTCTTTTGTAATGGGAGAAGTTAGGTCATGTTCATATGCTAATGCGAACAAGCCAGTAAAATGAAAGAAGATGATGATGCAGCAGAAGTAACAAGCAAAAACTGTTGAGAGTGAAATCCTTGATAAGGCAAGAGAGGTTGAGATTCGGAGCACACATGGAGGGACTGGCCTCCATTTTAATAGGGGAGAAGCAGAGGTGCTCTTGGTGATTCGGTAGATTCAGTGGTGGGAAGATTAGGGGGTTTCCATTTAATTCCTTCTATTTTCTCAGTGAGGTATGAAGTAAAGAAATTACCTTGGCTGGCATATGGGAAGTATTAGAGGTTTGAAGAGAAAGAATGCAGAAATGTTTGTCTTCGAGAATGGCAGAGTGAATTACTGAGGGAATTGCTTGATTATTTTTGACAGCCCATTTGAGAATACTAAATATGAATTTAAAGAGGGCTAGTTCACTATATCTATGTTAACTAATTGGAATTTGAATAAAAGCTTTAAATAAAGACAGACAACACAAGTGAATTTTGTTTTTTTCTCCAGCCAAGAACAACTATTCAGGAACAGGTATGAAGTATACAGAAAATAAAAAACAGAGCTGGGTCCTAGATGCTTCAGAGAAGGAGAAAGGACAAGGACATTAAAGCCACTTGTGAAGGAATGATTATAGCGATGGATCATAGAATCCAAACTGGAGAGGGGGAAAAAGAAATATTGGAGTAAGGAGTGGGTCCCAATAAAATTTGTAAAATATGTTTTAGTAAGAATATTCAAGTAGGCGAACTGGATAGAAACTTCCTGCTCACACTGTCTCTCTCTCTCTCTCTCTCTCTCTCTCTCTCTCTCTCTCTCTCTCTCTCTCTCTCTCTCCTAGAAATAAATAAAAAACATTAAAAAAAAAAAAAGAAACTTCTTTGGGAGTAAAAATGAAAAGCAAATCAGATACCTGTTCTGCCTCCAGGCTGCAAGGTACCAGAGTGTGAGAACAAAAATAAAAAGCCTCCACTTAAAAGCCTAGCAGGAAAAGTGGTGTGTTAGGGGTAGCCAGGATTCAATTACAATTGACCCACTTAGACATGGATTTTTTTTTTACAGTACAGCACTGTAAATGTATTTTTTCTTCAATATGATTTTCTCAACAACATTGTCTTTTCTCTAGCTTACTTTATTCTAAGAATATGGTATATAATATGTATTATATACATACAAAATAGTGTTAGTCAACTATTTATGGTATTGGTAAGGCTTTCAGTCAATGGTAGGCTGTTAGTAAAGTTTGGGGAAGTCAAAAGTTACATGCAGATTTTTCACTGTGTGGGAGTCTATTCATGAGACATATTGTTCTGTAGTTTTCTTTTCTTGTAATGTCTGTCTGGTTTTGGTATTAGGGTAATGCTAGCCTCCTAGAATGAATTAGGAAGTATTCCTTCAGTTTCCATCTCCTGAGAGAGACTGCAGAAAAGTAGTATAATATCTTCCTTAAATTTTGATAAGAATTCATCAGTAAACATATCTAGACCTAGTGTTTTCTGTTTTGAAAGAGTCTTAATATTTTGATTCAATTTCTTTAATATAAGTCTACTCTGAGTGTAAGTTTTGGCAGATTGTATCTTTCAAGGAATTGGTCCATTTCTTTCTTTTTTTTTTTTTTTCTTTAAATAATCTCTGTGCCCAATGTGGGCCTCAAACATGCCACCCCAAGATCAAGAGTCCCATCCTCTACCAACTGAACCAGCCAGGCATCCCAGAAATGGTCCATTTAATCTAAGTCATCAAGTTTGTGTGCATAGAGTTGTTCACAATATTCCTTTACTAGTATCCTTTTAATGTCCGTGAGATCTGTAGTGATGTCCTCTCTTTCATTTCTGATATTAGTAATGTGTGCCTTCTCTCTGTTTTTCTTAGTTAGCCTGATGAGTGGCTTATTGTTTTTATTGTTCTTTTCAAAGAACCAGCTTTTGGTTTTATTTTTTTCATTGATTTCCTGTTTTCAATTTCACTGAATTTTTTGTTCTAATTCTTATTGTTTTCTTTTCTTCTGTTTACTTTGAATCTAATTTGTTTTTGTTTTTGTTTTTGTTTTTAGTTTCTTAAGGTAGAAGTTTAAATGACTGATTTTAGACCTATCTTCTTTTCTGAAATATTTATTCAATGCTGTAAATTTCCCACTAAGTACTGTTTTTTGCTCACTCTCACAAATTTTAAGAAGTTGTGTTTTCCTTTTCCGTTTCATTTAAATATTTTTAAATTTCTCTTGAGATTTCTTCTTTGACCCTTGTGTTATGTAGAAGTTGTTTAATCTTCACATATCTTGGAATTTTCCATGTATCTTCATTATTGATTTCCAGTTTAATTCCATCATGATCTGAATGCAGACGTTTTCTGATTTCTATTCTTTGAATTTGTTAAGATGTGTTTTATGCCCCAGAATGCAGTTTATCTTGATGACTGTACCATGTGAGCTTGTGAAGAATGTGTTTTCTGCTGTCATTGAATGAAATAGTCTACAGACATCAATTATGTCCAGCTGATATGTTGTTCAGTTCAACTATATCCTTACTGATTTTATGTCCATTTCTGAGAAAGTTGAAGCCTCCAACTAAAATAGCGGATTCATCTATTTCTCCTTACAGCTATATCAGTTTTTGCCTCATGTGTTTAGACACTCAGTTGTTAGGCACATAACCATTTTAGGATTGTTTTGTCTTCTTGAAGAATTTATCCCTTTATCATTACTAATGCCCCTCTTTACCCTGATAACTTTCCTTTGTCTGAAGTCTCCTCTGTCTGAAATTAATATAGCTACTCTTGCTTTTCTCTTTTTTTAAGTTTATTTACTTATTTATTTTGACAGAAAGAGAAAGAGAAAATCCCAAGCAGGCTCCCACACTATCAGCGCAGAGCCCACCATGGGGCTCAATCTCACAAAGTATGAGAATCATGACCTGAGCCAAAATCAAGAGTCAGACACTTAACCTACTGAAGGCACCCCTACTCTTGCTTTCTTTTGATTAGTGTTAGCATGGTATATCTTTTTCCATCCAGTCACTTTTAATCTACATATGTTCTTTTTATTTAGAGTGGGTTTCTGATAGATAACATATAGTTAGGTCTTGTTTTTTGATCTACTCTCATAATCTCTTTTGACAGGTGCATTTAGACCATTGAGGTGCAAAGTTTTAATATAGTTGGATTAATATCTCCCTCATATTTGGTACCGCTTTCTACTTCTTGCTCTTGTTTTCTGTTCATATTTTTGTCTCCCACTCTTTTTCCTTTTGTGGTTTTAATTAAGAATTTTATATGATTCCATTTTCTTTCTTATAAGCTTATCAATTTTACTTCTTTTTTCTTTAAATATTTTAAAGAGAGAAAGCATGTGCAGAGGAGGGACAGAGAAAGAGAGAAACAAGGTATCCCAAGCAGGTTCTGTGTCCTCAGCACAAAGCCCAATGTGGGGCTTGAACTCATGAACTGTGAGATCTTGACCTGAGCCAAATCAAGAGCCAGATGCCTAACCAACTGAGACACCCAGATGCCCCATTACTTTTTTTTTTTTACTATTTTTTTTACCAGCGTTTCCAATATATATTTATAGCTAATTAAGTCCACTCTCACAGAACACTGTTTCAATAGGTTCTATTATAACTTATAATAGCAAAATAAGCCTAATAAGCCTAATTCCTTTCATTCCTTGTATTTTGTCATTCATTTCACTTATATGTAAGCATATTTATATAATATGCATAAGCATACATAAACACATTGTTGATATTATTATTTTTTAAAAACAGTTATCTGTTAGAGTAAGAAAATATTTATTTTACCTTCACTTATTTTTACTTTGGTGCTCTTCCTTTCTTTATAGAAATCTGAGTTTCTGGCCAGTATTATTTTCCTTCTAACTGTGAACATTTCTTGTACAGCAGGTCTACTGGCAACAAATACATTCGATTTCTGTTTACCTGAAAAAGTCTTTATTTCTCCTTCACTTTTGAAAGGTAATTTCACAGGTTACAGAATTCTAAGTTGGTGAGTTATTTCAATGCTTTTCATCTCTTCTCTCTTACTTTCATGGTTTCTAAGAAGTTGGAGGTCGTTCTTACCTCTGTAGGTAAGTTGTTTTTTCCCCGCTTCTTTCAGGATTTTCTCTTATCTTTAATTTTTCTGTAATTTGAAAATAATACACTTATATGTATTTTTCTGGCCTTTATCCTGATGGGTATTCTCTGGGCATCTTAGATCTGTGGTTTGACATCTGATATTAATTTGGAGAAATCCTCACTCATTAGTGTTTCAAATATTTCCTTTGTTTCTTTCTCCCTTTCCTCTTCTGGTATGCAATTTTATAATTGTCTCACCGTTTTGGATATTCTGTTCTGGGTGGGGTTTTTTTGTTTGTTTGTTTTTTTGCTTTGTTTGTTTTCTGGTGTTTCATTTCTGCAAGTTTTTTTTTTTTTTTAATTTTTATTTTAAGTAGGCTCCATGCCCAAGGTGGGGCTCGAACTCAAGACCCTGAGATGGAGCGTCGCATGCTCTACCAACGGAACCAGCCAGATTCTTTTGAGATGTCTTCAAGTTCAGAGATTCTTTCCTCATCCGTGTCCAACATGTTAATAAGCCTATCAAAGGCACTCTTCTTTTCTACAGTGTATTTTATCTCTAGCATTCCCTTTTGGTTCTTTCTTGGGATTTTCATATCTCTGCTTACGTTGCCCATCTGTTCTTGCATGCTGTCTACTTTGTCCATTAGAGTTCTTAGCATACTCGCCATGGTTATTTTGAATTCCCAGTCTGATTCTTCCAGTATCCCTGCCATGTCTGGTTGCTTGCTCCGTCTCTGCCAATTCCAATTTTTGCTATTTGGTATGCCTTGCAACTTTTTCTTGATAGCCAGATATTATGTGCCAGGCAAATACATAATAAGTTAGTAAGTTGTGCAGGAGTAGTGGAAATATTGTCATCCTGCGGTTAGGTCTTGGTCTTTTGTGAGCCTGTGCCTCTGGACTGTGAATTTAAAAGGCATGTCTCAGTTTTTCTCTCCCCCTGAGGTGGGACAGGACAGTGAGAATGGGCTGGAATCTGAGAAGTCCCCTTGCCAGGTTAGGCTCTGGTTAACTAGTTTCCCCTGAGCACAATCCTTATTAAGAAAAACAGAGTACTCTGGTTTATTTCAGAATGGTTCCTTTTCCTCTCCCTCTGCCAAGGAGATTTTTTCTCTGGTATTTACTGTGAGAACCTGGTCGAGCTCCTGGAAGCAAAACTTACAAAAGTGGGGGGAGGGGGCCACTACAACTGGGTACCCCTGCAGTTTTTGACTCAGACTTGTCCACACTGGGCCTCCACGCTGAGCCTGGAAGTCATCAGTTACAGCTCTGGTCTTCCTGCCCCGGCACTTATTCCCATGGAGGTTTTAGCTCATGAGCTGCTAACCTGGTCACTTGTGACTCTGTATTTGCCTATCAGTCTCCCCAGTTTCAGGGGCCAGTGGTGTGCCCTATGACCTCATTCTCTTAGGGATTTAAGAAGATTTGTTGATTTTCCAGTTTATTCAGCTTTTCACTTGCTGTTAGGACAGAGTGTTAACTTCCAAATTCCCTTTGTGCAGAAATGCAGAACCGGAAACAGGAAGCAGCACAGATTTTTTTTTTTTAATGCAAAACACAGAAAAGAGGCTAAAAGTCCTAAGATGGTGAAGGAGAAAAGAGAGAATGGGTAGAAATATTATCTGACAAGCAAATGGCTGAGAATTCTCTCCAACTGACCAAAACCATCAAGGTCAATGAGAACCATAAGCCAAGAGAGATTCGAAGAAAACTAAGCTTATATACATTATAGTAAATCTGCTGAAAACCAGATACAAAGGGAAAATCTGAAAAGCAGCAAATTAAGACTGATAGCTTACTTGCCAACAGAAAACAAAGCAATAATGTCTTTAAAATGCTGAAAGAAAATAGCTGCTGCCCTAGAATTCTACAGTCAGCAAGAATACATTTTAAAATGAAATTGCTGGGGTACCTGGGTGGCTCAGTTGGTTAAGCGTCCAACTCTTGATTTCGGCTCAGGTCATCATCTTACTGGTTCGTGAGATCGAGCTCCATGTCAGGCTCCGTGCTGAGAGTGCGGGGAGCCTGCTTGGGATTTTCTCTCTCTCTCTCTCTCTCTCTCTCTCTTTCTCTCTCTGCCCCTCCCCTCCATAAATAAACATTTAAAATGAAGTTGAACTAAGATATTTTTATACAATTCTCACCCACCCCACCAAAACACAGAAATTATTACCAGCAGACACACACCAAATGAAAAACCATAAGAAATTACTCAAACAAAAGGAAAATGATCCCTCATAGTACCAATAAAGTTAAAAAGTTAAGATGGAAGGACATATTCGTATTATAACAAAAGACAAACTCCTTACCAAAACCAACACAGCAGGGCACCTGGCTGGCTTAGTTGGTAGAGCATGTGACTCTTGATCTCAGAGTTGTGAGTTTTACCCCATGTTGGACGTGGAGCCTACTTTAAAAAACAAAAATGGGGTGCCTGGGTGGCTCAGTCGGTGAAGCGTCCGACTTCAGCTCAGGTCATGATCTCATGGTTCGTGGATTCGAGTCCCGCATCGGGCTCTGTGCTGACAGCCAGCTCAGAGCCTCGAGCCTGTTTCAGATTCTATATCTCCCTCTCTCTCTGACCCTTCCCTGCTCATGCTGTCTCTCTCTCTCTCTCTCTCTCTCTCTCTGAAATAAATAAAACATTAAAATTTTTTAATATATATATTTTTTAATATTTTTTATTTATTTCTAGGAGAAAGAGAGAGAGACAGCGTGAACAGGGGAGGGTCAGAGAGAGAGGGAGTCACAGACTGAAACGGGCTCCAGGCTCTGAGCTGGCAGTCAGCACAGAGCCCGATGTGGGGCTCGAACCCACGAACCGCGAGATCATGACCTAAGCGAAAGTCAGACGCTCAACCGACTAAGCCACCCAGGCGCCCCTAAAATTTTTTAAATAAATAAATAATAAAAAACAAAAACAAAACTTTAAAAATACAACACAAGAAGAAACAAAATCTCAGTAGTTTAAATCCATTAAAGAAATGGAACTTGTGGTTTCAAACTGTGCCACAAAGAGACCTCAGTGCTCATATGGCTTCATCAGTGAGTTCTACCAAATACTTAAGAAAAAAGTAATGGCATTCTTACACACCCTTTCAAAGTTCTTCACAGTCTTGCCAAGCAACATCCCAACACCAAAACTTGACCCAATTCAGAAAGAATAAGACAGGCCCATCTCTTAGATGTGTAAACTCTTAAACTAAATATTAGCACTCTGAGTCCAACATGTGAAATAACCCAACTGTCCTTCATCAGTGAAATGATGAACACAGTGTAATCTATTCATACAACAGAGGACTGTACAATAGTGAGCTGAGTGATGCTCACAAACAGTAACGAACAAAAGCCACACACAAGATAATACTACAGTGCAGACTCCATTTGTGTAAAGTCCAGAAGCAGACAAAGTGAATCACTGGTATTATAATTAAATCTATCCAGAAGGGTGAGGGGTAATGATTAAAGGGGTTTTCAGAGTTCTGGTAATGTTCTACTTCGTGGTTTGGAAACAGGCTCTATTTACGTCTCCATTTAATGACAGTCAGCCACACTGTATACTTTATGTACGTTCTACTTCAATAAAAGTACTATTAAAAAAAGAAAACATTCTGTGTCAATCTAGATGGCAGCATCCATTGTCTTTTGTGGCCAGTCTGAACCTGACCAGTCTGAAAGTAGAACTTTGCCCTCAGCCTGTGGGATGATACCTGTCCTTTTGTTCATATGTAAGGGACAGACAGCTTACTTTCTCCATCATCCCATTAGGGTTAAGAAGAAGGGAAGCAGAGGAAACATAAATGATCTCTGTTTCCACTTGAAACCATTTTATCTGTAACAAAATATCCAAAAGTAGCGATACCTACTAGTTTTACCGTTCAGAAATTCATTTATTTTGAATGCCAAATCAGTAAAACTAAAAAATATTCTTGTACACCAAAGCAAGCAAGATAGGTTTCCATGTATACAGTTCAAAGTTTCTCACAAATTTTCATATTATCTTTGGGTCTCATATCTCACCAGATAGCATGCACCTTAATTTATCTCTGAATGGACACTGACTTATCAATGCCTTACTTTTGTTTAAAAAGTATTGCTTAGGCAAGATGAGAAGAAGAACGGAACAGGGAAGGTAATAGAAACCTTTGTATTTATTAATAAGTTTTCACTGAAAGAAAGATTTGTTAAGTCCTATGTTTACTTCTATCTATAACTTTGCTTTTTTCATCTATTCTCTTTGGCTCCTTCCCACAGTCACAGTAACTGTTTTTATATCACCATGTCAAAAAATAAAGATTGCATTAACACGATCATGCCTCTGTTTTCTGCTGCCTAAATAAAGATTACAGTGTTACATTAAGATTAAAATATTACATTAAGATGTAATAGAAGACTTAAAAGCCATCCTCTGGAAACAAAAATGAGAGCTATACCTTGTTACCTTTTTGAATCTGAAAATCAAGCGATTCATGCAGAAGTGAGAAGTAGTGGGGATTTCCAGGTTGAGATGCATCCTATCCATATAAAAAAGTTTTCATATAAACCGATGATTCCTGCATTTGCATATTATACCTTGTGTTTCCTTAGTATGAGTAAGTAACATTCATTGTCACCTGATTACTTTTTAAAAATCAGAAACATGTAACTTTACTAAATATTAAAATATTTAAAATGTATTTTACATTTATTACATATAACCAAAATTTAGTTACTCTTTTGGGCTTTCTTCAGTCATAAGGAACATTTAAAATCATTTCTGTAAATGCTGAGCAACCTCTTTGGCTATAATAGTGCATCCTTCACTTAAGAGAAAGATCGTATTTGAGATAACGTCCATGTTCCTCCTAAGAATGCTATAGAAATCATCCTCAGGCCCACTGCGATGGATTTTTTTGTTAACAAATGGTATTCTACATTAATATTTATAAACTATGTGAATTATTCTGTAAGTATAGGAACAGAGTTCTCAAAGAGTAATTTATAGTTGTTTTTAAATTAAGCTTCCTCTCCCCACCCCCCACCCCCCCCACCCCCAGTTGATTTAATGTGTTAACATGGGCATGCTATTGTTCAGAGTGCTTCCAAAACCAGCACACTCACCTCTGGGGCTTTCCAAGCAGAAGTTTAAGTCTTTTCATCTTTTTTGAGAAAAGAAGGGGCTAATGTTGGAAATGTGCCCGGAGCAAACTGGTACTTCTCGGGAAGTGCCACAGTGAAAGCACCCTCTCTCAAAAGTCTGCCCCTTGTAGCCAAATCCAGTCCTCGCCTGCCATTCACCCTACTACTTTTTCTAGAAAGCCTGTCTCCACATTCCAGACAATCAGGCCACATAACTAAAGCATCTCCTTTCCCTTCTGCAACTCACTTGATATTAAAAAGCTGGTGCTGGGGCGCCTGGGTGGCTTAGTCAGTTAAGCGTCCGACTTTCGCTTGGGTCATGATCTCGCGGTTCGTGGGTTCGGGCCCCGCGTCGGGCTCTGTGCTGACTGCCAGCTTGGAGCCTGGAGCCTGTTTCAGTCTGTGACTCCCTCTCTCTCTGACCCTCCCCTGCTCATGCTGTCTCTCTCTCTCTCTCCTAGAAATAAATAAAACATTAAAAATTTTTTTAAAAAAATAAAATAAAACAAAAAGCTGGTGCTTAGTGAAGCCGGAGAACACTCCAGAGCCAGAACAGCCAGGGTTTGAATCCCTGCTCTGCCACTATTGGCAAGCGACCCTAGGCAAGTTATTCACCACTCTGTGCCTCAGTTTCCTAATCTGTAAAATGGGACTAATAATAATATTCGTTACAAGGCAATTGCAGGCATTAAATGAATTTGCATGTTTAAGGATGCTATTGGTGTTTGCTGTCATTATTGTCTTTCTAGAAACTTCCTTTGCATATGTAAATAAAATCACGTTTATGCTTACAAACATGGGATGATATTACTCTGTAACTTGCTTCTTTGACTTAGTATGCAGTAGACGTCTTCCCAAAACCACTTGATTTCCCTAAATCGCTGTGTGATAGTTGATCCTACGGTCGACACGATTGGATTTTGCCATTTCTCCATGAACACTCACGTTTTTCTCTTTGTGGTTTTACAAACATGCTAAGGTAAATAAACACCCTTGTATGTCTCTCTTTATGTATTAATAGATTAGATTCTCAGACACGGAATTGACTTGCAAAGGATAGTCACACTTTTAATTTTTATTTTTAATCAACACTCCCGGGGTGCCTTCCAAAAGCACAAAAGTAACCAGGCTGCGGCACAGTAGGGAGTTGGGACTCCATGTAGCAGCACAAAGCCAGGACGGAAACAGAAGTATGCTCTTCCAAGGTCCTAATCTGAAGTGGCAGAATTGTATTTGAAGATAGACTGTGGTTAAGTTATTAGGTGCATATTGTAAGCCCAGAGCTAATAAAATTAAATTAAATTAAAATAAAATAAAATAAAACAAGGACGTATCTAAAATAAGATAACAGTGGAGAGAAATGGAATCCTAAAAAATAATCCAAAAGGAGATGGGAACAGAGACCAAAGGTGGAGCAAACAGAAAACGAATAGCAAGACAGTAGACTCAAGTTTCACCGTATCTATAGTCACGTCAAATGCGAATGGTCTGAAAACTCCAGTCAAAGGATAGAAACTATCCAATGGATTAAATGAAAAAGCAAGAGCGAGTTATACGCTGTCACTTTAAAATGGATCTAAACTTAAAGGGAGGGTCCAGGCCCCCGGAGACCGAGAGGCGCACAGCGGGAGAGTCTGCACCCGGAGGCTCTGGCCGAGGCTTCCTTTACCTGGTGCCTTTCCTCCCCTGGGCTCTGCCTTCCTGACGCGCCCCCACCCCCCACCCCAGACACACACACACACACACACACACACACACACACACACACACACACACACGACGGGATGGGGCGGACCCTTCTCCTTCCCCCTTCAGCCCTCTCCGCCCTCTTCCCCGCCCCCACCCGCGCGTCTGGGGCCCCAGGACGTCTCCTCCCCTTCCCAGATCAGACTCCTTCCGAGAAGTTTGCTTTGAACCTTTGAACCCACCAAGCAGCGTCATGCCCCGTCGGGCGGAGGCGACCAACCTCGAAGGGCCCGGGCAGTGGGTACGGGACCTCGGAGGCGGGGCGCCCGGGCCAGGACAGTGTCTGAGGTCAGCCCTCCTCTCCGCGGCGGAGTGTCGGGCAGGGAGGGTGGGCGTACATTGCTTCCTCCTGGCTGGCCTGCCTCTCTCCCCTTCTACTCTCCCCCCGCCCCCCACCCCCGCCAATTGTCTGTCAGTGGGGGATCCTTGTCGCCGTCTCCTCGCCTTCTCCAGCCTACAGAGCCCTATAAAGTCTCAGGCATCTCCATCCATCTTGGCCAGGCCTGTGTCCAAATGGGCAATGACTGCTGCCACCTCTATTGCCTGGAACGGGCTTCCAGCCTGATGACCAGATGCTAAGCGACAAGACCATTGTGGGAGGAAATGACTCCTTCTTGGGGACAGGTGCAGAGTTTGCACTGGCACCTGCCACCAGCTCTTCTATCCGGAGCAGCTGATCACAGGCAAGGAAGATGCTACCAATAAGTATGGCGGTGGGCACTATACCATTGGCAAGGAAATCAATGACCTCCTTGGTCAATGGACCAAATTCGTCCATCAGGGCACAGGTTTTTCCCCAATTTTGTGGGGATACTTGTTCTGGGTTCCCTTCCCTGCTGATGGAACCTGTCAGTTATGGCAAGAAGTCCAAGCTGGACATCTCTATTTAGCCTAGCTCCCAGGTCTGCACGGCTAGAGTTGAGCGCTACAACTCCATCCTCACCGCCCACACCACCCTGGATCACTGTGATTGTGCCTTCACGGTAGATGATGAGGCCATCTATGACGTCAATACCCAACACCCAACCTACACTACCCTTAACCATCTTATTAGCAAAACCGTGTCATCCATTACTTCTTGCTCAGATTTGAGGAAGGCCTGAATGTTGGTCCGACAGAATTCCAGACCAACCTGGTGCCCTATTCCCACATTTACTTCTCTCTGGCCACAGATGCCCTCATTATCTCTGCTGAGAAAGCCTACCATGAACAGCTTGCTGTAGCAGAGATCACCAAGGCATGCTCTGAGCCAGCCAACCAGATGGCAAAATGGGCCCCTTGCCATGGTAAATACATGGCTTCATGCCTGTTGCACCATGGCGACAGGATTCTCAAAAATGTGTTGCCACTGCCACTATCAAGGCCAAGTGTACCATCCAGGTTGTGGACTGAGTGCACCACAGGCTTCAAAGTCGGCATTAATCACCAGCCTGCCATGGGGGTTCTGGTGATCTGGTTCAAGTACAGTGAGCCGTGTGGAGCAGCACCACAGCCATCGCTGAGCCCTGGCCTTGACTGGACCACAGGTCGATCTGATATACGGCAAGCATGCCTTTGTTCACTGGTATGTGGATGAGGGCACGGAGGAAAGAGATTTTTCTGTGGCTCATGAGGACATGGCTGCCCCTGAGAAGGATTATGAGGAGGTTGGATAGTGCTGAGGGAGACAAGGAGGGTGAAGAGTAGCAACCTGTCTGCTGCCATTTTACACTCTGTTGTCTGGGGCTCTTCTGCTGTGCTGTGAAGCCGTCCATTGTGGCCCTAACTTGTCAACAAAGGTGATGTCTCTCTTCTTTTTATTATCAAGAGGGTATTAAATCATTTCTTGATTACACATGATAATGAATGACACACAAGCTTCCATTCCATCTGTAATTTTATCTGATACCGGAGTTCAGTTTAGCTATATTGCATAGGATGCGGTCATATGAATAACCAAATAAACTCCATGACTTTGCCCAGGTGACCCTTTTCATGGAGAATTCCGGGTCACAGCACATTAACTGTCAGTTCAGCGACACCAAGGTTGGTGGAGACAATGGTTCCCAAGCAGGTTGCAAGTAAATTTCAGATGGAACCTGGTACCTCCCTGAAGGAATTCTGACACACGCTATTGAGGTACCAAGATGGCTTCAGACTAGACTAACTTTACACAGCACATTTTTATAAAGACACATTTATTTAGCATCATGATCAAATGATTACATTTAGCAATCAATAGCATGGATGCGAAAAAAAACAAAAAGCCTACATTAAAATTCTTTCTTGGAATGCTCTACACTTCCCACAGAACAGAAACTAAAATAATGTGTCATACAATTAGTCACGACAAAACACAGTCCTCGATTTTTTTGCCCAGACACACACGTCTTGTCTAAAATATGTCCTCTTTGACATCCAGATGGCCAACAGACACAGGAAACGATGCTCAGCATCCCTCATCATCAGGGAAATACAAATCAAAACCACACTGAGATACCACCTCACGCTGGGCAGAGTGGCTAAAATGAGCCAATCAGGGAACTCTAGATGCTGGCGAGGATGTGGAGAAACGGGCACCCTCCTACACTGTTGGTGGGAATGTAAACTGGTACAGCCCCTCTGGAAAACAGTGTGGAGGTTCCTCAGGAAACTAACAACAGAACTCCCCTATGACCCAGCAATAGCACTGCTAGGAATTTACCCAAGGGACACAGGAGGGCTGATGCATAGGGGCACATGTACCCCAATGTTCATAGCAGCACTCTCCACAATAGCTAAAACCTGGAAAGAGCCTAAGTGTCCATCAGCAGATGAATGGATCAAGAAGATGTGGTTTATCTATACCATGGAATACTACATGGCAATGAGAAACAATGAAATCTGGCCATGTGTAGCAACATGGATGGACCTTGAGGGCGTTATGCTGAGCGAAATAAGTCAGGCAGAGAAAGACAGATACCATAGGTTTGCACATATACGAGGATTAGGAGGAACTTAACGGAGGACCATGGGGGAGAAGAAGGAGACAAAACTAGTTGGGGAGAGGGAGGGAGGCAAACCATGAGAGACTCTTGAATACTAAGAACAAACTGAGGGCTGATGGGTATATGGGTGAGGGGAAGGGGGGTGATGGGCATGGAGGAGGGCACTAGTTGGGATGAGCACTGGGTATTATATGGAAACCAACTTGACAGTAAACTATAAAAGAAAAAAGAAAATAATAAAATAATAAAGTAAATTAAATAAAATATGTCCTCTGTGTCGCAGCGAGGCCCTGCCACCACTGTGCTTGGCTAAGTTCACCTTGTAACCTGCAGCTTCCCCATCACGTCTCTGGCTCGCCTCTCCTGCCGAGCTCTGTTTCCTGGCAGTGACTAAAACCCCCTGCCAGAGCCACCACAGACAGTTACCTTGGTTGGCAAAATATTGGCCTTCACCACCATACGGGCCAGGCTTCTGCCTCTCAAATTCCCTCCCTCAGTGGGTCCAATATTTGAAGACTGTTGTTATTGCCAAAATCATCATAGCCTCTGCCACCTGCAAAGTTGCTTCCTTCATTACCAAATCCGGGGTAGCCATCTGCACTGCCACCATATCCACCACCACCTCAACTGCCACCAAAGCCACCTCGCCCACTGAAGTTTCCTCCATGACCAAAGCTGTCACTCCCACCAAAACCACCACCTCCGTGACCACCGCCAAAGTTTCCAAAACCACTTCGACCTCTTTGGCCAGAAGTACTAGCCATCTCTTGCTCAGGGCTTTTCCTTACTTCACGGCTGTGGTAGCTTGGGATGACAATCTTGTCTACAGAGTCATGGTCATCGAATGTTACAAAAGCAAAGTGTCTCTTCTTGCCGCTGTCTCGGTCAGTCATGATTGCAGTCACTTCCATTTTCCCAGACTGTTCAAAAAAATCTCTCAGATGACGTTCTTCAGTGTCTTCCTTAACGCCACCGACACAAATCTTTTTCATAGTTAAGTGGGTACCAGGTCTTTGAGAATCAGGAGACAGCCCTCTTTGGTTCTACAACTCTTCCGTCCACCTTGGGTGGCCTTGCATTCATGGCTGCATCCACCTCTTCCCCCGTGGCATCCGTGAGAAACGCAGAGCCTCTGGAGTGCATGGTGTTGGAGTGTCATTACCACACAGTCTGTGAGCGGTCCCCGTTGCTCACAATGGCTCCTCAGACTCTCATGGGCTGTTGTGAAGCTCAAACCTGCGACGAAGAGTTTCCGCAACTGTTCAGGCTCTTTGGAACCCTGTGACTTAGACGTGCTGGCAGTGGGAGGGGAGACTTTAAAGATACTTGCCAGTGTCCATCAGACAGAAAGGCTGATGTTTATTTTTTAATTTTTTAATGTTTATTCATTTTTGGGAGAGAAAGAGTCAGGAGTGTGAGCAGGGAAGGGGCAGAGAGAGAGGGAGACACAGAATCCGAAGCAGGCTCCAGGCTCTGAGCTGTCAGCATGGAGCCCGACGTGGGGCTGGAACCCACAGACCATGAGATCATTACCTGAGCTGGAGTGGGACACCCAGCCAACTGAACCACCCAGGCGCCTCTGATGTTTCTTTTTTAAAGCCGAAAGGAAGGAAGGAAGGGAGGGAGGGAGGGAGGAAGGGAGGGAGGGGAAGAAAGAAAGAGGAAGGAAAAAAAAGAAAAAAGATAGAATGAGATATCCCATGTAAATGTTATTCATAAGAAAGGTGAAGTCACTATATAACAAATGTCAAAGTAGACTTCAGAACCCAAAGTTTTGTCATGGATCAAGGAGGATCTACAATAATAATGAAAAGTCAATTCATCAAGAAGACGTAATAATCCAAAATGCTTATGCTTCTAATCTGAGCTTCAAAATTGTGGCGGGGGGTGGGGGTTGTTGTAAATTTCCAGTTTTCTCAGAACAAGTAGAAAATGATATGCTATTTCAAAGGATTTGACCTAATTGACATTTAAAACCCATTTCACCCAACAGCGGCGGAAGATCCTATGGCATAGTCATTAGGATATACCATGCACTGGGCCGAAAGTAAGGCAGGTAGAGAGTTCTAGCACTCAGGAAATTCAAGCAGCCTCTGTTGATATCGGGCAAGCATGTTCACTCAAAAAGTTATCTCAACAAAGGAGCAGGTGTCTGTGTGCGTCCAGCACCGACCCCGAACGGGAGGGAAGATACACTCCTCAGCAAGGAAGAGCAAGCGACCAGAGCAGCAGGTGCAGCGCCCCAGACGGCTGGCGGGCGCTGCAGCGCGAAGGGAAGCGGCAAGGCAATGCCTTCGTGGGGCGGCGACAGGGTGATGCCTGTCACCCCAGAGAAGGGTGCTGGAGGACAGGCAAGAGGAAGTGGCTGCTGGCCAGAAAATTCTGAGGGAGGATTGCATGAAGCGTGCTCGATGATACGCCGTGGTGACCTTTGCGCTGCACTCCACGAAATCCCCACCGAAGATCCTGGTCTGGTTAATTCCCGGGGGTGGGGTACCCACCTTGCTGGGGAGGCCCCGCCTGTAGGGGCGGAGCGCGGGGGCTCCGGGCGGGCGGGCGCGCGGACTAGGCCGCCGCTGCCCTCCCGCGTCCCCGGGAAGCCGGCCCGGCTTGTCCGGGCGCAGACCGGTCCGTGCCCGCGAACGTGAAAGACACAGCGGGTCAGGTCGCAGGCAGACCTGTCTGTGCCACCCGAAGAACCAAGGGTCAGAAGCCCCGGGCTAACTCGCGCGCCCGCGGCGGCAGAAGACGCGAACTTGGGCGCCGCGGTCGCCTGCACGGTGCCCACCTCGGGTGCTCGGGTCCGCCCGCTCGCCCCACAGAAGGCGCGCGCCCCGCGCTCGGGCACCACCTGGCGGGCGCGGCGGGGCGCGGGCGGGCGGGCGGGCGGGGACAGGTGGCGGGGCGGGGCGCGGCGGGGCGGCGGGCCGGCCCCGAGCTCCCCGGGCCGCGCAGCCCGGGCCGCAGAGGCCGCAGAGCGCGGCGGCCCGCCCGCCCGCGCCATGGCCCCGCGCGCCCGGCGGCGCCGCCGCTGCCCGCGCTGCTCACCGTGTGCGCGCTGCTGGGCCCGCTGCAGGTAAGCAGGCCGCCCCCGCTCCCCGCCCGGGGCCCGGGGACGCGCGGGCTGCGAGGCGTCCTGGGACCCGGACGCACGGAGAAGCGGGAGACGGCGGCGCGGGGAGGCGAGGCGGCTCGGAGCGGGCGGAACGGCGGAGGGAGGGAAGGGCGCGTGCAGGGGTGTTGGGGCGCAGGGCGAGGACGTGCGGGACCCCGGCACCCGCACGCGGGCACCCAGAAGTCCGCTGAGGGGCAGGCTTTGAGGTCCGTTGTGGTCCAGGCGTTTCCGGAGCGCCAGGTGCGCGCGCCGGGTAGCTGCTGTGCAGACGCGGCCCCTGCCCGCCTGCGGACCGAGGGGAGAGTTCAGAGCCGCACACATGCCCCCGCTGCGTAACCGCGCCTGGGTACGACCTCTCCCCCCAGGCCGCTTTGAGGCCCTCGGGACGCTAGACCATCCGCTCTGCCCGGCTTCGCACCCTCTCCGCGCCTCGATTTCGTTGGTCATCCGGGGACGTCTAGAGCGCGCCGTGGAACCGAATTGGGCAGTTTCTGCAGAAAAGCGGCCCTAAAATTTCCTTTTTGTGCTTCCCTTGCTCTTTACGTCCCGTCCTCCCCTCCGACTCCCCCCACTGACAGCGTAAGGGCCACCAGGTCAGGTTCTGCCTCTGAATAACCACAGAATCACGGGTCCCCCGAAGCACTTGGATGATGTCAGGACAGATGCTTTTGGCCTTTGGGGAAACCGAGGCACACGGGGCGCTGTAGTCCAGTCGGGGAGCCCCAGGCTGAGGCCTGTTATGCAGGAGTCGGGATGGCGGCGGTCATCCTGACCCTGCCGGGGCTCCCCAGCCCGGGATGCACCTGGGGCTCCCCACGGGGCCCTCCGCCCTTGCCTTGGGGGGGCCGCCGGGCCTCAGCGTGGGGAGAGCACGGTGCCGCATCCCTGTTGCCGCCTGGTGTGGGCAGAGACTTCTTCCCCACCTCACCCAGGACGGTTGCCAATAAAGAAAGCTGGTGGCTGATTTTCTGTCCTCCTGGAGGAGAGCTGTCCAGTGCGGCCAACCCAGCACCGCAGATTCTATAAAAACCTTGTCTACTTGGAAGTAGTGCCTCAGAGGGAAGGGTAAAGGGCTGGTGGTTTTCTTGGTTTGGGCCGTTTCAGATTTCCCTTCTCTGTTACAGTTGGCTGAGGCTGTTATGTTAACATGGCTCTGCAGAATGGCCCAGAACCCCCCTCCACCCCCCCACCCCCACCTAAGACAGGCCAGGCGCTTGCAGAGCTGTGTTTGGGGCGGGAGAAGGCAGGGGTGTGGGGTCGGAGGGGGGTGGGCCAGCCTAGGATGAAAGCCTTAACCCGAATGTGCTGTGGGCTGGAGCAGACAGCTCTCATGAAGTCATTCCATTTCGTCCAGAGGTCAGGTACGGGTCTCAGAATAGCTGAGGGAAAAGAAGGCGGAAAAACCTAATGGAATTTTTTCATTTTAAGCACGTCGGGTGTTGCTTAATGAAGTGCCGGACAGGTTGGACAGGGTGCTACCTCATTTGAACTAAAGGACCAGGGCTCCAGGGAACAGTTAGCCACCTGAGAAACACCTGCGCAGTTTCAAAAAAGCATCTCACGGGACCCCTGGGTGGCTCATTCGGTCAAGTATCTGATTTCCGCCTCCATCGTGATCTCTCAGTTTCTGAGTTCGAGTCCCATGTCGGCCTCCGTGGTGACAGCTCGGAGCCCGGAGCCTGTTTCACATTCTTTGTCTCCCTCTCTCTCTGCCTCTCCCCTGCTCACTCTCTCTCTCTCAAAACTAGATAAACATTTTTAAAAAATTGTAAAAGCACCTCGCACTGCAATTGCAAAATCTGTATACGTACATATATTCGTAAAATGTAGTAGGTTCCAATATTAACAGCAAAAACTGTCAAAACAAAATTATTTTTCAGAGATAGTTTTCAACAAGTGCTGTTTTCCCTCCCTTTCCCTTTTGGCCACTTGAAGTCGGTGCAGTTTTTAATCACCTCTAAACAGGAAACAAATGATATTGACGGTTGTAGTCAAATGAGAGAAGTTTGGGCCTAGTCTCGCCAGTGGAAATCCATGAGTTCTGGAAGCTGAACTCTGAATTCTGTTGTGTTGCAGTGTTCTCACCAGACGATAATGCGGTGTTCAGTTGTGGGACATGGTACTCTGTTGAATGACTGCTTCTTTGGTCAACCGATTCTATTCGTTCAGGAAAAAAAGGAATTGCGTGGGCAATCCATCGAAGTTACTTATCACCTCCCGGGCAAGGCCTGAAAGACTGCTTCATGAGATGCAAGGGGTATTGGTTGTAAAATCGCTGGCAAAACCAGCTTCTAGCTGTATCTACAAGGATTTCTTTTCATTTACTTTACGGTAAATAGATTTAAATGTACCCGGAAGGCTGACAGGTTTGCCCTTTAAAACATTTCTGTGATGGGGCACCTGGGTGGCTTGGTCGGTTGAGCGTCCGACTTTCCTTAGGTCATGATCTCGCGGTTCGTGGGTTCGAGCCCCGCGTCGGGCTCTGTGCTGACTGCCAGCTCAGAGCCTGGAGCCTGTTTCAGAGTCTGTGACTCCCTCTCTCTCTGACCCTCCCCTGCTCACGCTGTCTCTCTCTCTCCTAGAAATAAATAAAACATTAGAAAAAAAAACATTTCTGTGATTCTCTCTCTGTCTGCCTCTATTTGTGAGGGAATTTGTTTTCAGACATAAGAATATTTGCCCGCAGATAAAATCCTTTTATGTTTTTATGTTGATAGTGCCGCTGTTTATTCCAAGTAAGGAAATGTAGAAACTCCTTGTTTTGGGGCACCTGGGTGGCTCAATCCATTAAGCATCCAACTACGGCTCAGGGCCTGATCTCACGGTTCATGGGTTCGAGCCCCCCGTCGGGCTCTGTGCTGACAGCTCAGAGCCTGGAGCCTGTTTCGGATTCTATGTCTCCCTCTCTCTCTGCCCCTCCCTGTCTTGTGCGCGTGCTCTCTCTCTCTCTCTCTCTCACACACACACACACACACACATTTAAGATTAAAAAAAAAAACTGTTTTATCTAAGGTAATTGATTAGGCATAGCCACGTTTGTCCCTGGTTACCTAAGACCTCAGGGCAGGTTCATTCATACTCGGGCCAGCAAACATTTATGGTCTGTGCTAGTGAAACAGGACGAAGACAACTGTGTCCCAGGCCAGTGCAGCCGAGGACTAGATGGGTGCACCTGTAATAATAATAAAGCAGCAGGTGATGGCAGACGTGCGGGGGCGGGGCCAGAGGGAAGGACTGAACACGTGGAGCTCGAGCAATCAGAGTGGGCTTTTGGAGGAAGGGGTTTCTGCTGCGTCTTTGCAGCATGGGTAGGACAGGAAGGGTCAGAGAGGGACCGACTCCAAGAGGCAGCTGGGGAAGGAAAGCCTTCTAGTCGAGAGGACGGTATGACTGAGCCAGGCCTAAAGGAATCGGGGGCGGGGAGGGGAGAAAACACACTTTTTTTTTAAATGACTTTACAGATAGTACAAAGCACTTAATTCAGGAAACCCAACAACAGACAGGACATTAAACATTTATAGTTTTTGAGATAAGTGTTGTATGGCTCTTGGTGAGGGTGTAAGGTAGGCTGCTCAGAGGCAGAGAAGCCACGGGGCCCTGGGAAAGCCTGTGGGGAGACCCCACGGAGGAAACCCCCTCCCGTGGAGATCTGCGCTGCAGGTTATACACGTGCTCGGCCGCCCTCCCGGCCCCTCCCGGCCTGGACGGAAGCCCCCGCCCCCCAGTGGCGCTGTTTGCAGAGCCGCACACTCGTGCATCAGTGGCCTTTAGTTTATTTCGTTGATAGCAAGGGTTTCAAATGCCTATTCTGTTATTTCCTTCCCACTGTTTCCCCCAAGTGACCCATCTGTAAAATAAACACATTCTCTGGGTTGATAAGGAAATATGAGCTTGCTTTTTCAGTTATCTACTAGCACTTCTTACACCAGGAAAACTGAAACAATAAAGGTGTATCTTTGAAGGTCAATAAATCAGTGTTTTATGATGGCCATGGAAAGGGGAGTTCCAAAGCCAGGCCTCCTTTGCGGAGAGTGATGTGTTTAAGAAGGTGCTGTGTGGACTTTATCTGTCACGTCAGTGTTAAAACCCTCCCCCGCCACCACGTATTTTCCTAATTTTGAAGTACATGGAAAAAAAAATTAGTGTTTTTTTCCCACATGGTGTGTGCAGTGGACTAGGAATTTTGTCTGGGCCATTCTTGTTTTGGTTTGTTTTTGGCTTGGTGTTTTGTTTGTTTTTTGTTCTTTGGTTTTTTATCTGGGTTTGTTTGTTGTTTTGGGTTTTTTTGTTTTTTTTGCTGAGATGGGTCTGCACTCCCGGTCATCAGCTTCACAGATGATTCACCTGCACGGGCACCTACCGTCCCGGCCAGGTGGCCACCTGTCCCCCTGGAGCATCCTGACCCCCACCCACAAGGGGCGCACCCCCCGCTGAGCACACGGCAGCCTGCCCTCACCTCCGTGCCTCCAGAGCTGGCCTGGGTAGCACTCTGCCCGGCACGTGATTTTCCTTCCGAGCCCTGTTCTGTTCTCCACCTGGTAGCTGGTAGGCAGGCATCCACTTTCTCTTTGCGTTTCGCTCTGCTTGCAGGCAGTGGGCTTCCTCTGGGATCCCCTGCTAGAAACTCATTTCATTCTTCCTGCCCCAGAACACTGAGCGCAAAGAAACCAAGACTGAGTCAGGAGGCTGCAGCCAAACAGAAGACTTGGTCCGGCGGAGGTTCTCAGCGAGCTCTTGAGGTTGAGCCCCGAGTGGGCGGGGAGCGAGATTACACACGGCCCCTATCTCTGTCCTCATTCCGACAGACGCTGTCAGCCTGTTTCCTGCCCGCGAGGCCGACCTGCCCAAGCGCCCCTGGCCCCTTCCCCTCTGCCTCCGAAGTCAAGGGCAGGCTGGCACTGCCGTTCTCACGGCAGCACCCCCGTCAGCAGTCCGAAGCACATTCTTTGTGGACGTGTGCTGATAAGTTGATGCCTGTGTTTGTTTTGTGGGCCCCTCCTCTTCCAGCCTTTGATGTCTGTGGGCTCCCAAGTTCAGGACAGCGAAGTCACTAGTGAGAAAGAGAATGGAATCTGTGTTCATTTATTTCGACAAGGTGAACATGTACTTACTGCACGTGCGACACTCCGCGACGGGCTGAGGAGACCGAGACCAGGGCCAGAGCCCCGTGTTCGGGAGGCGCACTGACGTTTAGGATACGGGACAGGAGGAGGCCCCTTTCCTGGGGGCGCTTTCCTTGAGTGGTGGGCGCCCAGGGCGGGGAGGGCTTTAACCTGCCTGGGGGAGTATCTCTTTCCTTACCTTCCAGTGTGTCCAAAGGCCAGAAGGAAGGACAGGAGGGCAGCATCTGGGCTGGGGGCCCGAGGGTGGCCGGTGCCAGGAGACAGGACAGTGCAGTGTTCTCAGGGAGCTCACGAAACGATGGCGTCCCTGGATTTCCAAGAGCACGTGGGGAGAGGGGACAGAGCCAGCGCTCAGGGGCCTTGAGGCACGCAAAATAGTTTAGATGCTATCTTGCTGTATTGTGGGCTGGGGAGGGCCATGATCAGATGTGTGCCTTTCGGGGAAGGGTGGCCGGGTGGGTCCGGGGGAAGCCAGGGCGGCAGTAAGGAGGCCACTGCCCTGGTTTGGGGAAGAGCTAGTGAAGGCTTGAATCAGGTCGGTGTAGTGGTGAGAAAAAGGAGAAGCTGAGCGCAGGAGTGATTTCAGAGCCGGCGGAGTTGTGCTAGGTGCCCACAATACAGGGGCAAAGGATGTGGTCGGACCTATTACTTAAAAAACAAAAACAAACAAATAAAAAAACCCCCAACATGATAGATGTCAGAATAGAATAGCTGACCAGTTGGATTGTGTTTCTCACAGCTTATTAAGGACATTTCTGTCTCAGGTTCAAATAAACAAGCATCTTTTTTTTTTTTTCTTACACAAGCAATAAAAGAGGGTGAATGTTAGGCTCTTGAATCCCAGCTGCTTTGGATTATTTTATTGTGGGGCGGAGGCAAAGTTCTTCACACCCCATACAGGTGAACAAACCAAGAGCCCCCAAGGCACTGGGATCCGCAGGATGTCTGTGTGCTCTGGAATTTAGAACCACATCCTGACCTAGAGGTGTCTTTGAATCAGAAGTTCAGGATGTAGGCAGAATCTAAAACACGGGGCTAGAGAGAGATAAGCCTGGGATCCCAGGGGGACCGTCATTAAAGCAGGTGTGAGCTGACCTGTGGTCTTCCCACAATGACCTCAAATATGTCACCTGCCCCCAAGCAGAAGCACTGTTTACCTTGGACCTATGGCTCACCAAGCACCTTTCGCTTGCACAAAACACGTTTTCCTGGTGGCTTACTAGTGCCTAAGAGGAATGTTTCCCTTTATCTCTGCTCAGCTCCCTCCTGTCTCCCCGAACCCCCCCAAAAAAAATCTGGCCCAGCAGGTGACATAGAGGCCTGTCTGGCACAGGCGAGGTCCAAAAGCTGCCAGGTTTCAAAGTGGAAGGAAGAACCGACGGCAAAAACTAGCCTTCCAGTTTATCAGAGTAATAATAACTTATTACATTTCCTGTTCGCTGTTGAGAGCGCAAGAGCTACTTCCTCCAACTACCAGAAATTTTGAAGACTTTCCATTAAAAATGAGGAAGAAAAACTCTAACTTTTCGTGAACGCGATGGTTAAAGCTGCCAAGTGGGAAGAGAGGGCTGTGGTATTGCACAAATCCCAGTAAACACCGCAGTGCTTGCACGTGTGGGTTCTCATGACATCCATCCCCCAAATGGAAAAAACGAACCGCTTCCCTAAGGTACTGGCTAAAAAGAAAATACTTGTTACACTTTGTTCTGTAGTTAGCAAAAGCGTATCCTTAAGTAGCACAGACAGCTGCCGGACAGACGCATATCCAGTTAGAAGAAATCTCTAAAGAGCCCTTCCCTCCTCTCAACTTTGTACCCAAGATATGAAAGCTGGGTCCCGTATGAAACTTTTATGGTCGTCAAGAACCTGTTCCATTGGAAAGCACTGTAGAGAGTCACATCCGCTTTGCTACCCCAGTTAATAATTCCCAACATCAGGAAGTTCCCGATAGCAGACCTAAATCTACTATGTCACGATTTGACCCCATTTCCTCAAATGTGTTCTTTCAGAGGGGTAAAGAGCAGTTCTGTATTTTAATGTTTCCATTGTTGAAGATTGTTACCCACAACTTCCCTCTGCCCGGAGTTATCCATGCTGCCTCCTTTAACCTCTCGGTCAGCCTATTTTCCTCTCGGTTCAGTGGATCCTGATTTTGTACTTGCTGCCAAACACCACCGACAAACAAAAGGCCAGAAGCCCCGTCAGGCCTCCGCCACACTGCCTGTGAGCGGGAAGGCTCCCCGTCCACTAGGGAAGAGAAGACAAGACAGTCTGTCACCCCTTGCGGTTACAGGGGTCTAAAGGTCTGCAAAAGAGGAACAGAGAGAAGTCCAGAAGCACAGGGCGAGGCGGAGGGGCCCGAGTGGAGAGCCGAGCAGGTGCTGCGTGAGCCGGTCCTGGAAAGGCAGTGATGAATGACTCCGAGGGCAGACGGCAGGAGAAGGGGCAGCGGCGGGGACCGGCAGAGCCAGTCCTGATGTCCAGGGTCCAGGGCTGGCCGGCGGGACCCGGAAAGGATGAGGCCAGCTTGAGCGGGGAGGGGATGTGTGCGCTGATGAGTCGTGAAGGGCTGTGTGAACAAACGTCAGGAGCTGGGACTCTGCCCTGTGGGAAGTGTGGTCCCTGGACCCAGCATCCGCACTGCCTGGGTACTTGGTAGAAATGCACATTCTCAGGCCCTACCCGGTGTCTAACGAGTCGGGAATTGGGGAGGTAGGGCCCAGCAATCCAGTTTAACGACTTCCCCAGGGCATTCCAATACCAGCGTGGGTGTGAGAACCATTGTTCCAGACCCCGGGTTCCACAGAAAAGGTTTGAGCTCAGCCCTAAGCTCATAGTTTATGATCGGTTGTATATTAGAAACACCTGCCGTTCGCTGACTCCCTCCTGTGTGCCAGGCAGGTGCTAGGTGCTTGACACAGATCATCTCTCTTGCTTTTTTAAATGTTTAATTTATTTTGAGAGAGAGAGAGAGCAGGGGAGGAGCAGAGAGAGAAGGAGGAGAGCGAGAGAATCCCAAACAGGCCACAGCCAAGAGCCTGACGTAGGGCCCGATCCCATGAACCATGAGATCATGACCTGAGCTGAAGAGTGAACGCTTAACTGACTGAGCCACTCAGGCACCCTTAGGTTATCTCTTCCTTTTTTTTTTTAATCTTTTTATTTATTTCTAGGAGAGAGAGAGAGAGACAGCATGAGCAGGGGAGGGTCAGAGAGAGAGGGAGTCACAGACTGAAACAGGCTCCAGCCTCCGAGCTGGCAGTCAGCACAGAGCCCGACGCGGGGCACGAACCCACGAACCGCAAGATCATGACCTAAGCGAAAGTCGGACGCTTAACCGACTAAGCCACCCAGGCGCCCCGTCCCTTAGGTTATCTCTAATCCTCACTCCGCTTTGGCCAGGAGGGTGGGGAAAATGAGGCACGGCGAGGCCCGCGTGGCACAGTTCACAAGTGCAGTGAGTCCTCCTGCGAGTCCTCTCCAAGGGCATGGCCTTACCCGCTCCGGGGAGGTGCTCACACTGTCTGCATGACCGGGTGGGGGCCAGGGCAGGGAGGGTTAGGAGCGGGGGTAGGGAAGCAAGATTTTCAGTGCTTTTGGAAATACCGTATCCAGTCTGCAGTTGCGCTCAAGGATGTACGCTCACGCGGGCTTTCTCTTACTAACTGTTATGCAAAAAGAAAAACCCTGTGACTTTAAGGCCAGTAGAGTTGAAGCAGGCCCCCGGCGCACGCAGCACACGGGCCGTGGGCCAGTTGATCCCTGACTCAGGAGGAAAAGAAATGTGATGTATTGAATCACCTCTGTCACTTCCTGAAGCCAAGGCATCTCTGACTCCTCCGTGCTCCCCCAGCAGGAATCTGCCTTGCGATAGCCCCGCGCCTCCCGCCCCTCCTGCCCGGTTGTATCCTGGATGGGGTGGGGGTGGAGGCGAGGTGGGCTAAAGCTAGGTTAAATGTAGTTCTGTTATATTTGTTTTTCAATTTTTTAATGTTTGTTTATTTTTGAGAGAGACACAGCATACGTGGGGGAGGGGCAGAGAGAGAGGGAGTCACAAAATCGGAAGCAGGCTCCGGGCTCTGAGCCGTCGGCACAGAGCCCGACATGGGGCTCGAACCCACGAACTGCTGAGCTCATGACCTGAGCCGAAGTCGGCCGCTTAACGACTGAGCCACTCAGGCACCCCAGTTCTATATGTCTTAGTATTACTATAATTACAGTGAATTTGGGGACCCCTCTCTTGGCCCCAGTGACCTGGCTCCAATTTGGACGTCTCTACCATGGCACAAATCTAAATCCTTCCTACACCCGACAATTGCGGTTCAATGCCTTAAAAGTCACCGCACAAAGCAGTAGAAGAGAAGTTCCAGAAAGTCACAGCACACACAGCCTCTGGTCACTGTCAGGGCTTGCGCTTTCCCTTGGAGTGAGAGAGGGGGCCTCTGCTGGGGTCTGGGTGGGTAATAACCCGCGTCACTAATGCACACCAGCAAGTAACCTGGAAACGGACCCCAGACAACAGAGCAGAAGACACAGGGACAGTTAAATCCAGTGGGAGGACAACTGGGATCCATCTTCAGTGTTAACCCGTTCCCTTCTAATGGTTACAAGGGTTAAAAACATTTTTATTTTATTTTTTTTTACATTTATTTTTGAGGGATGGGGAGGAAGAGAGGGAGAGCGAGCACAAGTAGGGGAGGAGCAGAGAGAGAAGGAGACACAGAATCTGAAACAGGCTCCAGGCTCCAAGCTGTCAGCACAGAGCCTGACGTGGGGCCCGATCTCCCATGACCTGAGCCCAAGTCGGATGCCCAACCGACTGAGCCACCCAGGTGCCCTGGTTTTAAAACTTTTTAATGAAATCATAAAAAATTGCCCCCTTCCGATGAGTTCTGGTTTTGCAGGGCCCACTTGGGGTCCCTGTGACCAGGCCATTAAGGTCCTACTTACGGGTGAAATTACAAATGAGCAAAAAAGCATCAGAATGTGCAACTGGCCGGTTGTCGCCTGAACTGTGCCGAGCAGTCCTCGTGGGCCAGCGAAGGCCGAGGCGACGAGCTTCCGGCGGCTCCGCCTGGAGAGCAAATCTAGAGTGACCTCCTGGAGCGCTCCTCGGGGTGAGAGGCACACTGATCCCGGGCATCGGTGACGGGCGTGGGGCCGGAGCAGCTGTGTTGTGTGCGGTTGGGCAGTGTGTGTTCTGTCCTTATTAGAAAAGAGAATTCGAGGGGCATCTGGGTGACTCAGTTAAGCATCCGACTACAGCTCAGGTCATGATCTCACAGTTCGTGGGTTCAAGCCTCACATTGGGCTCTGTGCTGACAGCTCTGAGCCTGGAGCCTGCTCTGGATTCTGTGACTCCCTCTCTCTCTGCCCCTCCCGTACTCTCCCTTTCTCTCTCCCTCTCTCAAAATTAAACATTAAAAAAAGAATTTGAGCGTGAGAAGAGTTTTTGTTTTATTGTTGGTTTTGTGTGTGTGTGTGTGTGTCAGAGAGAGGGGCGCGAGTGAGCAAGGGGCAGAGAGAGAAGCTGGGCTCACCCAAAGCAGAGCTCATGTTTTACCCAACGCGGGACTCCCGCCTACCTGATGTAGGGCCTGAACTCACAAACCACGAGATCATGACCTGCGCTGAAGTTCGATGCTTAACTGACTGAGCCACCCAGGCACCTGGAGAAGAGATTTCTAATCTCGATTTTGCAAACCCTGCCCCTCCATTATCTCTAATTTTGCCCCAAATTGGTGGAACCCTTCCAAGCCTGTGCTTGGGAGTTCACATTTGATCCAGAACTAGTAGAAAAGTATGTTTTGGGGGCGCCTGGGTGGCTTAGTCGGTTAAGCGTCCGACTTTCGCTTGGGTCATGATCTCGCGGTTCGTGGGTTCGAGCCCCGCGTCGGGCTCTGTGCTGACTGCCAGCTCAGAGCCTGGAGCCTGTTTCAGAGTCTGTGACTCCCTCTCTCTCTGATCCTCCCCTGTTCACGCTGTCTCTCTCTCCTAGAAATAAATAAAAATATTTTAAAAAGAAAACTATGTTTTGTGTAAAGGGAAGTTATGAGATCACAGTGGTCCTTCAGGAAAAGGAATCTGAGCATTTGCTACATGCCTATAGCACTGCTCCAGCCTGCTGGCCGCTAACGTGTCAGGGGCTGAGTCCATCTTTGTGAGGATGCCCCAAGTTGAGGAAGGCAAAGCCTCTAGCATAACGCCCGGCACACAGTAGGCGTTTTATAAGGGCCACTTCTGCCTTCACTCCCCTTCAAGATAAGTGGCGCCTGTATCCAGCAATGGGAGAGGTGGTTCTCAGCACCCATCATACAGACGGAAGGACTGTGCAGTGTTCGGGGAAGCGAGAACGTTCTGGCTCTGGGTCTGTAACATAATCTCTGACCTCGCCACACGGAGACCAGCAGCGGCAGCACATGAAGCCTGTTAGAAGTGCAGAATCTTGGGGCCTGCCCCAGACCTCCTGAGTCAGAATCTGCAATTTAGTAAGATCTCCAGGTGATTCTATGCACAGATTGAGGAGCGCTGGACTTCACTCTGGGGGCCAGGGGCAATCAGTCTCCTCAGGCCACTTTGGGGGCTCGTGGCCTTATAAGCTTGATGCACCCCCAGAGTGAAGGCAGGGCCTGGAAGGAGCCTTGGCCACCAGCAGACCAGCATATGCTCTTGGGATCACAGGGCTCACCGACTTTTACTACAGGAAAGAAGAGAAAGAAGTTCTCATCTCCTATGAATACAAGTTAAAAAAAAAAAAAAAGATTCAGGAGTGGCAAAAAGGAAGGGAGGGAGGAAGGGAAGAAAGGAAAGAAGGAAGAAAGAAAAGGAAAAGAAATAGGGGCGCCTGGGTGGCTCAGTCGGTTAAGCGTCCGACTTTCGCTCAGGTCATGATCTCGCGGTTCGTGGGTTCGAGCCCCGCGTCGGGCTCTGTGCTGACTGCCAGCTCAGAGCGTGGAGCCTGTTTCAGAGTCTGTGACTCCCTCTCCTTCTGACCCTCCCCTGCTCACGCTGTCTCTCTCTCTCTCTCTCAAAAATAAATAAAACATGAAAAAATTAAACTTAAAGAAACAAAGAAAAGAAGGAAGGAAGGAGAAGCCTTCACTGCCGGCATGGGGAGAATAAAGGAGCATTCACTGGGGCCTGCTGCGTGATAACCAGGACAAGTCAAAGCCATCCTAATTACCGTGTTTAGGAAACAAAGGGTCCGGGCACTTTCAAGTAGCCCACAGCTGCAAACTTGTCTCCCTCTTTAAAGACAAAGACACTTGCAATTAAGGTTTTGAAATGCAAGGTTATTTCTTCATTTTCCCTGGGGCCATATGTTTTCTTTTCAAGGAGCAGAGATAATGAATGTATTGTGAGGAAAGTAGGAAAGAGGGTGAAGCAGAAATCAATAGACCTTTGATAGCGGCTTCTGAAATAGTGTGGCCTCCTGGTTTTCCTTAGGAGCACCCCTGAAGCCAGGTGGGCAGGGAGAGATGCTGCCGGGGCCAGACAAAGCCAATGTCAAGATCGCTAATTAGGTCAGTTGTTTAATGTAACCCTTGCTAAGTCAAAATGGCATCAAGACAGAAGTTATTCTTTTTTCTTAAAGTTTATTTATTTTTGAGAGAGAGACAGAGAGAGAGAGAGATGGAGGGGCAGAGAGAGAGAGGCCCAAGCAGACTCCTCGGTCAGCACAGAGCCTGACGCAGGGCTTAAACTCAGGACCCTTGAGATCATGGCCTGAACCGAAATGAAGATTTGGATGCTTAGCTGACTGAGCCACCCAGGCGCTCTACTCTATGTTTTTAAGGTGTTTTTTTATCTTTTTATTTTTTTTAAATGTTTTATTTATTTCTAGGAGAGAGAGAGAGGGAGTCACAGACTGAAACAGGCTCCAGGCTCTGAGCTAGCAGTCAGCACAAAGCCTGATGCGGGGCTCAAACCCACAAACCGCGAGATCATGACCTAAGCAAAAGTCAGATGCTTAACCTACTAAGCCACCCAGGCGCCCCTTAAGGTGTCTTTTTAAATCCAACCTGACCTAAGTCAGTTTTTTCCCCTCTGTGCATGATATCTATTCCTAAAAACATCTTACAGCAAAATGCTTAAGATTGTAAATTTGATGTTATTTTATCACAATTAAAAATTTTTTAAACTCTTATGGCTGATGATGGGGCACTTGTGTGGCTCAGTCGGTTGAATGTTGAACTCTTGGTTTCGGCTCAGGTCATGATCTCAGAGTTCATGGGTTGGAGCACTGATAGCTCTGAGTCAGGAGCCTGCCTGGAATTCTCTCTGCCCTTCCCCTCCCCTGTTCTCGCTCTCTCAAAATAAATAAATTTTAAAAATAAAAAACATATAAATAGGGGTGCCTGAGTGGCTCAGTGTGCGAGGTGTCCGACTTAAGCTTGGGTCATGATCTCATGGTATGTGGGTTCGAGCCCTGTGTCAGGCTCTGCTGACAGCTCAGAGCATAGAGCCTGCTTTGGAGTCTGTCTGTCTGTTTCTCTCTCTCTCTCTGCCCCTCCCTCCCATCTCAAATATAAACATTAAAAAAATTTGGGTGGGGTGGCACCTGAGTGGCTCAGTCAGTTAAGCGTCCGACTTCGGCTCAGGTCATGAACTCACGGTTCGTGGGTTTGAGCCCCGCGTCGGGCTCTGTGCTGACAGCTCGGAGCCTGGAGCCTGCTTCGGATTCTTTATTTCCCTCTTTCTCTGCCTCTCCCCTGCTTGTGCTCTTTGTCTCTCTCTCAAAAATAAACATTAAAAATGTTTTTAAATTTTTTAAAAAATAAACCCTATGGCTGGTGTTCTAAGTCCTTCCTGGTAACAAAACTAGCATGAAGTGCTTATTATCCAAACCTTGATGGTGTTAAGTCAACGTCCCTTGTGAACCTAAAGTCAGCACCACACAGTCCGGGCGCCGCGGGGGGTGCACTAACTCACGATCTGGATGATTCTGGAATCAGCTGTGTGACTTCCTGTGTGCCGCCCTCCCGCCGCCCGCCCTGCGTGAGTCACGCAGACATTCCTGCTCTTCCGCATCCAGCCTTGCACACCCGCGGGCTTTTGCAAATGCTCCCTGCACCTTACGTCCACCTGGGAACACTTCTCCTGATACTTGCAATGAACTTGGCTTGTTCCCTCACTTTATCCAGGTCTCCACCGAATGTCGTCTTACCCGAGGGTCCCCTTCCGAGCCCATCATTGCACCGGGCATTTACCGTGTTTTCTATCTTCCATTACAGCCAGATTTCATTTTATGTTTATTGTCAGTCTTCCGCGGACTGTCAGCAAGGACGCGCTCCTCCTCCTCGGTCCCCTCCCTGCTCTCTCTTCTCTCTCCCTTCACCTGTCCACGCACCTTATTGTCGCCCTGCTCTGTCTCTGCTCCTCACGCCTCCCTGCACGGCTTTGTGCACCTCCTTCTGCGATTGCTTCCCATTCCCGGAGCTGGGCCCATGTTCTCGCTCCTTCCCTGCCAGCGAGGACCATATCCAAGCTTAGCGGGACTTGGAATTTTCCAGTTCATGACCACTCCCTTCACCGCCGTGTGGGTCTCTGTCTATTACAGTCGTCTTTCCTCTCTATCTGTGCGTCTGTCCACTTCGAGAGGCCAGGGATGGGCTAATTTCTTTAGTCCGGCACTAAGCCGATCCCTTGCCCAAGTATGTGAGGGCTCAGTATAGACCGTTTTGAAAGTGTGATGGTAGCAGAGCTTTTAAAGAGTTAGATGCCGTCCGGCGTTAAACCCTAGACTGGAGCAGCGTGTGTCTGCTGGTCATGAGCTCGGCGACGAGCGGGCAGAGGAATGACTGGCCTTACTCTCTTATTGGCACAGTGAGTGAATGAATCATAGCCCCTTTCTGGAAGGTGGTCTGCGTGTGGGGAGGGGCTTGATTCATATTTGTGACTTTCCGTGAGCCCGGTAGGAGTTCACCAGTTGTGATGAATCCCCTTCGAGGTGGCGTTTTCACCCTCTTTATCACTGGAAGCATAATTTCATAATTCCGTAATATTCACGAAATGCCTCGTAGAATGTGCCAGACCCTTCGGCAGCAGGTCAGTTAGGAGAGTATTTGTGGCCATCACGACCTCCTTCACAATCTCTGAAACAAACTAGACACATCCTTTCGTGTTAATCAGTCAGAATACTTGAGCCTCATTTATAGCAGATATTTTTGTCTTTTTAAAAAATGTTTTAGGGGCGCCTGGGTGGCTTAGTTGGTTAAGCGTCCGACTTCAGCTCAGGTCATGATCTCGCGGTTCGTGGGTTCAAGCCCCACGTCGGGCTCTGTGCTGACTGCCAGCTCGGAGCCTGGAGCCTGTTTCGGAGTCTGTGACTCCCTCTCTCTCTGACCCTCCCCTGCTCACGCTGTTTCTCTCTCTCTCTCCTAGAAATAAATAAAGCGTTAAAAAAATTATTTTTTAAATGTTTTAAAGTTCATCTGTGGGGAAATAGGTTCTACCTACATAAATGGGTTCGAAAAAAAGTTTAGGGTGGAAAGCCGCCAATGCGGGGCAAGATATTGTAATGGAATCACGAGGCACTAGTTAGATCACCTGCAGGCAATTACTTTCCGTCTGCCGCCTATCTCCTATTGTACTAGGTCACTAGCCCCCCAGACCCTTTGCATCTTACACACACAAGTTAATCATTCCTGCCGGATTGTTTTCTCCACGTTCACGTGTGTCAGATCTTGTTTTCTTCACGTTCACCACGTGGGTAATATCATGTGAGCTCCATAAATACGGAGACGAAAGCCCTCCCTGGGGCTCTGGTCTCTTCCCAGACATTACTCTTTCGCCGCACAAGGGAGAACCCCAGACTCGCAGTCTGCGACATTTACTTATTATTTATTTTTAGAATGAAGTTTTTTTTAATGTTTTTTATTTATTTCTAAGAGAGAGAGAGAGAGAGAGACAGCATGAGCAGGGGAGGATTAGAGAGAGGGAGTCACAGAATGAAACAGGATTCAGGCTCTGAGCTGGCAGTCATCACAGAGCCCGACGCGGGGCTCGAACCCACGAACCGTGAGATCATGACCCAAACGAAAGTCGGATGCTTTACCGACTAAGCCACCCAGGCGCCCCTTTACTTATTTATTTTGAGAAAGAGCACACGCAAGCAGGGGAGGGGCAGAGAGAGAAGGAGAGAGAGTAATCCCAAGCAGGTTCTGTGCTGTCAGCAGAGTCTGAGGCAGGGCTCAAACCCACGAGCCTGAGCCGAAATCAGGAGTCAGGTGCTTAGCCAACTGAGCCACCCAGGAGCCCCAACAGATATTTTTTTTCAAGAGCTGTGTGTGAAATACACATCTGTGAAATGAATTTTTTTTTTTAAGTTTGTTATTTTGAGAGGGGAATGGGGAGGGACAGAGAGAGAAAAGACGGAGAGAGAATCCCAAGCAGGTTCTGTGCTGTCAGTGCAGAGCCCAACATGGGGCTCAAACCTATAAACCATGAGATCATGACCTGAGCCGAAACCAAGACTGGAGAGCTTAATCAGCTGAGCCACCCAGGTGCCCCAGTGAATTATATTTTATACACTCAGGGAGTTTTCTTTTTAAACACTCTGATTCTCTGAATCCACTTCCGTTATGACGTGGGCCACATACCTGGCTGATTTAATGGTGTCTGTAAGTTCTTAATGTGTCCCATAGCTCGGGGTCTCCCAGGTGAGGGCCGTATGCTAGGTGATCTCTTGGGGGCATGGGGGATTCTCCCAAAGTTGCCCCTTCATTCTCTCTGTGTCTTTTAAACATGCTGTGTTTATAGGTGCCTGTGTCCTGTTGTTCTGAAGTATGAAATGTGAAGCTTTGGTTTGTAGAAAAAGGAGTCTGATTCTTTGTACACCTGTAGGCTTGAATTTCTATCAAGTTTATTTACAATGAAAACATCTAGAAGGGCATTGGGTCACAGCTCCGTTATGTCCTAGTTAACAAAAATCACTGGCAGATACAATCTAGCAGCCGCTTTATCGGCAGACGCCCTAAGTAAACTGTCTCTGCCCTCCCCAGGCGTGGCTTATGTCACGGACTGAACCCACAGACAGAAAACCACTGAAAGGACTCTGGCCGCTTGTCACGATTTCAGTCCCACGAGAAAGCACTTCTTTATGTGAAATCACACATGCTTTTTAAAAAAATAAACCTTTGATTGAAAACATGCCCCGCCCCCCCCCAGACCCCCAGCTGAAGTCCTCTGCCCTCAGCTTTTGCTGGTCAGACCTAGGTTCAAAGTGAACGGGGATGGTGCGCTCAGGGAAACTGGGGACTTCAGAATTTTCTGCAGGTTCCCCACTCTTTTCCACCCTTTCCCCCTTTCCGGTGACCGCGTTTCCTTCACCCGCTCAGGGAATGATCTGATGTAAGTAATGTACGCTCGCTAATCCTGCTCGGGTGTGCACATTAGAATTCACCCCCCACCCCTGACCGCTGGACACGGGTCCACTGCCGTGCCGAGCGAATAATGCAGTTTCCTTACTTCATCCCCCCACAACTTGCTAGAAAGATCTTTTAGCTTCAAAGTGAGGAAGCAGAACCTCCGTTTTTATGAGGATTGCTGCCTGCCAGGCCTACCTGATTACGTGAATGAGCACATCTGATCCTCACTGAGTTGGAGGAGTGCAATTATTGGCCCCATTTTACAGGTAAGAAGACTAAGGCCTTAGAACTGCCTCCCCTTTGTCCTCAAATTGTAGAAATGTAGACCGTTTTACTAAAGAAATGTCAGGCATTCTTCTATCCCAGCCAAACTGGGGAAAGAAATCCTGCCCCGAAGTCTGCGGTCCTAACCAGCGAGCCGCCTGGCCAGGCCCTTCCTCCTCCACCTCTTTCCTGTTCTGCTAAATTCCTGCGTGCTGCGGTGTCAGACTTCGGTTGAGTTAGTAGCTCATTTTTCTTTTCTACTGTAGAAACCTGTCTTATCAGACTTCTGAGCTACAAATGACTCCTGTGTCATTTCTACTTCTAGCTATGAACTTGTAGCCAAGAAGTGTGAGGATAGGATGCTTTCCTTTTTATCACTAGACATGACTGTGACATCCTCAAGAATAGACACCGGCTTCTGGAAGGTCCTGGAGGAGAGGAGCTAAGAAAAGAGCCAAGCTGAAAAGTTCCCCCCAGAACATTTGAGGCGTCTGCCTTTTGACATGCTAATTGGGGTGTCCGTGAGGGGAGGCACTTAGACCCCCTCGGCAGCCCAGACAAAAAGACCCTCAGAAATGCAGGGGCGCCTGGGTGGCTCAGTCGGTTGGCCGGCCGACTTAGGCTCTGGTCATGATCTCATGATTCGTGGGTTCGAGCCCCCCATCGGGCTCTGTGCTCACAGCTAGCTCAGAGCCTGGAGCCTGCTTCAGATTCTGTGTCTCCCTCTCTCTCTCTGACCCTCCTCTGCTCACGCTGTCTCTCCTTCTCTCAGAAATAAATGAAAAACATTAAAAAAAAATGCAGGAGAAGCAGCAGCATGCGCTGGGTCGCTCTGATCCATTCTGCGTTATCTTTTGTTTGTTGTTCACTTGTTCCTAGAAACAAAGGCTTCAGAGACAGTTTCCTGGAGTGAGACAGTCCTAGTGAACGAGTTCCGGGGGACACAGGTCACTAGTAATCTCTTTGTATTCTCTTCTGAGTAGGAGCAATTTCAACGGTGACTTTAACGATGATGTTTGCTCAAGGGCAGCAGGACGATTAAGGGAGGTGTGATTTTCACATTAGTTTCTCTCTTAACACAAACCACATCTTTCAGTTCGACAGTAACATTCCGAAATTTGATACTATCTTTACTTAAAGTATAGCCAAACTTCTCAAACAGAGTCACGGGTGATCTTTTATAAAATAAAATCTATGGAAAATCCCTCACTTGTTTTTCTGCGTTGGGTTCTTTGTCCCCTTGATTTGGCAGAAGGGGGCAAGCTTCTTTCTGCTTTGTTACATGTCCGTATGAATTTTCAGCAGAGCCAGCAAGTAATTTTAGTGTCCATAATGACTTTCACTACAACTGGGGTGCCTAACAGCCCAAACAATAAGTATTTAAGTCAGCCTTCCCTTCGGGATCTAAATATAGACCCACTGATCTCTGTAGTTCCACTGGCGAAGATGTTATCTTTCCTCAGCGTAGGGTTTTTCGGAATTAGATCCAGCACAGCTTTGCACTGGGAAATAAATCCATGCACCTTTATAAAGAGAGATGTGATTTACAATTTATTATCTTCCTCGTGTCTCACAAAGCCTTGCGCCGACCGCGGACACGCTCATTCCGGCTGAGATCGTCATCTGTTAAAATAAACAGCAGCCTGTATGCACTGAAAAAAGCACTCACAATGCAAAACATGCAAGTGAGTAAAGCAACAGAAGGCCATTAAGTTAAATGTATTGCCTCGCTGTTTTAACTTCTTTTTCTAGGGCTTTCCAAGGAATCTATGTGGGTGGAGGGCTAGGCAAAGCATATTCATTATAAACAGACACCAGTGTTCCTTATTCAGGGGAAGTCTAGTAGCAAACAGAGGTTAGTTGATAGAAGTCTGTGGTTCAAACGTCATTTTTGTAGTTTATTAAGAACTGTAGTAGAGGGGCGCCTGGGTGGCTCAGTGGGTTAAGCGTCCGATTTCGGCTCAGGTCGTGGTGTCGTGGTTCGTGGGTTCGAGCCCCGCGTCGGGCTCTGTGCTGACAGCTCGGAGCCTGGAGCCTGCTTCAGATTCTCTGTCTCCCTCTCCCTGCCCCTCCCCTGCTCATGTTCTGTCTGTCAGAAATAAACATGGAAAAATATATATTTTAAAAAAGAATGGTAGTAGAACCCTGTCAATACAGGGCTTTTAAAATCAATCAATCAATCAATCAATCAGACAGACTTGTAGGGACCATTGTATTCCCCAAAACACATGCTGCCAAGAGACCTGACCCCAAGCCCGCCCCAGGGCAGCTGTTCTGTGGAGAAGTTTCCCCATCGGATCACAGGTCAGGTCTCCCCCTTAACACCTGCAAGGGGACGCAGCAGGGGGTGGGGTGGAGAAGTGGTCCGGAGGAGGGTGGCAGGGAGACTTCCCCCAAAGCCTCTCGTGCCTTTTGAATTTTGTGTCGTGTGACTGTGTTCTCTATTTAATAACTAGAAATTCAAAAAGTGGTTCTGCTTTGTTTCGTGAAACCAACGATGGTTCAAAAGCCCCATTGTTTTAGAAGGAAACAGTCGCTCGTAAAGGAGCTCGGGGACAAAAAGATCTAGATAACTCACAGGTGTGTCTCGATTCAGTTACCAAAGGCCTTTTGCTGTTGCATCTTGAGCAAAGAAAGGAGACTGCAGGCTTAACCAGCTGCGCTCTCTGCTAACGCCCCATACTCCCCAGGGGAGCTTTGTGCCAAACGACTGCCTTCCCAGGAATCCACCCCCAGTCCCAGCCACCTCACTACCGCCCAGAGCTTGGTCTTGGAGGATGGAGTTTGGCCCGAATTCTGAGCAGCTGGAAGGGAAGCCGTGAGGGCCAGCAGGGGCCCCCTCAGGTGCTGGGGAGACGGTAGACATCAGAACTAAGGTCTGTAGGAAGGATGCGCCTGGGCAGCTTGGTCGGCTGGGCATCTGATCTTGATTTCAGCTCAGATCATGATCTCCTGGTTCGTGGCATTCTTGCTATCAGCACAGAGCCTCCTTGAGATTCTCCCTCCCTCTCTCTCTATTAAAAATAAACTTTTTAAAAAAAACCCTACAATCCTTAGGCAAAAGGAGGGATCAGACTAAGAGGGACTGGCGGGCATTCACTCACACCGAAAAATAGCATTCAAAGCATGTACTTGGCAAGAGGAGCAGGCAGAAGGGAGCCCCGGGGGGTAATGGAGGTGGGGTGCAGGCTCGCTGGAGACCAAGCGAGGCAGGCAGGACTCAGGGACGAAGAAGCGGGGTGGGGGGCGGGGGGCACAGACAGGCCAGCGGATTTCCTAATAGTTACAACACAGGTCCTGTAGCCCGGAGAACAGCCCCGGAACCCGTTCCTGGAAGCGGAGCACGGATCGGAGCGAGGCCAGCACACAGCAGGCTCCGCATGTTACCCACAGTCCGGGGAGCCGCTCGGGCCTGGAGAGAGAGGGTGCGCCCCACTCCCGCGTCTCTGCAAGTGGAGGGAAGGAAAGTTGGTAGAGCGAGGGGCGCCTGGGAGGCTCAGTCGGTTGAGCGTCCGACTTCGGCTCAGGCCATGATCTCACAGTTCGTGGGTTCGAGCCCCCACATCGGGCTCTGTGCTGACAGCCAGCTCAGAGCCTGGAGCCTGTTTCAGATTCTGTGTCTCTGACCTTCCCCTATTCGTCCGTTCTCTCTCTCTCTCTCAGAAATAAATAAAACATTAAAAAATATATTTAAAAAGTTGGTAGAGCGAGGCGGGATGGAGGAGGACAAGGCACGGCTTGCCTTCTGAGTGGTCAGGCATCCTAAAGAGAATTTTCTAGATTCTTTTTTACCTGCAAACCAGCTTTCCTTAAACATACATATAGGTAGTCTTTTAAGTTATATATATCACATTTCGAAGGCTTGAAGGGATCCTGCAAAGCATGTAATGTGCCTAAAGGTCAAAGTAGCATTCTGTTTAAGCAGTGCCTCAAATTAGATTAATGCCTTCATTGTCTGCCTCATGATGGCAAATTTTCCTGTAGCAAAATTGCTGCTGCTGCTTAAAAGATCTGTAATCCTATAGCCCTGTCAAGTAGATATGGCGGTTTGAGGCTGATGAAAATGTTCTAGAAGTATTCGGCAGTGGTGGCTGAACAGCTTTGTGAATATACTAAAACCTACTGAATTGTGCCTTCTCAAGGGGTGAATTTTATGTGAGTTATATATTGATTTTTTAAAAAGAAGACCTGTCCAGGTGTAAAGTCACCGTAGGCGTAGAAGAGAGAAATGAATTCTAAGGAATTGTCTGCTGAGGAGCTAGGACATCTGGTCACCTCTGGGATCAGTGACTTCGCCCTTTTGGCCAGAAAGTGTAAAATCCCTGGGTTCGAAGATGGATGGGTAGAGTGAGTCACGGCCACGCTCCTAGACAGGTAAACAAATTGCCTGCATGTTCACGTCAGATGGTGCTCCCCCGGAGGCAGGGTTTGGAGCCCAGGACGCGGCCCGGAGCCTGACAGTGTGCTGAGCTGCTGCTTCAGGGGTAGACCTCTTACCAAATTCCCCTAAAAAGAACCTCTCTGTGTGAAGCACAAAGCCTGGGCTTATCTCACAGAGACTGCTGCAGCTTTCGTGTGGGTCAGAAGCCATCGATAACCTTTTCCATCTGAGACGAGGCCCAACCACATATGTCTCTTGTGTGCCTTTGTCATCAGTATGGTGGGAGCGCTCGCTTATTATTAGGCTCAGACGAACCCTGTTTGGTAGGATTTGCACTGATCACCTTCAGCTTCGCCACGTTGCTCCCGTTTGTCTTCCGTGTGCACCTGTTACGGTGCTAGACGCAGACCAGGGCTGCCTCCCGAGGAACGGATTCCTATGACAGCACAAAGAGAGAACGGAATGGAGGGGCGGCTTCTGTTAGGAAATTCTTCCTGGTTTCCGAGGGGCTCACAGCTCCGCCCTTAAGCCCTTGCTCTGCACCAGCCCATGTGGGGAGCGTCCAGTTCGCAGTGTTAGCTGGGCCCAGTCCAAATACGGCCTCCCGGGCACACGTGGCTCCAGGAACACATTGAACATTCTCGCTGACCTCAAAGTAACCCTCCCTGCCGCATCCCTCCCGCAAGCCCTCTGCCTGGCCCGAGGGACGTCAGAGGGGTCCGCATTGGCCGCGTCCCGCACACCCCACTCAGCAGCCCGGGCTTTTCTGGGTGTGGTGCTTGCTTGACAAAACTTCCTTCCAGAACAGGGGTATCATGAGGATGCGTGGCTTCTCTAAGCTCTGTTATTCCACACCTTCTGTTCAGGCTCTTTAATACGCAGATGAAGCCCTCTGCGAGCTCCCCCTGCCCATTCCTTTTCCCACATCTGGCCCATCTCAGTGTATCCTGTAAGCCTGAATTCACTTATCACAGCCCTTAGGACACCACCTCTGGGCTTCTCTGCCTGGGGGAGCGGGGGGGAGCATCCTGGTGTGTTTAGCCCTTTGAGGGCAGGGTTTATAACTTTGCATCCCGGAGCCCCAGCAGGTATTCAGCCAAACGCTGCGGTGCGGCACCCTTCTGTTTCCCACCTGCCTGCCCGTGGACAGGACAGGACCGTGGTGTCGTGTCTTTTCTCGCACACCGGAGGAAGCTGATGCAGAAAGAGCTTTTCTGTGGCGAGGTGATAAGAATCTCTGAGTGGCTGTCGGGGACTTGGCTTTTTGTTTTGTTTTGTTTTACGTAGATGGGCAGATCTGGAGATCGCATTTGTATCTAGAATCGTACAGAAAGGAAACAGAGGTTCTAAAAGCTTAAGCGGCCAGTCGGGGTGGGGGTGGGGTCCCCGCCTGCAGGGTTCCTATAACTGTCCAGCCTTAAAAAAATTCTCTGTGTGTTTCAATTTTAAGAGGTAAGCAGTATGACACGTCCTTTAAAGCTCAGAGAATGTCTGGGCCTCCTGGGTGGCTCAGTTGGTTAAGCATCTGACTCTTGATTTCGGCTCAGGTCACAGTCGCAAGGTTCATGAGTTTGAGCCCCACATCAGGGTCTGTGCTGATGGTGTGGTGCCTGTTTAGGATTCTCTCTTCCTCTCCCTCTGCCTGCATGCGCATGGTCACTCACTCTCTTTCCCTCTCTCTCTCTCTCTCAAAATAAATAAGCTTAAAAAATTGAAAGGAAAGTCTGAGACCAAAATTGACATCCCTCATGTACAATATGTATATTAAGGGGCCGCCTTATATTCTCCTACGGTTTTGTGACCAGGGTTGCTGAGCTTGTATTTGTCCACCATGTGACCATAATCCGTCATATTACCACGAGCATAACCGAATGGTTTGAAATGCCTCAATGGGTTTTACGTCAGCATCAATTTGTTTTATACGTTCTTAGTGGGGGAGGTGCTAGTACAGGAAAGTGGCATCTTGGGGAGGTCATATCGCAAGGAGCAGTTTCAGGACTGTTTATGGTGTTTCCTTAGGCTTTTCAGAAATGGAATTCAGCGAAATTTATTCGCTTTTTGTTTTATCCAGAAAGGACTTGTGCAAAATCTCTACCTGATGTCAATTTCCTTTTCAGGTGACTTTTCAGATCACCCCTCCATGTACCCGTGACAGGCATTATGAGCATTTTGGACGATGCTGCAATAAATGTGAACCAGGTTTGTGTTTCCTTGCTCCTCAAAAGTGGGTGGAGCTCTCATTTTATTTCTTAATCCAGGGAATAATTTCTGTCCTGCCAGATTAAAAAAAAAATAGACTTTTTATGGGAGTGGCAGGTAATACCGTATGTCACTTTGAAGACAAAAACCTTTCTCTCAACAGATAAAATCACTTAAAAATCACAAGCAATTGCAGAAACTGCTACTTAATTTATACTGGAACACAGTTTTCTAAAACACCATTTCTTGAGAAAGCAAGGTTTTAAAAACCATATTTTAGCACTTTGCAATTCAAACTTACAACGTATAAAATGCAACTCTTCTTGAAAAGTATCTTACAGAAAGTTTGGGGGAAATACCATACTTACTGGAATTGTTGCCACTGACAATTGCCCACACCTGGCTGAACCTTCTCTGCACACACCTGCTGAGGGGCAGAGGGCGGACCGGTTACTTCTCTGCCATGCTTGCCCTACCAGATTGTGGCCAAGTGTTTCTATAGCCTTAGTAAACTCCAAATCCACAGGCCCCTCATTCATCGTTCTAGAAACTGCAGATACGCTACAAGATCTTTTAGATATTCAAGCTATACATATTTTTCGGATGTGCAGAAGCAAGATATGGTGATTTTTGTGAGCATGCATGCATACCCATGCGTGTGTGTGTGGGGGGGTGGGGGGTACTCTTTGGTCAAACTGAGTTAGCCGTGAGCCCACAGTATATGTAGGACGAAAGAAGTTAAGTCTCTTGTTAGAGAACCGTCATCCTTTCCCTGGTCAGCCAGCAGAGACGTGGGGTGGAAAGGACGATCTTTTACATCAGTGAGCTGAAAGGCTGCTGTGACCTTGAGCACAGCAAACCTAGGAGAGGCTCTTCCAGCCAGCTGGGAGGCCTGAGAGCCCATCCCTGATATGCAGCCTCATTCCGCGTATCCTGCAATGTTAGGGAGCTTCCTGGGGTCACAGTCCTTCAAGTAGTCCAGTAGATTGGTGTATTTTTGTTGTTATGGGGGGGTATTTTCAATGGGTGCCTTTTTTTTCCTTCTAAATTAAGGAAAGTACATGTCTTCTAAATGCACTACTACCTCGGAGAGTGTGTGCCTGCCCTGTGGCCCGGACGAGTACTTGGACACCTGGAATGAAGAAGATAAATGCTTGTTGCATAAAGTCTGCGACTCAGGTAACCCAGGCATAGCAGTGGTGAGTGCGGAGAAATGATATTTTTGATACAGTGGTGCTATCTCCTTTGGGGGCCATAGAAAGAAGTTTTGACCTTGGACTCCCAGAAGTAAGTGCTTCAGATCCCAGAAGCATCGTGTGAACATTCTTCCTTTAGAGCCTTTTTTGCCTTTTTTTTTTTTTTTTTTTTTGAGAAGGATAGCAAGCAGGAGAGGACCAGACAAAGAACCCCAAGCAGGCTCCATGCTCAGTACGGAGCCCAGTGTGGGGCCCAATCCCACAAAACACGAGATCATGACCTGAGTTCAAATCAGCACAGACACTTAAGTGACTGAGCTACCCAGACGTCCCTTCATTTCCAGCTTTTGTTCTGGAATATAATTGCATCCCAGGTTAACCATGGAACATGTGTTACATTTGACAGAATATTGCTACAATGTTTCCGTGTGTGTTGCGTTATTTAATTTTCACAGAAACCCTACCAGGTAGCCACAATTATCCCATTTTACAAAGGAAGAAACTGAGACCAGGAGAGTTTGGGTTAACTCCAGGTTTGGGTTAACTTTTCCAGGGTTAACAGATGAGAAGCAGGACTCAAAGCCAGATCTGCCTCTCAAGTCTTTTTCCTGAACCATAAGTGTCTTACTATACAATTTGATCTCCCTGTTAGACCGCTACGTTTTTTTTTAAATTTTGACTCAAAAAATTTTTTAATTATAGTTTAATTGTAGGAATCAGGATCAAAATATGTCCCTTGAGTCTTGACCCAGAGGTTCCTTTTCCTATTTTTTTTTTTCCATTTAGTTTATCTGTTCCAGAAACCATGTTTTTAATCCTGTGAAGTTTCCACAGTCTGATTTCTGCTGGTTGCATTTCCTTATTTAACATATTTTTCTGTCTCCTGTATTTCCTGCAAACTGGTTGTTAGGTCATCAGAAGCTGGGTGGTTTTGTTTTGCAAAACTGCTTCATAGTTGGCATAATGTCGGGAGCATATAGTAGCTGCTTCTCTCTCTTCTTGGGAGATGAGCAGCTGTTGAAGGTCATGGCCTCTTTCCATCCACTTTCATGAGGAGCTATAGAAAGATGACCTCCTATCACTCCCTCTTCATTAATAGCTGGAGAAACTTCCGTCCCCAACTAATTGTTACCCTGAAGTATAGTATACATAGGAAAGGCAGAATGAATGCTTGTAACTTTATCTACCACTTTTCAAAAGAATGATTAGATCACCAAGCTTCTCCAAAGGATTCGTATGAATATTATGAATGCAGCCATTTAGACATATTTGAGGTGTTTTAATCTATTGCAGTTACTAGTTGTATGGGTGCTGAGATTGCCTCACCTCCTCCGGGTGGACTCCCAGTCTTTGATATGACCCCAGGTGACTTTAAGAGCTTGCTTCCCAGTTCCTCTTGGACATTTCCTGCCTTGAACCTCAAAGCAGCCATTTCTTTAAGAATTCCTTCCTGATTGCGTCCAGAGGACATCTCATCTAGCGACCTCAGTCTGGACGCTAAGGGGGGATTCACTGTTACCAGACAGATCCTCGTTTATAGGTTTTCAGTGGCCAGAACTAGGAGAGAAGTATTTTTCGATTTTTTTAAACATGACAGTTTTCTAATGTGTTAGAGACAGCTGGCAGATTTGGGCCACAGAAGGTAACATGGAAACTCCACTGAGCAGAAGCATCTGATCAAGTCTTTTTTCCTTCCCACTGCTTAGTAATGACCTTGACTCACTGCTGTCTCTTGGAAATAAAGATTCATTCTGTCTCCTGCCAAAGTCGATTAAAGCCCCAAACCTGGCGCATTAAGATACTTAAAAATATGTCAAAATTGTTCATCACCACACCGGCTTACATCCACGCACATTTGAGTGGGGTTGTGGGATTAGAATTTTCCAAGGACGTGACCCTGGTCCACGTATGTTGTGGCATTAGGCACATGTTTATGCAGCTTGGCCGTGGTGTTGTACAGCTGACCTGGGCCCCGGGGAGCGGACGCAGGAGGGACGCAGGAAGATGTCTCCAGGTTTTTCACGCTCTGGTCTGAAAACAATGGGAGCAGGAAGCATCTCCTCCCCGCAGGCTGTTACCCGAGACGGGGAAGGAGACGGGGGTCTGCTTTGCTCACTTCTTTTTCCCTCAGAGCTCTACCCGCAGCCATTCGGGCTTCTCTAACACAATAGCACAGACTGAGTAGCTTCAACAGCGGACGCTTATTTCTCCCAGTTCTGGAGTCTGGAAATGGGAGAGGAGGGCACCGGCGTGGTTGGGTTCTTGGGGAGCGCCCCCTTCAGGATCTCACGATGTTCTCGCCGTGTCTCCACCTGGCGCGGGACAGAGAGGGACGCAGGAAGCTCTCTGCCCTTGTGCAGAGGCACTGACCCACTCATGCGCTCTCCAGTCTCGTGACCCAACCACCTCCCAAAGGCTGCACCTCTTACCACCATCACACTGGGGGTGAGGGTTACAACGTGAATTCCAGGAGGACCCACATCAGTCCATAACAAACCTCTGTAAGGACTCGGGAGTGTAAGTACGGGGCTGTTTGGACAGTCCACGTGAGATGGGTCCTGTAGGGGTGGAAAGTCTGTTTCAAATAATACTGTAGCGTGTGTGTGTGTGTGTGTGTGTGTGTACGCATGCGCGCGTGCAGGTTGATTCTTGTTGTTCACAGAATAACCTAATGTTCTTTAAAGTCACCACAAAAGAATGAACTAGCAAATACTGAACCACTGCTCCCAGGGGAAATATGGGGTTAGGTTCCTGGGAGCCTCTGGTCACAACATCTTTGTCAACTGATCCATGTGTCACCTTGTTTTGTGTGTGTTTCTGTTCAAAGACACCTTAATAAATATCTTGATTCATTAACATTGAACTTACAGCCAACAGCGCTGTAACTCATGCCTGAACAAAGTTTACCTTAACATCTATCTTCTCCGTGGGACGCACCACGGTCCTCTTGAGGGGCCTGGAAATACCAAATGGCACTTCTGCTCTCTGACCGTGGGCCATTGTAAGCAACGGCATCACTAACAAAAAGCACAGAAATGCCAAAAATAGGACACTAACTAAACCACAAAAAAGACACTTGACTCCAGTCTAAGAGCTGTCACAAGAATACAGAGTGGGACCTTGTTTGACCTCAGCCGAGAGCATGAGCGTCCAGCCAGTGGCTCGAAATTTCCACTGTTCTGTGTGTCCAAGAATGACCGCAAAAGTGCCGGCAGTACTGATTTGGGGGTTACGGTAAAATTTTAGCGAGTGGGTGAGATTGCAAGTGTGAATCAACAAATAATGGAGGTGGCCTTGTGTGAGTAGGCATGACTGCCCTTCCACAGAAAGCGGAAAGGGCAGACTTGGGGTGAGAAGGAGAGCACCTTGCAACGTGTTGTGAGAAAAGAGACGAGTAAGGAACGGCTTGCCCTGAGTAGTTGGGGAGATCGACTTCCGAGTATGTCATCAGGCCCGACCTCTGTAACGCATTCACTTCTCTAATTACCCTGTGGCCCCTGTTTCCGCAGCTCTGCAGGATCCTCAGATGAGTCCCCCGTCTCCACATCCCTGTTCTCGTAGGTTCGGTCTAGCGTTGGTGTGAAGACTATCGATCCCATGTGAATTCACTAAAACTTAAGCAACCATGAAATCTATTTCGCATTAGCCCAAACAGGCAATGATCATAAACTCCCCAGTTCTTAGTCTTCCTACTGACGTGAAAATTGCCTTAAAAAAAAAAAAAAAAAAAGACTCCGCGTGCCTGGGTGGCTCAGTGGCTTAGGCGTCAGACTTTTGCGGGGGTCACGGTCTCGGAGAGGGGGAGCCTGCTTGGGATCCTGTTTCTCTCTCTCTCTGCCCTTCCCCCGCACGTGCCCTTTCTGTCTCAAAAATAAACATTTGTTAAAAACCCACAAGCCGTAATTTTGGAGAGGGAGAGAGAACCGTGCTGGGCTGCTGTAGTGCAAGCACTATGGGGGAGCTTGGGGGTTCCCAAACCGCTGTCCCGAATGATGCACTTGCGGCGCACAGGCGCGCGCTGCGTCCCCGTCCCGGACCCCGTCCCGGACCCCGTCCGGGTGCCCGTGTTGCAGCGCGGGCCTGAGGTGGAAGGTGAGCGGCTGGTCTCTGTCTCCCGCAGGCAAGGCGCTGGTGGCCGTGGAGCCCGGCAACCGGACGGCCCCGCGGCGCTGCGCCTGCACGGCCGGCTACCACTGGAGCGCGGACTGCGACTGCTGTCGCCGCAACGCCGAGTGCGCCCCGGGCTTCGGCGCCCAGCACCCGGGTAAGGGGTTCGGTGCGGGCGTCAGGCGGGCTCTCCCGCGGGGGCCGGAGGGCGCTCTGAGGGGCGGCTCTGCGTCATTCCCCCTCCGGGGAAGCAGGTGGCGCCGAGGTAGCTTGAGGGTCCCCCTGAGCAGGGCCAGGTTACCTCCTCCACGGGAACGTGAGCGCACGGCGCCCCATCCCCCCAAGGCTCCCCCATCCTGGACCCCTTGGGATCCCCGCTGAGGCGGGCAGGGGTAACGCAGGGGTCCTCAGACCCTTTTTAAAATCTGGTGTAACCCCTTAGAACGATTTTGAAAAACCATGCGCCCCTGGCATGTTTTTAAGTTGGCAGCTAACATTTTTTTTTATTGCCAGTGTAAAGAGTTGCTAAGGAATTAGTTTCCAAGGAATTAGAACAGCAGTAACACTTTCAAAAATGGAATTCAGTGGCGTCTAAACAGCATAGCAGTTTGATAGCATCATCATCCTTTTTAAAAATGCACTAATGGTCCTTCACTCTTGGAAGTTTTACACGGTTCTTTTCCTTCCTTGAATTTGTATCCACTTCACTTTCCCCATAGAATTTTATCCTAATGTATTTTTATGCTTGGAGGCCCTCTTACTAATCACCTTTTCATACATTTTCACATCAAAAATCTGCACGGATTTGAGACTGTAATTTTTAAAAATTTCCCATGACTCAAGGTTCCAAGAGTTAAAAACACTTTTGAACTAAATTTTATTACTGTTATTACCCAATTGTCAAAAATACACTTTGATATAATTGTAAAAACTATGAACTTAATGAGTGAAGTTTTTTCTTGTTCATATATTCATGGTTGAATATTATTTATTGCTAAAATGCAACAGAATTTAACATTAATTCTGTTTCCACCAAGTGTTAAGAAACTTGGTCCCATAAATAACTAAATGGCTAAGGAAGCCTTCTGTTAGACAAGTAGCAGTTCTTTCAACACTTCCTTTGTTATATGTCCAGGTCACATAGTGGTGTGACATGAAATTTTGGGTCTTTTTTTTTAATGTTTATGTATTTTTCAGAGTGTGTCTGTGCACAAGCAGGGGTAGGGGCAGAGATGGGGATGGGGGTGGGGGGGAGGTGCAGAGGATCCGAAGCGGGCTCTATGCTGATAGTACTGAGTTCCATACGGGGCTTGGACTCTCAAACAGCAAGATCATGACCTGAGCCGAAGTCAGGCACTCAGCTGACTGAGCCACCCAGGTGCCCCTCAAAAGGTGTTTTTATTGATCTCTCAGTTAAGAACTCTGTGTTCTCAATTTTGTTAAAAGTAAAGAAATAGTGGGGCTCCTGGGTGGCTCAGTCGGTCAAGTGTCCCACTTTGGCTCAGGTCATGATCTCACAGTCCATGGTTTTGAGCCCTGCGTCAGGCTCTGTGCTGACAGCTCAGAGCCTGGAGCCTGCTTCAGATTCTGTGTCTCCCCCTCTCTCTCTGCCCCTCCCCTGCTTGCTCCCTGTCTCTGTCTCTCAAAATAAAGACATAAAAAGTTTTTTTTTTTTAAGTAAAGAAATAGATATCTTCTTGACAGAGAAGTATTTCTTAGAGTCACTTACTGCCCTGACTTCTGGAAAGCACCCCAAAACAGTTTTTTCAAGATGTAACAAATGATCATTTATACCTGTTGATCTTTCAGTTAGAGGCAACTTGTTTTAACCCAGAAGCCTTGGACAGGATTAGGAGAATTAAGATGGTATTCATTTCAATTCCTATGGAGGAAGTGGTCCATCAGACTCCCACTGGTAGTCAGCCCTTGTTACCAAATGTATCAACTAAACCAGATGAGCTTTCTCTTTATTAAAATAAATCTGGGGCACCTGGGTGGCTCAGTCAGTAGGGGTTCGACTTTGGCTCAGGTCATAATTTCATGGTTCATGGGTTTGAGCCCCTTGTTGGGCTCTGTGCTGACAGCTCAGAGCCTGGAGCCTGCTTCGGATTCTGTGTCTCCCTCTCTCTGCCCCTCCCCTACGCGCGCACACGCGCACACACACACACACACACACTCGCAAAAAGAAACATTAAGAAAATAAAATAATTTTTAAAATCTCTTTAAATAATTTGAAAACAATCTCCCTATGACAGCCAACTCCCTTCCAAATTTGATTCTAAGACAAGGTGCCACCCGCGTGAGAAAAGGTGCCTGTTCTCTGATGGATGGTCTGGCTGCCGTATTCCTTTGCAATTCGTGCATTCTCTGCAAGTAGGCGGAGGATCGAGGGGGTGAAGTGGATGAATAGAAATCCTGCTGCTGCCCTACCTTGCAGTGTATTTGAATTCTGAACAACTCACCCTGGTCCCAAATACCCCATTCTGTTGTCACACTCACGTTTTGCCTTTGACAAACAAGAAAAGGCAGACCCTGTATGGAGGTGCTCTGAATGCAGGACTTTTGCCATTACCTGTATTTCGATGTGTTGTGACTTGTTTTTTTGGAGGGGGGGCATCTCAGAGGTTTGGCAGCATAGCTTTGGAGTGGGTAAGCCATGTGCCTTCTTTTGTAAAGTAGGAAAAGTGTGATTGTGTCCAGGGAAAGAGGAACGGAGAACCTATAGGATGCCTCAGGTAGCTCAGGGTTTCCAATTGTGGATGTGGAAGTCAGGTGCATGGATTTAATGTCCTTAAAGCCATGTGTGACTTGTAGCTCCTTAAGAAGTCTTTGTTTTTAAGGGTTACTCTTCTAGAGTGTGTTAATATTTTTAAAAGCTGTCTGAATTAATGTGAGCACCTAGATGTTAACTGGACTTCTGTTACTATTGTTTCAAGGTGAATCAAACTACTAGATTAAGGCAATTATTAGATTAATTATTAAATAATTACTAATTTTTAAAATATCTCAATCCAAGTTAGCTAACATATAGTGTAATAATGGTTTCAGGAGTAGAGCCCAGTGATTCATCTCTTACATGTAATACCTGGTGCTCATCCCAATAAGTGCCCTCGTTAACACCTATCACCCACTTAGCCCATCCCCTGCCTCCCCTCCATCAGCCCTCAGTTTGTTCTCTGGATTATGGTTTGCCTCCCTATCTGATTTTATCTTATTTTTCCTTCCCTTCCCCTATGTTCATCAGTTAAGTTTCTTAAATTCCACATTTGAGTGAAATCCTATGATACTTGTCTTTCTCTGGCCAACTTATTTCACTTAGCATAATACATTCTAGTTCCATCCACGTTTTGTAAATAGCAGGATTTTATTCTTTTTGATAACCAAGTGATATTTCATTGTATATATACCACATCTTCTTTTTTAAAAATTTTTCAATGTTTATTTTATTTTTGGGAGAGAGAGAGACAGAGTGCTAGCAGGGGAGGGGCAGAGAGAGAGAGAGGGAGGCAAAGAAGCTGAAGCAGGCTCCAGGCCCCTAGATGTCAACACAGAGCCCAATGCGGGGCTTGAACTCACGAGCCATGAGATCACAAGCTGAAGTCAGATGCTTTACTGACTGAGCCACCCAGGTGCCCCATATACCACATCTTTATCCATTCATCAGTAGATGGACATTCGGGCTCTTTCTTAATGTGGCTATTGTTGACAGTGCTGCTATAAACATTGGGGTGCATGTGCCCCTTCAAATCAGCGTTTTCTTATCTTTTGGGGTACCCTACTTATCGAGGCAATTGCAGAAATCAAGAATGTAATTCCCATTTGACTTTGAACAAAGGAAGTGTAATTTCTTATTTTAGTGCTTTGTTTATGAAAATAAATCACAGAAGTGCTTTCAAGAGTAAATAAAGTGCTTCAGGAGTAAATTGTGATTTTGGCACCTATTGCCGGATTATGATATCACATGGTAGCCAATGTTCTTTTTTAAAAGTATTTATTTATCTTGGCAGGGGGTGGGGGAAGCAGAGAGAGAGAGAGAGAAAGAGAATCTCAAGTAGGCTCCAGGCTGAGCATGGCTCAAACCCACGACTGTGAGATCATGACCTGAGCCAAAATCAAAAGCCAGAGCCTAACCAACTGAACCCACCAGGCACCCCGCCAATGTTCTTCTTTATTGGAATCACCAAAGGGTCATCACATGTCAGTTACAGCAAGGATAATAGACATAGGAAATTGGAGACATTTCCTAGTTTGATAACATAGTTGACGAGGAATGTTAGAGATCTCAAGAAGGCTTACTCACCAGGACCAATTTCTGCTTGTGCTGCTGTGGCTTACGGCAGGGGTCCAAACTCCATCCCACCGCTGTTTGTGTAGAGTTTTACTGGAACACAGCCATATTGTGTGTGTTTTCTAAACATTGTCTATGATGTTTTCACGCTACAAGTAATTACAGCAGAGATCAGAAGGCCTACAAAGACTAATATATTTACTCAGTGGCCCTTTATAGAAAACATTTGCTACCAACTCTTGGTTTAAGAGAGAGATCTGTAGGGTTTTGGGGGGAAGGGTTGCTTTTGTTTCCATTTTTGTCTGAGAAAACTTTGTTACAAACACTCTAGTGTTCGGACTCCGAAGATCTAGCTGGTCAGAAGGAGGCAGGAGAGGAAGTTAGCCTTAGAAGCTGTAAAAAGGCTGCTGCCCTCTAGGCAAAGACCGCTATAAACCCAGAAGGCTGAAACGGGGAGTGGGCAGGTGGCTGGTTCAAACAAGACAGCCGGCCCCCCGCGTGACCAGGACAGTGACTCCCAACGGCCAAGTGTCAGTACCTAACTCAGGTACTGATATCGGTGGCCTGACGATGAGCCAGTTACCTTGCTGGCCATGGTTCTGGGACCCTGGCCCCTCTGAAGCCGGGACCCAAAGCAATCAGCCACAGGTGGTGAGGGTGGGAAGGGGAGGCCGGAGGCACTGGGGGCAGCTCCCGATCTCGGGTCCTCAGGGTCGTCAGCCTGGCCGATCTCTAAGTGTGCCTGTGTGTTTTGCGTGTTCTTTTGTCCATTTTTTTGACAGTGCAGCTCAACAAGGACACAGTGTGCAAGCCCTGCCTTGTGGGCTCCTTCTCGGCCGCCTTCTCTTCCACAGAAAAATGCAAACCCTGGACAAAGTAAGTGACAACGAAGGAGCCCACAGAGTTTGTTGATCTGATTTGAGTTTTAAATGTTTTTAACATTTATTCAATTTTGAGAGAGGGATAGAGCGCGAGTGGGGGCGGGGCAGAGAGTGAGGGAGACACAGAACCCGAAGCAGGCTCCAGGCTCCGAGCTGTCAGCACAGAGCCCAATGCGGGGCTCGAACTCATGAACTGTGAGATCACAGCCTGAGCCGAAGTCTGAGGCTTAGCCAACTGAACTGCCCAGGCGCCCGAGTTTGTTGATTTTAAACTCAACCTGTGCTGTCCCATCCGGATTGAAAACAGACGGATTCAGTTTGGTGAGGCTTCTTCTCAAACCCGTGTTGAAAATGAGAAAAAGTCGTCAGTGAAGTGCGGGGGAAACAGCCCAGTCCAACTCGCCTTCGGCTTCATGTGCGACAGGAGCCCTGTGCCACTCTTGAGATTCACTTGGATCGACACTTTGACTTACAGCTGCAGCTTCTTCTTTCCTTTTTCTAACCTTATTTCCTTGAAAGTGACATATGATGTTTATTATCTTTCTCTCACCGCTCCCACGCGTCCCAGCCCCACCCCCCCACCCCCACTGGTGTACTTGCCCAGAGATCTGTGTACGCATAGTGTGTGTGCATATGAAAGCCTCCTGTTCATGTGAATGTTTCTGTACGCTCAACATCTTGGGCTCCTGCACATAATATATGCTTAAGGAAGCTCATTCCATGTTTGTTCACTCAGATCTTCGTGGTTTTTTGTAGCTAGTGTTTCGCCATAGAGCTGTACCATCATTTTATTTGATAAATTCCCTTCTGATAGGCATTTAGGTAGTTTCCAGTCTGTGGCAGTGATAAATAATTCTGCAGCACATCATCTCATGTATATATACTATTTCACACTTAATGCAAGTGTGTGTGTGTGCACACGCAGTAAAATTATATGTGTATATATATATATATATATCTTATATATATATAGTGTGTGTGTATATATATTGTGGAATTCCTGGGTCTTCCCATTGTGTGCTTTTTATTGAATACTGAAAAATTCACAATATATTAATTCTCATTAGATATTTGTTTCCTGATCCACTTATCCACCTTTTATGTTGAAAAAGATTTTTTGGGTTTTCAGCTTCAAAAGAGCATTCAGCAAAAGGTTATCACTCAGCCAAGGCCATTGAACCATTTGGCATCTTTACTGAAGACACCCGTGCTCCCTCTCAGAGCACAGTCTCACACTCGGTCCTAGAGACCCCAGCAGGGGTTCCTTTGCTTATTCCTTTGCCCACCCTTCCAGGCTCCGGGGATTGAAATGTGCAGGCAGACCTCAGTTCTTCTCCTGAAGGAGCTAGCAATCTAGTGGAGTGGAGCCTTGTGTAGTGTTGTTTAAAACAAAACAAAACAAAACAAAAAAAACAAGACTATAAAAGCAAAATGCTTAACTAACTTTACCTCCACAGCTGTAGCATTCTTGGAGAGATGGAAGTTCGCCGTGGGACCGACAAATCAGATGTGGTTTGTAGTTCTTCTCAGCCGTCTACAAAGCCACCGAATGGTATGTTCAGACAGAGTGGGTTGGTTGTATATGTGCCCAGTCTTGCTGGCTCTTCTAGATTCCTTCCAGAGTACATGCTGGGCCTGACGGGGTTTACCTCTCCCTCTTCATCCCATCTTACCCATGGTGGTCACCCTTCACTTTTATCGGCGTTCTGACTCGAGATGTGTTGTTTACTTGAAAATTTCCTACTTTGGAATGGATGACTAATAAAATATTCATATATGCAAAAATAGGAAGGAAAGAAGGAAGAAAAGAAAGAAAAACGAAATAGAGCTATAAACACGAATTAAAATGCCCAAATATGGCCGGATACTGGAGGTCACAGTAGGGGTATCTGTGGGAGATTTTGGTCACTAACTAGAGTTAGAATATAGCTACTGTTATATACGGCGCATTTTGCAGATTAAGTTAAACTTAAGTCATTTAAGTAATCAAAGCTTGACAGAAAAGTTGACAGCGTTTGTCAGTTGGATGCTGGCATACCCAGGGGCGTGAGGTGGTGCAGGGTGGGTCCAGATACGGCAGCACCGGAAATGGCGCACACAGCGGGAAGACCCTTGTAATGAGGCGACAGATTAATGTGGCTAATGGACTAAGAAAATAAGAGGGTTAGATTTGACATTTTTGGGAAACAGAGGACACCTAAGCATTCTGGATATGGAGTTAACACAGAGCAGCATTTAAAAAAGACCATTTAAAAGATAACATTGGAGGGGCGCCTGGGTGGCTTAGTCGGTTAAGCATCCGACTTTCGCTCAGGTCATGATCTCGCAGTTCGTGGGTTCGAGCCTGCCGGGCTCCCAGGCTGGACTGCCAGCTCAGGAGCCTGAGCCTGTTTCAGCCTGTGACCCTCTCTGACCCTCCCTGCTCACGCTGGGCCTCTCCCAAAAATAAACAAAACATAAAAAAAAAAATTAAAAAAAAAAAAAAATAAATAAATAAAATAAAAGATAACATTGG